>CM060981.1:289235390-289835390 GCA_030765065.1 Deroplatys truncata
TTTCTTGAAAATACAATAAATTGAACTAAGTATACAAGTAAAATCAATGTTTACATTACAGTAACAAGAAGCCTCATCATTTATATCCCAGATCTAAGATCGAGTCGTTCCTTTACCAGAACAATAGTCCTTGTTCACATCCAACTCATCACCAAGCTACCGCTAAGGCAGAGAAAGAGGCCAAGAAGAGATGAGTACCTGGCTTATCTCTTATCACCCTATCATACACTTTTTCTAAATCAATGAAAATAGTGAGCAATTTGCCCCTCTTCCTCAATAGATATTTACCTATGAAAGTATCAATCATCAATATGTTATCAACTGATCTTCTACCTCCTCTAAAGCCAACTTCGAATGAAGATGATCTGTTATTAGCCTCCTTCCACTCTTGTATTCTTTCTGCCAATAAGCCAGTAAAAATTTTACTCATATTCAATTGTAAAGCTATCTCTTTAAAGTTGCTTGGATTTGTTTCATTACCTTTCCCTTTATAAATGGGAAATATTGGGAAAAGAAGCACACAAGATTCAATTAGTGATATCAAGCATGCAGGAAAGAAGAGGAGTGTGGTGCACACAGAAAGTGAAAGAGATCTTAGAAGTAAATTATTAGAGTTGCAGTTACAAGGCTGGAAGATCGCAGAAGGTCTTCAAGTCAGCAAGCAAAGTGGAAGAAGGATGATTATTGTGTGTAAGATTTCTATCCACACAAACAATCTATGAAATATTAAAAGAACAAAGAAACTGCAGTGAACAGACATTTTCATTAACAGAGATCTATGGTATATAGAAGTGGTTGCAAATATACAATTTCACTAAAATAGGTTCAATACCTCAGAACTAGTTTCGAGGAAGTGATTCCTTGAAACTAGTTCTGAGGTATTGAACCTATTTTAGTGAAATTGTATATTTGCAACCACTTCTATATATTACATTTAATCTTTTCACTATGTCTTCGGATTTAAAAGTAATGTAGAGATCTATAGTCAGCAGAAAGTCTTGAAACAAGAATTGGTACAACAAATGAAGCACACAAGGTTAGAAGGAAAGTGAGCTTATATTCATAATTTATGATTATACATTGATGGTCAAATGCTGAAGAAGAAAATGAAATAAGGAATGTCCATCGGAGAAAAATGGAAATGACTAGGCAGAGCAAGAAGTTAAGAAGTCCAAAGTCAGTGCCATGCGCAAGGGTTGTATGGAGAAGGTGATTTGGCAGGCCAATGCAGGAATGTGTCAGAAATGATTAAGATCAAATGAGAGGAGTAATGATGTCACCATTGTGGAAGGTCACACTGGATCAGAACTAATTAAGCAAGGCCAGCTGGAAGAAGTAGGTCAAGGTTGACAGATGGACATGAAGAAGTAATTGGAGAATCTACACCGAGTGTCATTTCAATGCCTAGGGGGAGTATTCTTCAGCCACCAGGAGTGAACAGTGTAAATCTGCTCTCCCCCCTCCTTCCGCCTCCAAAATGTGTGTCCATTAACTCTACAATGTTCCGTGGAAGATTCCATTGGCAATATAAGCAAGCAAACTTGCTAGAGGAGTCAGTTGAGATAGCGAGTGCATTTCTGGTGCAACATCAAGTGCAGTTTTACAAATGAGTTGTGACAACAACTATGGTGCGCAGCGGGTGCTGCTGTTGCAGGAGAAATTGAAGAAGTGTTCGACTCCCCAGTGAGTTAATCATCCGGAAGAATTGGCTACATTGTGCGTATTTCATTATGCTGATATGTCAAGTGCAGTAACAGGAAAATCGAATGAGTTGTGTTAGTGAAGTGACAGTGTGAACTAAAAGAAGCCCCGGTAAAGCTGAACTAGATAAAAACAGTAAAGTGACAGCTGAAAAACTGGACAAAGTAACTCTGGTGTCAGGAGTGGGATATAAAAAAACCACGATAGAGGAAATGCTTACAAAATTGGCTGGAATGTAGAAGATACAATCTGGAAGAGAGAAAATACAGAGAGTATAATTTCCAGAATGGAGAAAATGAAATCTGGAATAAGAAGATGGAGACAAAAATAGAATCTGCAGTAAAGAAGATGGGAACAGAAATGAACAGTATTGAGGAAGAAATGAAGAATAAAATGGAGAAACTGAAATCCAGAATGGAGGAGAGGAATGAAATGAAGAGTGTAAAAACACAAATGAAATCCTAACTAGGTTTTGATATAGACTCGGAGATAAATGTTATGGTGAAAGACAATAAAGGCAACATCACAAAAGAGTTAGAAGAAATTAAATCTGGCACAGAAGATAAAATAAATGCATTGGAAGAGAGTCTACAGCAGCAGAAAAACAGCTGGAGAAGCAGAGTCACAATGGATGAGCATCTGGACCAGCAGGAGAAGAAAAGCAAAAGGATGATGGATGCCCCAGTGGAGGAGCTGTGCTGCGACCTGGAAGTCGAGATCTGTGCCGAAGGCGTAGAGGGTCCTACAATTACAAGATCGCCTATTGGAAAAACAGTGATGGTACTACCAGATGGCACCTGGATGCGAATAAGACCTGAAGAAGCTATGTCACTGAGTCTATCAGTTGCATCTTCAAAGCGAATTGGAGAGGTAGTGCCAGCAATGCGACATCTGCACGACAGACCCTGGGCCACATCACACAGTCAGTGCCAAGTGCAACATGAAAATGTGGGGGCACCAAGTGAAAATTTGGGAGATAACCACCATCTGCCAGGAGACACCTGAAGAAGGTATGTGACCAGATGAGGGCATGTTATGATCATCTAGCAACCAGTGTCGGATTCCAGGAGGGTGACCTTTCAACGAGGACTAAAGAGAAGTCGCCAAAACTCCAACATTCCTGGGATGGCCCGTATAAAGCAAACACCCATATCAACTATGTGATATACAACATTGGCTGTCAACCCTGAGGAAAGCTGATTTGTGGTCCATCATGACTAGCTTGCTCCATATCTCGGAAGGGAACTGCGTGATGCAGCGGCTATGGCCCAAGGTTATAGGGAGGTTGGCGTCAGGCAGTCAGGGATAAACAGGATAAGTTGTGTTCACACCTGGCATAAACACCAGAAATACTACTGGCATATAAACAAAACCTTCTGGAAGTTTCCCCCCACCTCCAGAATGTATATCCAGATAATTCTAGAATGTTCTGTGGAACATTCCATTGGTTATATAAGAGAGCGTTCCCATAAGAGGAGTCAGTTTAGTTAGTTACAGAAGTGACAGAGAAATTAAACAAGTTCACATTACTGAAGTGACTGTGAACAGTGGAGCCCCAGTGAAGTTGAACTAGATGAAAACAGTGAAGTGATAGTTGGGAAACTGGACAAAGTCACAATACTTAAGAAATCAATAAATGGATCTAACACTTACACTTCACTATTTTTTTGGCGCACTACTATTGAACATACGTTTCAAAGGCTGTTGTCTCCAAGTGAGTTTAGATCCATTCACTGTTTTATTAGGTATTATTTTTTGTTTGCATGCCAAATGTGACACCTTTTTGGAACTCTTGAGTTTGATAGCATGACTTCGCTCCTAAACTGAAACTAGCCTTCTGGCTTATAATGCACTCGCACTTTAGGAATGCTTAGTTCAATTTACACAAAAAACTATCACCCAGATTTTTCAGATATTATCCATGGACACCAACCTTCTTCAACAGGTAAAAATCTGGATTATGTTTTCCAATATACTCAAACTGAGTTCATATCAAAATGTTAAATAATCTGTAATACCGGTGAATGTCAGTGTGTTTTAATATCAAATGTTACAGTCAAATCAAGACTTTATTGCTAAAGTTTTTGAGAAACTAAAAACAATTGTGAGATGAAAGGACATAAACATTGATTTTCTTCGATGATACTCAACAATTATTTACATTTAACAAAACAAAAAAATTGAAATTTAAAACATTTTTAACTTTCTTGTATTTTTTTTTACCCATAAAACAATAATGCATACCTTATGCAGGAAAGATAGAAATTGATGAGTGCTTTTGTTTTCAGCCTGATCTTGACAAGTTGTGAAATAACCTCCACATCTCGCTGAGTATGTGATGTGCAGTTGAGACACACACACATAAGAAGCTCTTGTGATGGTCGCATAAGCTTTGGATTTTGAAGCCACATTTCCAGTCGGGGAGCTGCAGTCATACGGA
Organism: Deroplatys truncata; assembly: GCA_030765065.1. NCBI lineage: Eukaryota > Metazoa > Arthropoda > Insecta > Mantodea > Mantidae > Deroplatys > Deroplatys truncata. The sequence continues at coordinate 289,239,532 of CM060981.1, forward strand.
CCTTGTAAAAAGGATTAAAACAAGTTATGATGAAGCTTCATAGTTATCAAATTGCTTAGTCACAGAAAATCAAACAATCCTAAAAAAAAGAAAGAAGGGGGGGGGGGGGAAATAGTAGTAGTATTTATAATTTAGGTTATAAACTTTAACTATACTGATATAGGACATGTCAAATTTTTAGGGGAAAAAAAAATTGTTAATGTTTTGTTTCGCATTTAGATGTTCAATGTAACCAATAGGTTGTTTTCCAAATTATCCCAAACAAAACATAAGCTGGAAAATTTATGCAAACACCAGAAGCCAAAAACACCACCCAGACACACAAAAAAAACCACCACAAATGAATGTTAATAACCAATGAAAACAAACTTTCACCAAAACAGAAATCGAATTCCTAAACAAAGGAATGAAAACGTATGTAGATTTCTCCAACAAGGTAGAAGATTACATCGCAGAGGTCCAAATTGCAACCCATAACCTAAAGAAATTAGAGAAAAACATAATATAAAGTGAATGTTGCAAAATAATTGAAAAAACAGGAAATGAAAAGAAAGCTAACCCCTACAAAAAAGTGATTAGAGCACTTAAAAGCAAACCTGTGATTTACACAAAAGCTGACAAAGGGAACACAGTAGTGATTTTGGAAAAAACAGACTATGTAGAAAGGATGGAAACACTTCTGGAAAAAGATGAATATTCTAAATTACAAAAAAAAAAAACCCTAAACCATGTACAAATAAATTTAATGCAACAATCGTAGACTCCAAATTAATACACAAAAAAGAACAGTACAAAATCAAAGTAGACAATCCCACACTACCCAGAATCTATGGACTTCCAAAAATACATAAACCAGGAAAAACAATGAGGCCAATCATGAATAATATAGATGCTCCCAGCTACCAACTAGCAAATTGGCTGACACACGTTCTCCTCATTTCCAAGATTTGAAACTTTAGGCATAAAAAACTCCCTGGAGTTAATTCATAAAATAAAAGATGTTGAAATAGAAAAAACAGATTCCATAGTTTCTTTTGATGTCACGGCTCTCTTTCCCAGCATACCAACAGAAACCCTACCAACACACATCAACACATAGCTACAGAAAACGGATTCAGGCCAGAAACAATACATAAGATAATAAACAGAGCCATGAGCAAAAAGAAAATAAAAGAAGTTGCCACACTCATCCCTACTGAAAAAGAAAAGATGATCTTCAAAAAATTCACATACCATACTATTCTACAAATTCCAGAGAATCTTCAAGCAACACAACATCTCTTTGGCCCCAAAAAATAATTACACCATCAAAAACCTACTAAACTCCAAACTAAAAGATGACATCCCACAGGAGAACAAATCAGGAATATACCAGATCAGCTGCAATAACTACAAAAAAATCTACATTGGGAAAACCAAAAGAAATATAAAAACAAAAACAAAAGAACACTTAGTTACATAAAGCAAAAACAGGAAGATAAATCAGCAGTAGCTTGGCACTTTTGAAGAGACAAACACATCATAGACAGAAACCCAAAAATACTAAAAAACATCTCAGGAAAAGCAGAACCCACAATTTGGGAAAACATTTATATTTGGAAAAACAGAAACTGCACTTATAATTTTGGAACCCCGCCAAGAGACTTACTTTTGAAGAAGTTCTTTTAACTGCCACCAGAGATCAAGCTAACAACCAAGACGAAGGATGCGGGCAATCGACAGGGAACTGAGGATGGGAGCAATTAGCTCCTGAAACATGTATTCGTTATAAAAACAAGTGATGTAGTGTTACAATCGACTCAATAATTACTAATCATAGACACATCACTGTCACAAAGTCCACCAAAGCAATTTTATTGTGAATTAAATTTGTGTTTTAATGAAATTCACATAATTAAACTAATTAAGTGAAATGACACTTCCATGCCAAACTATCAGTTCTTGTTAAATTTACTAAACATAAAAAGTACCTTCAAGTGGAAGTATTTGAACCTGGAACCTTCACCACTGAAGGCCAACACTCGCACTGCTGCACTATGAGTGCAAATCACTGCATGCACAGCAGTGCAAAGCAGTTATTTCGGCTGAAATTGATACAACACTGTCCACTGCATCGCGTAGTATCAATTTCAGTTGAAATGACCCCGAAAGTCCATAAATGACCCTATACTTATTTCTTTATTATCTGCTGCATCATGCAGCTCCTTTAAAAAGTCTGTTATTCTATTATAGATCTCTCCCGCTGAAACCAATGTTATTTATCAGATATTAAGTCATGCTTTTTAAACAAATTATATAAATTTCATGCATTACTTTCTGTATTATTTTTTAAAAATTGAAATCAGCAATACTGGTCTGCAGTTCTTAATATGTTCCTTGGAGCTTTTTTTTTATTGATAATTGACATAGTAGCTGCAAGAGATGAGTGTAACACCCCTTCAGCAGCATGTCTGAGATTTCATCATAGCCAGAGGATTGTTTATTTCTAAGCCTTTTAATAAAGTTTCTTATTTCATTTGAAGATATAGGTAATAAAAACATTGTGTTACATATTTTGCTTTGATGTAGTGGATTTAGTTTATGTCTGAATTTGCTGTTGTGGAGCAAGTTCTCTGCTAACTCTGTATAATAACTGTTAAATATATTAGCAATACTACTGGCATCCATTATCATTTTGCAATTCAGATTTATTTTTAAGTTATCATCTATTTGATTCACTATTAATTCCCTTCTAACTAGTTGCCACAAGGCCTTTGATTTGTTCTTAAACTTGATCTATAGAAATATCATTGTTTAATCTTTTTGCTGCCCGGATTGTTTTGTTACAGATTCATTTATCATTTTTAAAGTTTTTAAAAGTCCTCTGAGATATTACTTTGTTTTAATAGTTTGCTACCAGAGATTTGTATGCCCTTTGTAATACAAAGCATGATTCACTGCATCCAACAATAGTTTTAAGAGAGCTTTCTATACTATTTGATATATTTAAAATAATGATTTAAGACTGTTAACTCAAAAAAAGTAATGTTTCCTTCTTTGTTCTCTTTTCTATACAACAAAACTGAAAATAACAATGGCTGACATTGAAAAGCTAATACAGAAAGGAGGTCATAAGAGGATAGCTGCCCTTTTTAGTGGGTCTGCATGCTCAATTCACCAAGAAATAGTTTTATATACACGTCAAAGGTATAAAAGATATTGACTAATTTTGAAGAATATTTTAGTGATGTAGTGTAACAACCCTCAACTCTCTTTATTTTAAAGTATAAAAGATAATTGCAAAAATCTGACCACTGGATTTTTCACTAGTTGAATTAATATTGAGGATAAAGTCAAAATCCCTGATAAAGGCTTGTCGGAAACCACTGCCAAAGATTGTGAATCATTGGAGGAAAATGTCATCTTGTATTTCAAAAGACACAGTCAAAAGTTGAGAAAATAAACAGAAAGACCAAAAGATATATGAAGAAATGGAACCAAAACTAGGAGGCAAAAGTATTTTTTGAGGAAATGTAATATTTCAAATGCATAAAAAAAAGGAAAACCAAAAGTCAGCAATCATACCTTCAAATTAAAAGATATGAAAAAATTATGGGAAGATTAAAATAAACAAATACTCACACTATTTAGACAAGAAATAAATCACACCTCTAAATAATGTTTTCTCTCCCAAAAAGAACTATGCAAACTAATAAACATTTACACCATCAAAATTAAACATAAATAAATGAGGAATCATAATGACATTAATATACTACATTGTAAGTATTTGCATTAGAGGGGATATTTTCCTCTACTGTTAATGAATACTGCTTAAATATACCACATCATAATGCCCACACAACATAAATGTCTTTATTTCCATAAGAAAAATCACCTAAAAATTGAAATAAAGCTTTTTGTGCCAAAGGTTAAATCCGCATATGAAAACAAATGCAAAATCTTCTGAAATTTGAATGAAATGCAAATCTATGTACAATGAATAATAAAACTATGTATCACATATCAATGAAGTTAAGCATTGAGGTACAGTACTTTGGATTTGAATGTTAGCTTTAGTTGCAAATGCCAATTTCTGTTGCCACCATATGCAAACGCTCTCCCCTACACTGAACTCTCTTCCTGCCTTTTGTTACCATTTTTTTCGGCATACAGAATCATTTTATGCTTAAAAGTAGTGTCATAAGATGTTCTTCTGTTTGCCCTCCATTTTCTGACTAATTCCAACACTTCTTACAATAATAAACCAACGATAAATATAACAAAGTAGAGAATGATAACAATGCATTGTGACATAAGATAGGTATGATAAATTTTAACACAGTTATTGGTGAACTATGAACGTTTTTACACTCAAATTTAACATGCCTTCGAATATAATGCGCACCACAATTTTGAACTCTGCATTTGGACAAAAAAGGTTCACATTAAATTGGCAAAAATACGGTATAATAACTTTAAGTTTATGGGATCATCTTGTTTTTAGTGGGCAAACATTTGGTGATATGGTTACCAACACTGTGATCAACGTACCAATGACACTTTTTCTGTTTGACTGCAAAAAATATAGCTCTAACTTTCTCTTACTACACATGGCTGCATATTTCATTTAGCAGACTGACGAACTCTGCAAGAGAATTTTCACTTTCAATAGTGTTACGGCCTAATGGACTTATATCTCTTTCACGAATATTTAGTGCCCACATTTAATTTCTGACTCCTGCTGTTGAAGAATCCCTTAGCACTATACCATGCCACCTTGGACAACCTCTTAAACATTATTAAGTCAATTTAACACAATGAACAGAACAAAATAATATAAGCATAACTTTTATGCTTGTGGCATCGTCTTCCTTTTAGGAGATAAACATTTGGTGATATGGTTACCAATGTTGTGATCAACATATCAGTTAGAACACTGGTTAGAATTTAAAAATTTTTCCAATACTGTAGAGGCTTAGCAGCTTCGATTGTATGCTGTTCTCAGTCCAGACTTTCAACATTAAAAATTAAGCATGTAAACCAATATGACAAAACGATCAGAACAAAATCATTTAGTTTTAAGCTTGTGGCACTGACTTCTTTTTAGTGGATAAACATTTGGCAACATGCTTCCAACACTGTGATCAACATATTCTTCCATTTGATTGCAACAATATAAGGGCTATGAACTTAAAACTGCCAATTGTTGTGAAATAGATGCATTATTTGCTATGTTGGCAATTATCAAGTAATTTTAGAATTTAATATTTTTGCAACATTGTAGAGACAGAGCAGTTTTAATTCGTATGCCACTCTTAGTCTGTGCTTTCAGGATTAATGTGTAAATTCAAGTACAGCTTCAAATTACAAGAGCTGGATAAAAAGTAATGAGAACTATTTTTTTTTCTCTGAAATGACTTTATCGACAGAGGTACTTAGAGTTACACACCTTCAATATAATCGCCCCCGTTATTTATGAACTTTTGCCAAATGTTCAGAAGGCATCATATACCATCTGTGCGTCTATTTCTGTTGATGTCCCATATTGACCACCCTATAGCATGGATAGTGTCATCTCTAGTGTTGTACTGGATCCCTTGCAGTGGTTCTTTCACTTTGGTAAAGAGATCGTAATCACAGGAACTCATGTCGTGAGTACAGTGGATATTCCAGAATCTCTCATTGCCAAGCACCACAAGAGGTCCTGGACAGCAGCAGCGGTGTGGCATCTTGCATTGTCATGCAGAATGATGGGGTGCTGTTCCATAAAATGTTGTCGCTTTCACCTGAGCGCTGGATGAAGGTAGTGTTGCAGGAACGTGCAGTAGTAGGCAGCATCTATCGTCACCCTTGGTGTTACAGCGTGATGCCGTATTGCTCCATCAATGTCATACGCCACAATGAACATCAATTTCACAGCACTTTGTGTAGCGTGCACTTTCTTTGGATGAGGAGAACTGGGATGCCTCCATTCATTGGACTGGCATTTCAAATTTGGTTCGTACGAGCGTGCCCTTGTTTCGTTCATAGTGACAATTTGTTGAAGAAAATTGTTACCTTCCCTTTGCTACTGACCCAACAAATCCTGTGTGACTGCATAGTGGTGCCATTATTGCATCTCAGAAATTTCATGGGGTATCCAAAGTGCTGAAATTTTGCAGTAACCCACAATGTTGTGCAGAATGTGGAGCATAGTTTCGTGACATACTCCAACTTCTGCTGCTAACTCACACGCAGTCCAGCGGCAATCAATGTCCAACAAGGAAGCAAGGAGTTAACTGTATTGTTTTCCACATGGGGTCATCCAGTACAGGGTTATCCTTCACCGCATCTCTGCCTAATCTGAATGCTTTACACCATTGTGTGTGTGCTATATGGCAACGCTGCATCACCACATGCTTCACGCAGTCGCTGGAAACACTCTTGCACACTCCGAACTCGTGCCACTTCAATTTTGAGCCAAGAACATTGCTCTACCTTTGTAAACATGTTAGGGGGTTGCATTATTGCTATGAAGTTTAACAGTCTATGCGCTGCAGTAGATTGACAGATTACTGTCCCTGCTCGCTGCACAAACTCGTCTAACAGGCTTTCATTTCATCAACACAGATGGCAGCTCACCAACCCACTGGTTTGACGTTACAGCAGTGTTTTTACTACTTTTTATCCAGCCTTGTGTATATATAAATATATTTATTTATTTGTGCTAGCAATCTTCCTTAGAATATGGCTATACATCAGCCCAAGCTGTTATCTTGCCATATTCTTGCTCTTATTATAACATAAAAAATGATAATAAAAATAATAATAATGATATCAAAATAATAATCTTATAATACTAATATTATAATAATAATAATATAATTACATAACTTAATATCACATGATGAAATTAATTTACATCTCTTTTTATTGTCTAAAACCATTTCTTTTTTACTTTGGACAAGTACTATCCTACCTTTTTACTATCCTTGTTAAAAATCTTGCTTAAAGCTACTTTCCTGTCCAGTTTTAACCATTTCCCATTTATAGCTTCCTTTCTCCAATGCTGTGTACCTTTACAGTCAAAAACGATATGTTCTAAATCTTCTCTTTCCCCACATATTGGACACTGGTTCTGTGGGAACCCATTTCTCATTCCTATTAGTCTCCATACACCTGCTCGTACCCAGGCTATACTTTCTCTTTGTTCCTTATTTGAGTTATCCACATACTGTTCTCTAGCCCATACATTTTTTATTAATATATATGATTCCAAGAAACTTTTCTTCCCAATGTTGCTAAATAAATTTTGTATCTCTATATCTTCAAACCTCTGCCTAGCTTCTTTCCAAAAACCCTTAACATTATTTTCCCTCCTTCTCCAAATTTCTCCCAGACCACTATTTTCCAAATTAGTTTGTATACTATAACTCCACCCATTTTTCTTTAAGCTCCCTTCTTGGAATTCCAAACACTGCCTCAACAAGTTCTTCTCTTCTAAATTGAATAGTCTATACCAATATTTAAGAGCTCTCTCCATATTACCCCTTTTCCCCCCACTCTCTGCATTTCAATTAGAGCAAATTCCTTAACTGTAGCATTTGGCAGGCCTAAAACTTCTCTACAAAAACTCCTATGTACCATATCTATCTCTTCCCAGCCTCATTCTACTCCCCATATTTCACTTCCATATAACATTTTTGCTTCAACTACTGTGTTATATATTTTCTCTAGCCATTTAACATTTATATCTGGTATTCTATATTTATACTCTCTAATCGCTGACATTGCCCCTTTCCCCTTTGTCAATACCAGTTTCTTCTGTTTCTCCCATTTTCCACCCCCATCCATTTTAACCACTTTATATTCCTTCTCTCCATTCTTCCACTTTTCATACTTGCCCTATTTGGCTATAAATATATAGATAACTTGCATTTAAAATTAGTGAATGAGTTAGGAAATATAATCTGGACCAATTTTTAAGTTAAATTATATGACAAATTCAATGTAATCATAAGTAACAAAATGCAAAAACTTAAGAAATAAAGGAGAACATATACGTAAACAAAAGATCAAAACAACCAGTATAATATAATAAAAACTATGAAGCAAACAGATAATGTTGTTAACTTGTCGATACTATCCTTTACTAATAAAGAAACGAAGTTGTAAATAAAAGGCCTGAAAACACGTGTGAGTTATTCATACAATACAGATGATTACATTTCCGATGTGGAAATTACCACACATGACAAAAAATAATAGGATGGTAGCTAAAGGAAAATGTAAAAAGGTGTTGGAACAAATATTAACCTTAAAACAATAGTAAAGCAGATCAAACATTTAAACAACTGATTCATGAATTAAACAAAAACCCTTAATTCACCTAAAAGCAGACAAGGGCAACAAAACTGTTATAATGAATAAAGATGATTACATTAACAGAATTGAAATGCTAGTACAAAATCAAAAATGTAAAACAATATCCAAGAACCCATACACCATTTTATTTGATACAAGCACAGAAGAAAATTAAAGATAGCTCAATAATTTGTAAAAAACAATAAAACATATTATACCCAGCAATTCACAGTTACCAAAGCTGCATTGCTTACAAAGATTCATAAAACCAACGATAGAATGATACCCATTATTAGCAATATAGATGCGCCAACTTATTACTTGGCTGAATGGTTGGTAAATAGTTTGAATTCCATTAAAGATTTGACACCTTGAGCATAAAGAATACTTTGAATTGGTTGACAAATTAAAAAATGTGACCATTCAGACAAATAAAATTTTAGTATCATTTGACATTAGCTCTTTATTCACAACCTTTACATAAAAGATATCAAATCTGATAAAACTATAGCTCTCAAAATAGGGAGTTTCACCAACAAATTGAAGAGTACATTCTATTTAGAGATTTAAGCATCAAACACGCTAGTTTCATGTTCAATAAAAAAATTCTATCAACAAACGTCAGGTTTAGCTATGGGTAACCCCATGTCTCCATTATGGCCGATTTATACATGAGAAATTTGGAAATACACATTACAAAAGGCATTCCCTCACATATTTCGAACCTGGTTTAGCATCATGAACGTCTGCTTCATTGTTCTTAAAAATTAGCTAATGATGCTTTGAAACTAATGAATTTGCAAGATAGATTGATAAAATTTACCTTGAAAAGAGAACAAGGTGGATGGTTACTTTTGCTGGATTTAAAAATGATGAGGAACAAGGATATACAGGAAACAATACACATAGATAATAATTATTAATATTAAAAACAACAACTTCAACCCAAAGGCACATCAAAATGCCAACTTTCACAATCCAATTTCCAGATTGGTTAACATCCCATTAACAAATGAATATAACAAAGAACTGGAGCACATTAAATATGTTGCAAATTTGAATGGCTTTAAACCAAACCTTGTAATCAAAATGACCAGTAAATACAGAAGATGGAAAACAATTGAAGTTGTGAGTAAACTAAAAATGAAGACCCCAAAGAAAATACTGCAAATTCACTTATCATCCAAAATGTTCAATAAATTCAAAAAGATTTTTAAGGATTACAATATTAAATTGGCTTCCCAAAACAAATACAGTGTGAGAATGCTTAACCATCTATTAAAAAATACTACTCCTAGCAACAAATTATCACAGGAATATATTGTGTCAATTGTACAGACTGCTAAAGATATATATATATATATTGGAAAGGCATAAAGGGAATTTGGAAACAAGATTGAAGGAACACCTGAGAAATATTGAATTCAAACAAACAGATAAATCTGCCATAGCTTATCACTTTTAGTTATATAATCGTAATATCAGCAAGAAATACAGCTTTTAAAAAAACTGGCCAAGAATCATTGGGGACTGATAGTGTGTGAAAATATTTATATCACCAAGAATTCAAATAAAGTTATGAATTATGAAATACCGGTGTCATACAACATCATATGACTCAGCAATGGGAATGCCAGCATATATCAAACAACAGAGGAAGAAGGAATCAGATATCTGACGAGAGCCAGTTGACCAATCAGCTGAGGACGAGAACATTCGACTGATCAGTTGAGGATGAGAAGGACATCTTGAAACATGTACTAGTTGAAAGTTAAGTGGTGCAAAAGTGTTTTTAAAGGCTGACATCGGTTTTAACATTCGATTATAATGTTCCACTACTTTAAATGTTTCTTTTTCACTTTTAATTTTATACTTTGGATTTGTTTATTTCTTGTTTACTTATAAATATAGTATTTTAATTTGTTATTTTTATTATTTATAGGCATTACTAGTAGCAGATTTAAAAAGGGAACTATATATCTGGAACCGATTGCATCAACATCTGGTCAGATTAATTATACATCAACCAGTTTTTAAAAAATTGTTTATTCTCATTTACATTGTCTTCATCATCATCCTTACTATTATCATCACCACTACCATTTTATAATAATAATAATAATAATAATAATAATAATAATAATAATAATAATAATAATAATAATAATAATAATAATAATAATAATAGTTGTTGTTATTTAGTAATTTAAGAGTAACCAGATTACTAAAAATGAATGAAGTTTATTTAATCCTGTAAGAACTTGTAAACTTGCATACATTGAGAATCATCTCACTTTTCTATTTTTTCCTTCTTAATTCTAATTTTGTCAAAAAGGCATAGGTAGAGCATTTACATGTTTATTAAATGTAACAGATCTCTTCCAGGTACATTTATTAGAACTTTCTTCTATTAGAACTTTTTTGGCAAAACTTCAATTTTTAAATATGATGCTACAAAATGAGATGCTAACTCTTACAGCTCCTTACCCAGAAGTAGTGTTGAACAATCCGAATGAACACTATCAAATTATTCAGTAGTTTCCATTAACATTCAATGTTTCCTTCACTTTAGCGATTGTACATTTATCGTGCTTCAAAGCATTAGTACTTTCATTTGGTTGCAAGGTTTTGTTTCCCCCCACCTAGACAATAAGAATGGAGGAATATATAGCAGTGAGATTTATAGCGCTACATACAAAATAAGTGATTTTTAAACCATTGCCAATATATGGATAATGATTTTCATACCATACTTCCCCTCTGAACATCCAACCAATGCACAATGGTCTGTGATACAAGAGCAAATGATTACCATAGGGTGGCCATGAATAAACTCAAACCAATAAAGACCCGTATAAAATAGGAGCCATATTGTATAATAAATTATCAACATTTAAGAATACCATAGACTCAAAACTTAAACCTGTTCAAAAATCATTCCTAATAGAGAAATGCTTGTATAATATTACTGAAATATACTGGATATGTGTATATATGTAAATATTATTATAAAATGATTATTTTGTAGAAAACTTACAGTATTGTAGTGTTCTGGTTGCTACTATAGATAAAATAATTATTTTGTAAATAACTTATACAGTAGAATCTCATTAGTACATTTTTTAAGGTACTCAAGGATTTGGATGTCATAGACAGGTTAAGTGTTAACAAAAATACAAAATCTGCAATTTAAGAACATAATTATGTAATAAAATTAATAATTACTACGTTTCCAAGGGGAATTGAAATCAGTTTGAGTCCAATTCCATACTGAATACGATCCGTGTTTACATGTTAAATTCAATATGTATTCAGATGGATACACAAAGTCCAAGAATAAATAATTCAAGCTTTTATGTTGGTCAACTTGGATTTACATTAGCGAAGCTGTTAAATATGTTAGTTTGTTTCTCTGTATAATTTAAGCAGGTTTTGAGGTTAGTGAATGTTTTTGAGAAAATATATTGTGAATTATGGAAGCGATAAAAGTAGCTTTGTTGTGCTTTTTATTACACATGTGATAATTTCTGCCCCAAGACAAACAAACAAACAAAAAACAAAAACAACAACAACAACAACAACAAAAAGAAGCGTGTGCATCATGTTATGAGTAGAGTAGAAGATAGTATCTTGTGTATTCAATATGATTTGAATAAGATAGGTGTTTCCATGTAACAAATTTCGATCCAATCCTACTTTCAAAGAGGAAAGTTTTGTTTTAGCATTTTTCCCTTCTTCAAAAGCAGTTTCAATCGGTTTGTTTGCTAACAATTGTGTTTAAGGTTGTGCTATATTCACATATTCCATATATGGATTACGATCTACTTAAAGGATTTTCAGTTTTTCAATGATGGTAATTTTCCACATTTTCCTTTTTTTTTCATTTCAAGCGAAAAGTTTAAATACAATCTACGTATGTTTGGTCAACACTCAACACTAGAAACTATCATTGGCATTTACCAAGCCAAGCTAAAGTGTTCTTTATCCCTCCCACACAAATCATGTCACACAAATATAGGGTAGTTAAATTAGATTCAAACCCACTCGCGGCCCCTCTCTACTGCACAAGACAGCCAGCAGTCACCGGGGAAATTACGCCGTCAGAGGCGGACTAAAATCCTTACCTTATAATATATGCTGGAAATGTTGACCTTCTGCTCTCAAACAGGCAGCATATCTCGTGTAAATATTCTCGCTCACTCTCCGAAGCTCAGCAGCAGGAATTCTTGTGATTGGTGCTGCTTTGGAGCGTTCACCTTGAAAATTGCTGAAAAAACTAGCGATGCAAACAGGTGTATCTCGATCTTCTGTGAGAAATGCTACACGTCTGTTGAAACTGAAGCCCTATCGCTACACACAAGTGCAAGCGTTAAAGCCAAATGATCCCGCTAAACGTGTGAATTATTGTAACTGGTGTTTCCAATCCGTAAAAAGGGATTGATCCACAGCTTTTGTTTTTCACTGATGAATCTTGGTTTCATCTAAGTGGACGTGTGAATACTCACAACAGTTGATACTGGGCTTCAGAAAAACCTATGCTACTGGATGAAATGCCTCATTATGATAGAAAATTGGAGTGTGGTGTGTGAAAAGTGCTAGAAGAATAATAGCGCCCATATTCTTTGATGAAACAATAAATGCAGAGCAACATCAGAGGTTAATTCCGAGGTCATTTTGCAATCGCTTCACAGAAGAGAAATCGTATGGTTGGTTCCAGCAAGATTCTGCAACAGCACATACGGCTGCTGAATCATTACATTAAATAAGAGAGGTGTTTGATGACAGAATAATTAGTGTTGATTTGTGGCCCTCTCGTTCTCCTGACCTAACAAGTTGTGATTTTTATTTATGGGGTTCTTTAAAGGACAAAGTGTATCGTTCCAATCCCCGCACACTACAGTAACTTAGAGAAAACGTTGTGCAAGAAATCACAAGAATTCCTGCTGCTGAGCTTCAGAGAGTGAGCGAGAATATTTAAACGAGATATGCTGCCTGCTGAAAGCAGAAGGTCAACATTTCCAGTATCTATTATAATGTAAGGATTTTAGTCCGCCTCTGCCAGTGTAATTTCCCCGGCGACTGCTGGCTGTCTCGTGCAGTAGAGAGAGGCCACGAGGGGGTTCGGATATAATTTAACTACCCTATATTTACATACATGTATGTCATTGGCTGCCAGTCTCCACCCCATGACCAAGGATTGACTAAAGTAGCAAATGAGGACATCAAAATTCGAACATGTTAAGCGCCTACTCCCACTGGAACAACCAAGGGTTGACCAAAAAAGTGCATGAGGATGTTGAACTTCGAACGTAGTAAGCGGGATCGAGAAAATGTACTACACAAACGTTATTTATTACATTTGGTATGGTTGGTGTCGGCACTTTTATAATTCAACAAAATACACGGGAAAACTTGCTAACGAGATTCCACTGTATTGTATTCTGATTGTATAGATAGGACAGTGTCAGATGCTCTTGTAAGAGTCTATTAAGTGCAATAAAAATATCAATATTATTATTATTATTATTATTATTATTATTATTATTATTATTATTATTATTATTATTATTGCTCTATAAGATGGAATTAACCCCATCTTTGCAAAACCAAGATCCATAGATAATTCGGCTAATTATGCATTAAATGTAAATAGAAAAAATTAAATCATGGTTCTGAAAGAGCTTAAGAAGTGCCCTGGAAAGCTTTATTACTTTTAATCAAATCCTGATGTAGAATTGAAGTTCTTATGTTTTTTAAAAATTGATATAAAGTAAAATTTTATGTACCTCCCGGCTTAACTACAAGCCAATATCATTTGTCATATGTAAAACCGTCCAGTTTCACGAAAAAGGGACCTGCATCTTTATTTTAAAGAAAATAGATCAAGTTATAAATTTGAAATACAACCAACTGATTCTGCGAATAAGTTTATTTTATATCCAGCAGAAAGCACTAATTTTAGAAATTGAAGCGGAAACATATGTAATATCTAATTTGATTTACCTTATTTAATTTGATTTACCTGTATGTATGTATCAGTCAATGTAGTGTTCATTTATTGTCATATTATATATTGTGTTATGTAAAGAATTTTGATATTATTATGATTATGGTATTTATTTGTTTTATGTTACTTATTAATGCTTGAATATCCAGGATTTAGATTTATTGAAATTATAGCAATATAAAGAGTAACATGTCTAACCTTAACTGAGCATATAAATAGAGAAAACCTTTACAATTACTTTTGATGACCATGGAAAACTAAACAAAGCTTGTTATTTGACTACAAAGAAAATATAAAACAACAAAAGGTTTTAAACACTTCATTTTAATCATTAGTTTTACTTAAGTTTGAAGTTTGACGATGCTACATTGTTTAGTAGTTTGGCAGCCATTAATAGTGAACTCTCTCAGCGAATTTGTAAACATGGATAAAACTGGCCATTGCTATATGATACAACACTTTCATTTGAAAGGTCTTAGTCTAACTAATATTAAAGCTGAGCTAGATTCTACTCTGGGGGAGTCTGCTCCTACAACAGTAAAATATTGGGTGGCAGAGTTTAAGCGAGGCCGTACGCCAAGACGAACATAGCAGTGGTTGACCAAATAAGGTGACCACGCCAGAAATTGTGCAGAAAATCCACAAAATGGTATTGAATGACGATCGACTGAAAGTGCATGAGCTAGCAGACATCGTAGGCATTTCAAAAAGTGCTGTACATCGCACACTACCTGAAAATTTAGAGAGAACGCTGTGCGCAAGATGGGTGCCGCATTTACTCACTATGGAACAAAAGCAGTGTCATGAGGATGTTTCAGTCGAGTGTTTGGTGATGTTTCACTGCAATAAAGCCAAGTTTTTGCATTGATTTATAACCATGGATGAAACATTGGTCCATCACTTCATACCTGAGACAAAGGAACAGTCAAAACAGTGGAATGAAAGGGGAGAATCGGCTCCAAAGAAGGTGAAGACAGTCCCATCTGCAGGCAAGGTCATGGTGTCAGTTTTTTGGGATGCGCATGTGATAATTTTCATTGATTATCTTCAAAAAGGAAAAGCAATCAATGGTGAGTATTATGGAAGCTTATTGCAGCATTTGAATGATGAAATCAAACAAAAACGGCCGCATTTAGCGAAAAAGAAAGTTCTGTTTCATCAAGACAATGCACCCGTTCACTGATCCATTATCATTATGGCCAAAATCAATGAGTTAAAGTTCGAATTGCTTCCTCATGCACCCTATTCACCCCACCCCCTCTGATTATTTTCTGTTTACAAAGTTGAGGAAATGGCTCGGTGGTAAAAGATTTGCCTAGAATGAAGAGGTGGAGTTTGCAGTTGATGGCCATTTTGCAGAACTCAACGGTTCTCACTATAAACAGGGTATCAAAGCTATTGAACATCGCTGGGAAAAGTGTATCGAGCTGAAAGGAGACTATGTAGAAAAATAAAGATGTTTTTTCCCAAAATGTTTGTGTTTTCTTTGTTAGGTCAGGTACTTCTGGACAGCCCTCTAATATGGATTATGTATTTGTATTCAATTATGTTTAATTATACAAAATGTTAGTATCATAGCTATCAAACTATGATTCATCTTTGAGTCTGCACCATAAGATCAGTATCTAAAGTAAGCCCCTGTATTCCTAGAGGTTATAAGACAAAACGGTGGTAGCCAAATAGTGACAAAAAGAAAGTGCCATGAAGTCAGCAAAATGCTATTGTTCAATAGAAAAAACTAAGTTCTAATGCATTCATATTTCAAATTTTCATATTAAAATTGTTTTGAAAATTTTTTTCTAGCAATATTAACATACCCCATGCTATATTTGTTCTATAGTACATATTTGAATGACTTCACCTGCAAAAACTACAAATGAGTATTATACCACAACTAGAGAGAAGTGAACTTCTTACTTCCACTAGTCCACATGATGCTGAAAGAAGTCGCAGAAAGTTGCGTGTAATATTCTCTGGAGGCTGCCTACGACTTAACTGCTCCCTCACAGCATCCATTACAATGTGTTCCACAGTCTCTTGGGCTGCAGCATACCTAAAATGTTGCAAGAATGCATTACATTTGCAAGTTTATAATTAAAGTGTAATATTTTAAAAGTATGATTTCTTCATTTTAGCAATATACACACATGATGAAAAGTAGTTATTGATTATGCAGAGTTCTTCCTTTCTATCTACATAAAAGCAAGCAACTGCTTCACAATTTTCAGTAAAGACTTTTCTCACCTGTATGCATATCCCCTAATGGATAGAAAAATATAAATACATCAATAATAATAAGACTTATTTTCTTAAATCTATGATTTTTGATGAGTTAACATTCAAGACTTTGCAAATCATTAGAATCTTAAAATTAAAGGTAAACTGCATATGAGAATGTTAATAAATGAAAGTGCTCCCCCCCTAAAAAAAGTTTCTATGTGGACACACTACTGCTATGGTTCTTAGCATCCCATTCTATATTGGACATGAAAGACCGTAAATTTTGCTGAGAGGCCTCTTTATCAAACTTGAGGTTCTTTCACATGCCATAAATCTACCACATGGGAACACCGACTTTATTTCCTTTCTGAAGGAATCGAACTAAGAATTTTTACACCCAAAAAGAAAATTTATTGCCCTTTGTTGAGTTTGAACCTACGATCTCGGAAACCTGGTACAATGAAAGTACAGATTACACAACTGGACTGATAATAACTACAATGCCAGTGGATGACACAACATTCTGAACCTGAGCATATATACATACATATTCCATTTATTCTATTGCTTCCAAATAATTTTTCTTAACAATGACAAGAAGGGCCCATTTCACTAAAAGAGTTCCTCTCTATTATATTTATACTTATACACTTTTGGTAGCTCCTAAACAAGCTGAGTAAGTTGTCACACATGCAACAAAACTGCTGTGTGTGAGCTGTTACATTCCAACTGTTTGAGTTGTTATGTAACCAATCTGTAGCATTCCACAAAATGCAACATGTTGGAGTAATTTCTTGCAAGCTGCATTTTAGCATCTGTTTCAACCAATGTATTATTGTACTCATGCCGTTAAACACTTCCTGAAGGGCTCCAGTGACAAAACTGCTGTTTGTGATCCCACCTTAGCATTATTTGGCAATCTTTCCAAGAGTAATTTTTTTAAATGCTCTTCAACCATATTGGTCAAACTAGATGATGAATGCATGCATTAAATAAGTGCAAAAGAACGGAATGTAAGCCGGAAGAACAATTAATTTCATTAATTGACCTAACAGTGGTCAAAACTATGAAGCCCGGAACTTAAAGTACTTACAATATTTTAAGGCACCATTGGAGTATGTCATCTCAATACAATTCGAGATCTCCTTGTGGTTTACTGGGAAAAATGCGAATCAGTTGGGGAATTTAATGTTGTGCCGGCATGTTGCCATGGTAGCTCAGTGGTTAGAGCAACCGACAGAGACCGGGAGATCTGTGGTTCAAATCCGGTTATGGTATTGAATTTTTCAGTCATCTGATTCTACCTTTCCAACCCTGTCCAACACACAGCTTGTGTGGAAGAACAATTAATTCCATTAATTGGCCTAATAGTGATTGAAACTATGAAGCCTGGGACTTAAAGTCCTTACAACATTGTAAGTTGTCATTGGGGTATGTCATCTCAATACAATGAGATCTCCTTGTGGTTTATCGGAAAAAATGTGAATCAGTTGGAGAATTTAATGTTGTGCCGGCATGTTGCCATGGTAGTTCAGTGGTTAGAGCAACCAGACGGAGACTGGGAGATCCGTGGCTCAAATCCCAGCTATGGTCTGGGCTTCCGTGGGTGGGTGGTGATGTCATGTTGTATGGATTATAATTATTATTTTATATTTGTTCATGCGCTTGTGAGATTTGTTCATTATAAGCCATAAAATTAAAAGGCTGACATGTGGCAATGTAAGTTCAGATCCCGTTGGTTGCTTGCGCAGTGTCAGGTTTCGATCAACTCAGAGAAATGTTGCACAAATTCTGCCAAGATGTGTCAGGGCATTTGCCCAAGGAGTAATGTACTGCTTAGATAGCAGGACTGAAGGTTTAACAACCCTCAGTTTTTGGTAGCTGTGTCGATTACCGGGGTGATGCTGAGGAATCCACGCCAATCTGACTCCTGAAAATTATTACATAAAAGACAAAGCATAAATCTAAATGAACGACATTATGCACCGGACACCATCTGTTTCCCTTAAGGTAAGCATCATCCATTTAACATTTGTAACCTTTTTAGGCAGCCTCGAGCTATGTTATAATAAATCTATATTTTTATAGACTTGTGAGGTACTATGTAAATGTTTAGGAGCGTGGTGGTCATACTGACACTTTCTCCTTGGTAATGTACTTTAGTGAAACCCTTAAAGACCTTCCCCTCAGTCTAGGACTTCCTTCTTGTGCGAGTCGCTCCACCCAGTGGTTTAAGCAGATCTCCTGCCACATGTGAGTTAGCCCCCCTTTGAGATCCCTCTGAGCTACCCCTCCTTTATCCATGTCATGTGTGCTGAAGGCACCAGTCTTGAGCGCCAACACTCTCCTTCAACCCCATCCTTACCCCTTTCTATTTTTAACCACAACAATATACAAATTGAACAATTAAACAGCACTAAATTTTTGGGAATTACCATTCACAAAAGCTTAAACTTTAATGAACACATAGATGACCTTTAAAAGAAATTAAACTGTCGATTATATTTACTAAGGAAACCAGTAAATCATTTAGACAATGACCTATTAAAACCAGTTTATTATGGGATGATACATTCACTCATTGAATATGGGATAGAAGTTTGAGGTGGAATATCCATAGCAAATTT
Organism: Deroplatys truncata; assembly: GCA_030765065.1. NCBI lineage: Eukaryota > Metazoa > Arthropoda > Insecta > Mantodea > Mantidae > Deroplatys > Deroplatys truncata. Next base: position 289,258,711 of record CM060981.1, read on the forward strand.
AAATAGAGTATTAATGATTCAGAAAAAGAGTTTAAGTTGTATATTTAGTTTAAAAAATCACCACTCTGTAAAAGAAGTGTTTAAAAATGAAAAAACTTTAACAGCAGTGTCATTATATGGTGCCATCAGATTAAGTGGCCACGCTCTTATCGGCTCCTGGTCTCGGGCGCACGCCACTCGCCTGCTAAGATTCCAGTTCATGCCATTGCATAAGTGATATGTTAGTTTGGAAATAGTACATTTGTAATATTGTGTATTCTATTGAAAAGAAATATAATGAAACCTGAAACATGTAAAATAAAAAATATATATAGTCAATAAACAATGTAAAAGCATTTAAAAGGGAATATTTAATTTTTCCTAAGAGACATCTTTCTGCCCCTGATTTTTGCTTTCTTCATTATCTCTATGATTAAATTCTTCTTTTTCCTTAAAGACTTTCCTCCAGCACTTCTTTCTTACCTTCCAAACATAGTTACCAAATTGTTTAAAAAATTCTTAACTACTAATTCCAAAAATTTTAATATCAAATTATGTGTCTGTAAATTGTCCCACCTCTTGTTCCATACTCCCTCTCTCCACACTGTAGTTTCTGAACATTCTGCTACAGTGCAGATTTTTATGTGTATTTCTACATAATGGACACACTTCAATTATCACTTTTAGGCTACTTAACCATATTATTCCTGTTCTACCCCATGCAAATCCTTCCCTACACCATTTATTGCAAACATTCCACATATTATTCCTGCCTCCATTCTTTCTTAAAGCCCTGTAATATTTCAAAATACTCTTTATCTCCTAAACCATTTCAGTTTCCTGCTTTTCAATGTCATCATTCCTTAATTTCATTTCATTGAAATTGTTGATAATCTATCCTACCCATTCCAATTTCTTGGATTATTTTCTTTGAGATAACCAACTTCTTTCCCATGTACCCATAAACAGTCTAAAAATATTCCCTTTTTCCCTTGATTCGATCTTATGACAATATTTCAGTATATGTTTAACTACCATACCTTTTCTACCAACTCTTCCCAATTCAGCTGGGGCTACCCATTAGAAACTGCACTAGGTAATCCCAAAACCATTTTACAAAATGCTCCATGAATATAATCAATACTCTTCCATTCTTTCTCTTTGGCTTCCATCCCAAATATTATGTATTTTCAATTCAACAGTATCTGAATAAATCCTGTAGCCAGGCTACACTCATGCTAGGTGTTTTCTTCAAATAAGTTTTTATGCTGGGTCATTCCATACAAAATTTTAAGAATATGCCACTGATGCCGTGGATATTTTGGGGGTTTTAATATAATGAAATAATTTTAATTGTTAAATAATATAAATAATAATATTGTATAAATAAACTAAGTTACCAAGTATGATCACCATATCATTAATATTTTCGTCATACTGATGACGGAAAAACGGGGGTACTTACATGTTATTCAGAACTTAAATTATTCTAGATGCTCTAATTAAAGTGACAGAGACACCATTGTAAACTTGAATAATCATATTTTAGTATCTGAAAAATTACTTTGAATAATAATAAGGGAAGCTAATACAAACACACCACTAAAATCTTTAAAAATTTTTGTATTCGAATGCAGCTATTATAAATTTGTATGTTTCATTCTTATTGAAGACCTTCTTAGTCCATCTGCCAAGTTTTAAGACCGACACTAAAAACCTGTATGAACAATTAAATTAATAATTTTAGTCTTATGGGCAAATATCACTTGTTACGCATGGAGGTAGCACAGTGTGGATATGATGAAGTCATCAGACCTGATAAACACACATGGTCGGATGTTTCCTGACCTTAATCACATAGCTGCTTGGAGGTGAGAGTATATTCGAAGAGATTGTTTATAAAGACGTGATATTTTAACAGCGCAGTGCCAGTTTCTAGTTAATTTTAAAATGCCAAAAGCTCAGAATCGTTTTCAAAAGTTGTGGTATTATAACCCTTTCGAACTCCAAGAACATAAAAAGAAGACAGGTAAGAGAAAAGTTACCAAAGGTATGCAAGAAAAATTGCCTTGTTCAGTTATAGGTGATGCAATATGCTCTTCGTGTCATGCCAAATTATCAAAAATTACATCCACGGGGTGTAGTGAACAAAGTGATTTGAGAAAATCAAGCGATGAAGAATGTGTGCCAGTAGAAATCTAGTGGATAAGAGTATGTTCCACTAGAAAATAAAGAGGAGGCCACAATAAGCAATTTAAATCAATTATCATCTCCCCTTGGGCAGTCTCCTAATTCCATAGATAAGTTGTTGCGCATCAAATCATACACGGCAAAGAAAGCCAATAACAGAAATAGTTTTATTGCCCATAAATTAAAAGCACTTTAACTGCTGTGGTCCTTAGCATCCCATTCTATATTGGAATTTGCTTTCAAAACATGTTTGATTAATTCCAAGTAAGCGAAGTTTTAGTGTATCCACTGACTCAAGATTCAATTAAATTATTGTTTTGCTTCACGTCTCTAACTTTTGAATACCACTTCAATGTTGAAGTCGCATTGTGACAGGTCTGAGCTTTGTTAGAGGACTTTACAGTGCATTTTCAGCACATTTTGTTGTGTCTGAGCTGCACAACATGGAGCAACATCAAATTTTGGATCAACAGGCCACTCACACATTCCCCAGAAGTTCAAGTAATAAGCTGCATTGTCAGTTCTACATTCATGCAGAAAATCAATAGTAAAACACCTCTGTAGTCACAAAGGCTATTGTCAGATTTTGCCCACTGACAAAATTGTTTTTGACTTTAGTGGACATTTCTCACCTTTTCATTGTCACTCCTTGCTGGCCCTCTTTGATTTTGGGGTCCAGTAGTGCATCCAGGTTTCATCGTGGGTCACAATGCAATGCAGAAATGCCTCTTCTCCTGCTTCATAGTGTGCCAACAATTGAGAAATTTCCACATACATAACCCTCTGTTGTTAACTCAACAGCCTTGGTACCCAATGAGCAACATTTTTTCAGTATTAAAGCTCACTTTTGATAGTGGACTGGGCACTGCCGTAACTAATCCCAAATTCCTCATGAATTTGCAGCAATGTAAAGGGACAATCATGTTCAATACAGTTTCTAATGGCTGCAATGCTGTCTGGATTGATGCAGGTCCTGGGACGAGGTTCATGGCTTCTGTTTTGCATGCCATATCCTTCACACAACTGTATGCATCAAAATTTCATCTGTGTTCAACAATATTAATTCTCCATACTGTCTACATAGTCTTGAGCCAAATTTCATTAAGCCCAACATCTTCCCTTGTGAGAAAATTAATGTCAAGTTATGCAACAGAACAATGAACAGTCTTCTCACTCATCTCAAAGACAGTAATCAGTATTGGCCATGAAGAAGCTTTGTGCTGTGGGACCTACTTCCCAACCTACCACTATGAAAAATTCCATTTCACCTCCCCAGGTGTTCACCGGCCAGTAGAAGGACAGGTCAGTTAATATTTGATCCACCTTTGTATAAGGAGTATTTATGAAGCATTTATGCACAATTTGTAAGTATGTAATATTCACTTCCTTTTGGAACACAGGCATATCAGGATGGTCATTCTGTGACCATTGTTTCAAATGTGACTGCTCATTATGGAATTCCTGAATTTCTATTCATCTAAAACAACTGAGGCTGTATTTCCATGTGCAAGCAGCTCTTATGCAACATTTATGTATTGTGACATAAAATGTGCAACTAGTTATATAATTATAAATAAATGAAATAAACTAAGTTTATGCATGTTGAAATTACTACGATCACTTGAAGCTTCCTTAGCCTCAAAAACCTAATCATCATCTCTGCTAATGTTCCCAGAGAATATCCAGAAAAAATATAAACTTTGGTGAATCCAAGCTCCTGTCAGGTATTCTATAACCCTTTCACCATAAAAGTTGAGCTTAACTGTTTCAAATTGATTATAGTTGTACAAAAATTTATATGCAAGAAACTCACAAGTTCTACTGAAAGGAGCTGAACTAAGCATATTTGAATGAACAAATAATGAGCAGAATGCATTTCGTTGCATTAAGAGAAAGCTGGAATGTGGAAATGTAAGGGACATGGGCTTTGTTTACATGGCTACATCAACTGATATGCAAAGAGAACATAACCCTCACCAAGCTATGCATGATAGAAAATTTCTTCACATTTAGGAGCAGATTGTGCCAAAGGTCTGGCAAAAGGTAACCCTCTGTCTCCATTTTTGGCAAACTTTTTTATGAGCTTTTTTGGAAATTCAGACACCCAATGCATTCCCAATCTTCAAAGATGTGTAGACGACATCTTTGCCATTGTAAATAAAAAGCTTCCAGCAGGTGTCCTAAAACTATTTAATCTAGCAGACAGGTCAGCTAAATTTACAGTGGAAACCTTAACCTACAACCAACTCCCAATCTTACACATAAAAATCAAAACCATCTAGAATTTCGGATTTTCAGTAAGCAAACAATTACATTAAGAATAGTAGACAAAACCCAAAGTCACACAAACTTACAATCTTCAACAGCCTGGCCTTCAGATCAGTGAACATACCCTTGAAGGAGAAGGAATACAAAAACAAACTTAAAAATCTGATGTGTTACACTCACATAACTTTCTCTACTCTTGTACATTACACTCACATAACTTTCTCTACTCTTGTACAAACTATTTTTACAAACGCTTATTCTCCATCTACTTCATGTTAATCGAGATAAACATTTGCAGACTCTACCTTATTGCTAATTTTCTTGTAGATGTAAGGGGAATATATATTTACAAGGTCAATATAGAAATACAGTAGCCTTTAAGCACATACATATCTCTTAATAGGTGGTTGCTAGGTGCAGCACTATTCCCTTTGCCACAGATTAATACTCTTTGCATATCCAAGACAAAAACACGAATAACGAATTCCCTTTTAAGAAAATCTGATGTGTTACACTCACATGACTTTCTCTACTTTTATACAAACTATTTTTACAAACTCTTATTCTCCATCTATTTCATATTAATCAAGATAAATATTTGCAGAAACGATCTTTTGACATGCAAAGAAAATTACATTTTAAACATGGTGACTAGTTCTAAGAATATTTGACTATGACTTAAGGCCTACTAAGTTCTCCTTGTTTTGTATTTGCAAGGGCAATACAGAAATACAGTAGCCTTTAAACATCGACATATATCTTAATAGCTAGTTGCTAGGTGCAGCACCATTCCCTTTGCCACAGATTAATACTCTTTGCATATCCAAGATAAAAAATCTGATGTGTTACACTCACATGACTTTCTCTACTCTTGTACAAACTATTTTTACAAACGCTTAATCTCCATATGCTTCATGTTAATCGAGATATCGAGATGTCAATCTTAATGATAATTTTCTTGTAGATGCAAGGGGAATATGGTAAGTTTTAAGTGATAGTCAAATATTTTAACGCTGGTTGCTATGTGGCGCATTCCATTCTCTTTGCATGTCCAGGACATAAAAAAATGAATAACGAATTTGAGAAAAAGTATAAGTATTGGAAAATTTAAGGTAATAACAAGCAATATCTCGCAAACGGTTCACTCAACAAAAGAAATGTATATGACATAAATTGTGTATTTTAACGCGATCTACATTTTTCGTGTAGTAAACTTTTGTCTATCTCTTATGGTTTACCAGTTATGAAAAAGTCGTTCATAATGAAGGACACTTTTGGAGACATTGCCAGAAAATTCGAGATATACATTTTATTTGTCATGACAATATCTTAAACATATGATAGTTTAATCAAAATTGTTAGAGCCGTTTTTGAGAAAATTAAAATTTTCGAAAAATGTTCCATGTAAAGGGTAGTCTGGGGTGGGGGGATTTTCTTGAAAACCTTCGTGTCGCATCTCTGGAAGATACTGAACCTAAATACCAAGTTTGGTGTTTATCCCACTGTTCGTTTCTGAGTTATGCTGTTCACAGACACACAGACACACAGACAGACACACACACGGACATGTTTCCAAAAATGCTCTTTTTGGATTCAGGGGGTCTCAAAACATATATTTCCGGTGAAATCTCGGTATCGAATTTTTGGGTGGAATACAATACTTCCCCTACTTACTATACGTAGTAGAGAAAGTAAAAATACATTAGAACTACCCAGAAGAAAGGTTTTTTTTTTCCAAAGAATTAGTGCACAAAAAGGCGAGAAATTTAAGACATAAGGAAATAAGCCAGTCCACCACACTAAAAAGAGCTTCATTAGAAAAGAGCTTCAAAAGATTTACATTCCATTCCTGAGCACAAGATAAATTCAAAATATTCTTAAAAATTGGAATATAAACCTGCCACTCGCCAACAAATACAGCTTAAGTAACAGATGAAAATGAAGCCTAAAGACAAAGTCCTAGGAAGCAAGATGTCAGGTATGTACCAAATTAGTTGCAAGGACTGTGAATTAAGTTACATAGGAAAAAACCAGAAGAAGCATCAGTGTGAGGTTGAAAGACCATTTAAAGAATATAAAACACAAAGAAACAGAAAAATCAACTCTCGCACATCACTTCAGAGAGAAAGTCATGAAATAGAAAAGGATGCAAAAGTAAAGATAATCCAAAAACCAAAAGAATTTACATTATAAGAAAAACTCCTAATACAGAAGAACAGAGATCACCTAATGAATTTCAATTCCCCATCAGATAAAGGTCTCCTCACCAAATTCATCAAGCCAACAGCAACATCTACACCAAACCTTGGAAACACATCAGTGGCTCATAACTGAGGATGAAAGCAAGATGCTTCCAAAACATATTTGAGGTAAATATCCAAAGAGTAAACTTTTTGAATCAATGATCCATTGAGTTATACTAGTTTAATAGTCAATTCACTTCATTGTCTTCTTCCCAAAATGTTATTTGTGATTAAGTATAAAAATTCTCTGCAGTCTCAAAAATACACAAAAATTTGCTTTTAATTCTTAGCATGTTAGCACTGCATCTTTAGAGGCTCACTGGAGTTTACTAAAGGGGACACAATGCATTTTCTCTTTTGTGTTTATTTCTAGTGGAACAGAGAGAACAAAATTGTTGCAGTTATAAATGGCATAATTTTACATCAAAACTTGATTATTAAGGTGAGTAGAAACACAAAAACCATGGAATTAATTGTTCTTCCACATAAGTTGGACATGGTTGGAAAGGTAGAATCAGACTGAAAAATGCGAATCAATCAGTTGGGGAATTTAATGCCGTGCTGGCATGGTGCCATAGTAGCTCAGTGGTAAGAGTAACTGGATGGAGCCGGGAGATCCGTGGTTCAAATCCCGGCTATGGCATTGAATTTTTCAGTCATCTGATTCTACCTTTCCAAGCTTGTCTACCACACGGCTTGTGTAGAAGAACAATTAATTCCATTAATTGACCCAATAGTGGTTGAAATTATGAAGCCCAGGACTTAAAGTACTTACAACATTGTAAGTCTCCATTGGGGTATGTTATCTCAATACAATTTGAGATCTCCTTGTGGTTTACCAGGAAAAATGCAAATCAGTTAGGGAATTTAATGTCGTCCCGCATGTTGCCATAGTAGCTCAGTGGTTAGAGCAACTGGACGAGACTGGGAGATCCATGGTTCAAATCCCGGCTATGGCATTGAATTTTTAAGTTGTCTGATTCTACCTTTCCAAAACAAATCATCAATGCAACTAAAAATCCTACAAATGAAACTCCTGCACATTGTGATTACAGCAACATGTAGAATTTTGGATATCTGTGAAAAATAAACTTCTATTGTTGAAGAGCACTGCAGTGTTTACTTCCTTTGGCAGCAACACAGTTAATCTGTCTTTGCTACCCTTACCACAATAAACAGCAATCACAGATATAAACTGGAACTTGAAGGGATTTCCTAGCGTGATCTAAAGTATAAGACCAGAAACAAGGAGTATAATTTCAAAGATGCATGCTGAAGCTTCTATCTAAGATCTGTATAACCACATGGTGTACTCTTTTCCAATGAATATCTGTATTTATCTTTTGTTTCAGTACAGACTAATGTATTACTCCTAGTTAAATAAAACATTTTACGATTTTTTATTTATAAATGTAACTAATTTGTGTGAATGTGAAATCAAGACTTCAAACTACAAAACATAAAATTATAATTTTAAACTACCTTGTTTTATTTGCATAGTGACATGTATCTACATTGTAAAATGCTTCTTGACTCAAATCTCATACTAAAATCTTTGCATACCACTGCTAAAGGCAGCAGCCAAAACTTAAGTTAGGATATACATGATCCATAAAAATCTTCATTTGCACTTATACATCAGCTTAGTATCAGTGAACCAAGTTAAGACACAGTGTTTTGGGTTGCATAACAGACAATACAATACCTTGGTACTGTAGGGATATCCATCTTCTCCTTGCTGTCCATAGGCAAGCCTATATCTGTAGTTCCTGAGAGACCCTCATTGCCTTCTTCATCCAGACTAACAGTAGATGGAGACTGACATGCTTCTCCACGAGAGCCAGGAAGTCCTGTAATATCTGGTTGCAGCAATGACCGAGCAGGGATACGACTATTGAGTGCCGTTACAATGTTGTTCACAAAGCCTGAACAGTCATCATGATCCACCCAAACTCTTTCTCCCAATGAATCTTCCACATAAAGCTGTGAAGGACATATAAATGTGATCAAAACCTCTTAAGGTGACAAACTATTTCCATTACACAGCAAGAACTTGAAGGAAGGAAGGAAGGGAGGGAGGGAGGGAGGGAGGGAGGGAAGGAAGGAAGGAGGGAGGGAGGGAGGGAGGGAAGGAAGGAGGGAAGGAGGGAAGGAGGGAAGGAGGGAGGGAGAGAGGGAGAGAGGGAGAGAGGGAGAGAGGGAGAGAGGGAGAGAGGGAGAGAGGGAGAGAGGGAGGGACGGAGGGAGGGAAGGCAGGAAGGCAGGCAGGCAGGCAGGAAGGAAGGAAGGGAGGAAGGGAGGAAGGCAGGGAGGAAGGGAGGAAGGGAGGGGAAGGAAGGGGAAGGAAGGGGAAGGAAGGGGAAGGAAGGGGAAGGAAGGGGAAGGAAGGGAGGAAGGGAGGAAGGGAGGGAGGAAGGAAGGAAGGAAGGAAGGAAGGGAGGAAGGGAGGAAGGGAGGAAGGAAGGGTGGGAGGGAGGGAGGGAAGGAAGGAGGGAAGGAAGGAAGGAAGGAGAGGAGGGAAGGAAGGAAGGAGGGAAGGAAGGAAGGAGGGAAGGAGGGAAGGAGGGAAGGAGGGAGGGAGGGAGGGACGGAGGGAGGGACGGAGGGAGGGAGGGAAGGAGGGAGGGAAGGAGGGAAGGAAGGAAGGAAGGAAGGAAGGAGGGAAGGAGGGAAGGAGGGAGGGAGGGACGGAGGGAGGGAGGGAAGGCAGGCAGGCAGGCAGGAAGGAAGGAAGGAAGGAAGGCAGGAAGGAAGGAAGGAAGGGAGGAAGGGAGGAAGGGAGGAAGGAAGGAAGGAAGGAAGGAAGGAAGGGGAAGGAAGGGAGGAAGGGAGGGAGGGAGGGAGGGAGGGAGGGAGGAAGGAAGGAAGGAAGGAAGGAAGGAAGAAAGAAAGAAAGAAAGAAAGAAAGAAAGAAAGAAAGAAAGAAAGAAAGAAAGAAAGAAAGAAAGAAAGAAAGAAAGAAAGAAAGAAAGAAAGGAAAAGAAAATCATCAAAATCTGATCCAAAACACATTTGCCCTTTTCAAGGCAGGACATACTGTCAGTACCACCATGAAAGTATTTCTGTTACAAAAAGTAACGTATGATAGTTACATCTGCTAATAGCAAGGCACTAAAATTCTGTACTATGAAATTAATATACAAGAAATGTTCCTTTGATGTGAGTGGTAGCAACATGTTTAATATGCTCATAAAATGCTCAAGTCCTGTTTATGTACGGGGTGGCACATGAAATGTCATACCATTTATTTTATACATAACATATACAGGTTGGAAGTGAAGTGGTCCTGCAGACTGGGGGAGGTGGAGAGTGGATGTAGATGAACAAAAACCTCCAACAATTCTTTGTAGTTAAATGCACTGTTAACTAGATAATCGCATTTAAAAGCAGGAGTATTTGCCAATGTGGTGCAACTTGTTGACTGAGTAGTCTGCTTCCACCGGTGGCGCGTTGAACTATTCTAACGCTCTTAAAACCATTTAAGTAATTTAAAATAAAGAGAGTTGAGGGTTGTTACACTACATCACTATCTGAGGACATGCGGACGATGGGAACAAACTGTCTCCCGAAATGCGTTCAAGTAAGAATATTATAGTGATGTAGTGTAACAACCCTCAACTCTCTTTATTTTAAATTGACACATCACTGTTACTAGCTTCTAAATCTTCAAAATTAGTCATTTAAGTAATGTTGGCCATGTATCGATCAAATGTTTTGTCGCTGGCGTGGGAGACACTACAAAATTCTGGGAAAAAGTCAGATTATAGTTCACTGCACCATATGTTGTTTCTAATTTCCTCAGCTGTTAAGAAAATGTGCTGGTGCAGCTCGTCCGCAGTTTCTATGTCACTCCTGAACACTTTGTTTTTCAAGTCCTCCCAGAAATAAAATCTAGGGGATTCAAGTCTGGTGATCTGGCAGGCCAAGCCAGACAGATCCAACGGTTTGGGAAAGTCTTCGTCAAGTGACGACGGACAAGAGTAATCTTGGATGATGCACCATCATGAAAGAACCACACCTTCCTCCTTATATCCAATGGGAAGTCCTCCAATAGATTAGGCAATTGGTACTTCAAAAACCGCTGATACCCTAAACCAGTCAAGCATGGTGGAGGGACGAATGGTCCAATAAGATGATCTCCAATTATGCCAGCCCAAACATTAATCCAGAATCTGTGCTGAAAACTCTGTTGTTGTATAGTTCTCGGGCTCTCTACTGCCCGTGTGTGTGCTGTTAAAGTCTGTAATGCCACTTCGCATCAAACAGGCCTCATCCATCACCAAAACATTTGTTACAAAATCTGGATTTTGTGCAAACTGACGAAGCAGTTGGCAAAACCCAACACGTGGATGAAAGTCATTTGGTGATAAACATTGTACTCACTGGATGTGATATGGGCGCAATAACTGTTCTTTAAAAGCTCTGGGTACAGTCCAGTGGGACACCCCCACTGAGCAAGTGATATCGCAACTGCTCTGATCAAATTTTCATCAACCAAATTTAACACTTACTCTTCCATGTTAAATAATTTTGTCAGGTCTTTGTCACCCTCGATTACGACAACTTGGAATTATACTACCTGTATCATTGACCCGCTAGCAAACAGCAACAAATCTGTCTGCACTTGGCACAATCCCATAACAAATTTTTCAGCATAGAGCCGTTGAGCAGATCGAAAATTGTACTGCGTTTCTCCATAAATTAAGATCATGTACAGATATTCAGACATTGAAAAATGCGGCATTGTGTATGTTGTTCTGTAACAAGATTTTCTGTCCTTTGTTTGTTCTTTTTTTATCCATGCCTCCTTTAACTGCTCTGATCATAACTTGTGGCTTTGACAAAAAACAACTGCATGTGATTAAGTAAACATTCCCGACGACCTACACCGGTATCAGAAGAAAGTAAACACAACTGATGCGATGTTGCCAGTTCTAACAGAACTAAGAAGGCAAGAAATTATGGACTTTTTAAATTTAATCCACACAAAAACCATTTATTCTATTGAAATACACCAAAGGAAGAAGTTGTCATTTATTCAATTTTCTATAAATATAGTCATAAATTAAGGAACTTTAGTCAGCAGTAGGCCAGCAAGGTGATAAATTTTTTGGGTAAAAGCATTTTTTCTAGAAAATGGTGCATTTAATTACAAAAAAAAAGTATCAGAAGCCCCTGCTCATCTACATCCACTCTCCCACCTTACCCAGCCCACAGGACTACTTCATTTCCACCCTGTATTTATTTGTATTAAACTAGTATACAATGGCACAAAATTACTTCATGTATCTGAAAAGCATCCCCAGTGAATAACATGTTTAACATGACCATCATCTTGCCTAACAACCTCTTACAAACAAAACCTTGCATTTGTCACCCCAACTTCAGATAGTGCATGGCACAACTCCACAATGTGGGCTTTTATCTGCATTACATGTTCTGGCCTCCTTTGGAACATTTTCTGCTTTAAGAATTCCCCCCCCCCCAAAAAAAAGCAATAGTACAAATTAATGCTCACGCTGGTGGCCACATTTTGCTGCCCTCTTCCAGGAAAATGTTGCAACATGGCATGAAAATCAAACGTATCGTGCAGGAAATTGAGAACAGTGTTTGCTGTGTGTGTGGGCAGGCTCCAACCTGCATGAACCACAGTGTTTGCATAGGGGCACCTGCTGTCAAGAGTTGAGGAATAAAACCATTTTGCAACTTGGCTTCATATTGGCCTTTGTTCACAGTTACATGTAGATAGATAGATATTTATTTACTTTAAATACATAGTGTATACAATTTCCACTTTACATACTTCACCGAGTTGCTGGTTTCGTAGGGCCCCTATCCTCCAACACTGTGGTTACCGAGTCAATGGGCCCTACTTGACTGAATAAATCTACTTTTCAATACCTACTTTTCTTCTTACTCCTTACTCCTTATTCCTATAATTCTTCAGCCATCTCTTTCTAATTAAACCTAAATATTTTCCTACCTCTAATATGTTTCCCTTGTATTTAACACTCAGCATTTTTCTACCTATAATCTCAATTGTGATGCAGTAATTTGTATCACAAATTACTTAAATGTAAATAATGATTGTAATCTGAATATGCATTTTTATGTGACATTGATTTCAGATGTTTATTGACTATAAATATTGTTGGGAAGTAAGTTTATACGACCTTACTGAAACTGTCAATAATAACGCAATAATGCAGAGAGGGGGGTGAGCTGTTTATCATTATTGGAAACGAGGAAGTTACGTAATGTTGGCGCGTTTTCGGTAGAAACTTCTGGAGTGTGTTCTCCCTAAAGCATATGTATTCATAATTTTCATTGGATATTAAAATAGACGCTAATGTTGGCGCGTTTTATTAGCCAATTGCAGTTCAGTTATAATCTTTAGGCGTATCTGGATGAAGGAGTATAAATAAGCCAAGTCAGAGGTAGATCGCGTGCAGTTCATCAAAAATCTGTGTACACTACACGTCGTCTTCAGTCAGTCAGTTCGTCATACATCGGATATAGATTCACAAGTTACGCGCAGCAGAATTATGAAAGATCTAAAATATGGTAAAGTTAATTATACAAAAGGTTGAAGTACGTTGATTAAAAGTGATCAGTAAGAAGTTATTATAACAGTTTCAGTTTGGCGAGTGTTACGATCAATGTATAAATGTGAAAGTTAACGTGTTTGACAATAAATGTGTAAAACAAATTTCTTCATCAGTGTTATATTTGGATAAAAGATTCCTTTCCGTTTACACACTCTGATTCAAGAGACATGTTCGACCGAGAGATAATAGCTAGCCGGAGGACAGTAAACAAAATTTAAATCAAATAACAGTCGCATTCTTTCGAACACTAACACTGATGCAAATTGCTAACACCAGATGCAGCTACAAACCGAACAAATGAATGACGTCACAAGATGGCTTCAACACATGATGTAAACAAACATTTGTAAGTAATACCGTTACAAATTGGCACCCAGAACGTGGGGCACGATGACCAGGAAAGGAACACGATGACCAGGAAAGGATCAGAATAACCAGGAAGGGGCAGAGTGACCAGGAAAGGAACACGATGACCAGGAAAGAAGCAAAGTAACCAGGAAAGTAGCAGAGTGACCAGGAAAGGAACCAGGACGTGGAACGAATGCAGCAGTGAAATGATCTACAAGACGCAGATTCCAAACTACAGGACAACAAAACGACGTGGACTCATCATAACACAACGCAGAAGCGACATATAACCTAGGAGAGAGGGGCAGAAAGCTGGACATCAAAGCAACATCAGCAGATAGCATCAGAAAGGTTAGAAAAATGTTATGTTAATTCTTAAAAAAAAAAAAGGGGGGTAAAAAAATTTAAATGTACCTTAGGAGCGGTAGGATAAAGAAAACAATGGCTACTAATAATACAGAAGAAATAATTATGGAGGGAGATAATGTAGCAGTTAGCTGTAATTCAATACAGGTTACAGAAAATAGCCCAAACTTTTTAGGATTTGAGGGTGGAAATGTTAGTGCAGAAAGTGAGAATAGAATAGCAGGAAATGTTAATTTTGATGCTAGTATGATAATGGAAATGCTGAAAGATATTGTTAAGAGTATGAGGGAAAATAATGGTAAGACTAATGAGAAATTAGAAAAACTAGATCAGAATAATAGAGAATTAAGGGAAGAAATTTGTAAGAATAATGAGAAATTAGAAAAGAAAATAGATCAAAACAGGGAAGATATGCAAAAGAATAATAGGGAATTAAGAGAAGATATTATTAAGAGTGTAGAACAAAAAGTAGATCAGAGTTTTGAGGAATTGAGAGAAGCTATAAAAAAAGATCATAGGAAATCAATTGAAGATATTGGTAGGAGTAATGAGATATTAGGGCAAAAAGTAGATCAAAGCAGGGAAGAAATTGAAAAGAAATCTATGAAGCTAGATAGTAGTATGCCAAGAATGAGAAATGAGAACCAGGAAATAATAGCAAGTGAGATAGGAGAAATTTCAAAGAAAATGTCAAATATGAGCAAGGAAATATGTAACAAAAAAAGTGAGGTTAATACTAAAATTGAACATGTTGATGTAGAAAGTACAGAGTTAGGAAGTCAAATGAGTAGTATTTCAAGTGAGATACGAGAGATGAAAGAGGTTATGAATGTAGTTGTGAATCAGGCGCAAGTTAATTTCAGTGGGGAGATATCAGAAATACAGAATGAGTCAGTAATGCAAAGAAATAAACTGTACCAAGATGTTCAAATTGAAAACTCCAGTCCAGTACAGTTTAGTACAGATTTGTCAGAGTACTCTCAAATTAAAGAGATAGTAGAAGAATTGAAAATGAAAGTTGTTAAAGGATTTGTTGTTCAGGAAACTTTAGATTGTTTTCAAATGTTATCATGGGACGAAATGTCATATGAATACAAGAGGTTATTCATGAACAAAAATTTGAAGGTTAGGATACGGCTACGAGTAATGTTTAGCCACACACAATTTGATCCAGGAGGGTAAATAGCAATGAGATGTAAAGTAAATGCTGGATAGTTAAAGATGACTTGCAGAGAAATGTATTGGAACGTAAGAGGGTTAACTATTTATATATGTCATTTGAAAAGGGAAATAAATTATAAAAAAAAAAAGAGAGAAATGTTTATTTAAAAAAAAAAAATTAAATTTTTTGTAACTGTAACAGTATTTGAAATTAAGAATGTAAAGATTGAAACTTAATATGATATTAAAGTAAAAGTACGTAAATACAATTCCAAGAGTATTGTTAAAATAAAGTACAAAATAACAAAAATGGGTAAAAATAATTAAAAAAAAAAAAAACAAATACTTATGTAGCAAACTGCGGCGATCACCTCCTCATCCGTTGCTGTAGCTTACCTTGATGCTTCTCCCGTTGCTTCCAGAAGTTCTCAGGTGTTGGTTCTTCAATTTATCCTCGGCTAGCTGCAGTAATTTTCCTTAAATTATATGGGAGCATGGACTTATCCTCGGTAAAGGAAAACGTAGATCTCGGGTGGTGATATAGGAAGACATAGACTTGCTTTGTTTATGAAAAGATGACACTGCCGTTTCTTTTTATTTAATTTAACACTCGTAGTATACAAAACTGGTATTGCCGCTGTAAAATACTGTCCACCGCTGTTAGACTATGGCGTGGATATGTCACGAAATATAACTATTCTTATTGTCGCTTTCAGAGTAGCGGATCTTAGGTGTGTTGCTAAAACTATTTTTGATTCCCTGTTTTGGCGCGATATCTCACACATCCTGCAGCATCTCTCCCTGACCACACATTACGAAAACTCTCGAATAAAATGCAATACTAAGCTGACATGACAAATTTGACTTGATTCCCTTTTTGGCGCGATATCTCACACATCCTGCAGCATCTCTCCCTGACCACACATGACATAAACTGCCCCGAATTTTCTCCAAACAGATCCATTTATAGTCTCAGGCTCCTGAGGCTGCTTCCTTTCCTATTGGTCCATTTTTAGCGCGACTCGACGCGTCTAACTATTTCGAATAAACTTTCAGGGATCTCATTGGTCCAATTTTAATATAAATCGCGGCTTTTCCTACATTTACCGTTAAGGTTGTCTTTCTCACTCACTTGGTCACGGCGAATTATCAAATAATGGGACAAAGGCTCTACACCCTCGCTGTAGGAATAATAGCACAGCGACCGGAGAGAGGTAATAAAACTAGGTTTTCTGCCTTCGAAAGCACTATTCCTGTAGCTAAAACTTTCCCTCGTGGACAGTATTTTAACATAGCGCTTAAATTATTTACATTAAACCATTTATAACTCTACTAATATTAATAACCTAGATAGATACATAATGTTAAATCACCCTTCTTAAAATATACAAGCAGTATGAGAAAAAGATATTTACATAATACGATTTAACATCACTAAAAGTTAATTAATAAGTTATCTGTAATTATTGTTCTTGGGCTCGGCCTAGAGTTGCCGTTTCAAATTGCCCTGTTCTGGAAAAGAATAAATTTTTCAACACTTGATACAATTTTCTTTTACAGAATAATTCCTCTGATTATGGCCTTTGTTCGTTTGTTTTGTTGACAGAGACCCTTCGCTATACCTGCTCCTTCACAAGGGCTCTGACAAACCGGTGATGTTTATATTTGGGTCATTCACTCTACACTCTCCCTTTAAAAACAGGTTTCCGAGAGACATTCTTATACACAATACATTTCCCGCACACGAATAACTTGTGACGCATACAAATACTCTAATACCCAATTTAAGTTCTAAAATTAAATCTATTTACATACATATTGGTACATAATTATTATGCCTTTATTTATTTCTTTACATCCTTATTTATCGGGTGTATTACCTTTACTATTTGTTCACAGGGGTGTTACCTCATTTCGAGTAAAACTAACCTGATTCTTTTCATTATATTCTTCACCCTTCTCATTCTCTAAACATTTGTACGGTTTGAGCAACTGTTTATGGTATCTCCCTACGATCTTGGAATTCTTTATTTCTTGTAACTCAAATGTATCCGAGCCAAAAATGTTAATCACCCGGTATGGACCTTTAAATAAATTTTCCATTCTATGATACCTTTTGTTCAGAATGCTAGACTTTTTCTTGTCCCGTACCAATACTAAGTCTCCCAATTTGATCAACCAGTGTTTTCGTTTCTTCTTCTTAAACTTTTCTTTTCTTTTCTGCGCCTTATTGGCCATTCTTTCAAAAGCTTTCTTAAACATCTCTTCTTCCGTTAGTGCTTTCGGATCTTTAGCTTCTAGTGTCTGTGGTAATTCCCCTTCGAGTGTTTCCATTAATTTCCCCTTCATCAGCTCGATGGGCTTATAACCGGTAGTAGGGCTCACACTTTCATTTAAAATACTTTCGATGCGCTGATAGTGATTTGCCCAATCACTGTGTTTTTTATTGGCCAAAATTCTCAAATAAACCGAAATGTCCCGTATTATTCTTTCGCAGGGATTGCTTTGTGGGTGGTATTTTGAGCAATGATACAACGTGATTTCGTTTTCTTTTAAGGTGTCTACAAATTTTCTGCTGGTAAATATTGAAGCATTATCACATAAAATTGCCTTCATCTTTCCAAATTGTGGAACGTACGACTTCATTATCTTCCTTAGGCATGTCTCACTTGTAATCTTCCGGACTGGGTAAATTTTCACAAATTTTGAAAATACATCTATTAACACTATTATATACCTAAATCCAAATTTACTACGGGGCATCTCACCATGACAGTCCAAGGTCACTAACATTCCTGGTTTTTCTCTTAGTATTGAGTTTGTCTCGTATTCGTATTGTATATTCAGTGGCTTTGCTTTTTGACATTGTAAGCATGTCGAAATTATTCTCCTTACTTTATGGTGTAATTTTGGAATATACAGGTTTTCTTGGATCATTAAAGCGGTGCGTTCTGAGCCAGAATGTGCTAGAGCTTGATGGAACGTGCTTATGAGTTCATTCTCCATGTTCTTAGGTATATATGTCTTCCATTTCTGTATTTCACTGCCATGTAGTTTATATAACACGCCCCCTTTTAACCCTATGTTTCCCTTGATATTTTCATCTATTTCTGGGGCCTTTTTTATTAATTTATTTAACTTCTCATCTCGTCGCTGCTGGTCCCCTATTCCTTTTAATTCTTTTATCAATCCTTTACTCAAGGGTATTTCAATACTCATTAATGTTACTTCATTTTTAGGGCGTTCTATTCTCTCCGGTATTTCACTGTTGTTATGTAACCTAGACAGCAAATCGCTAAAAACATTTGTTTTTCCTGGAATGTGTTTCACCTCAACATCATACGAAAGAATCTCATGGATGTACCTAGATAATTTAGTACTCGTAAGCCGACAACGTTTCATAAATGAAAGACTCACATGATCTGTGTATATAATAACCTTCTGTAGATATATATATGATCTAAATTTCTGTAGTGCGTAATACACAGCACAGATCTCTAATTCGGTGACCGAAGCATTTTTCTCTATTTGACTTAAACCTCTTGAAGCGGTACTTATCACGTGCAGTTGATTTTCCTCATCTGATTGGGCTAGGACACACCCATATCCGTGACCTGAAGCATCCACGTAAATTACATATGGTAGGTTGTCCTTGGGTCTCTCTAGTAGAATTGATTTCGCAAATAGTTCTTTTATCTTTTCAAAAGCTTTCTGGTGTACCTCGTCCCATTTCCATCGCACTTTCTTTTTAAGTAATTCGCGCAAAGGCGCTATTTCTGCGGCGTACCTCAGGATAAATTTGCTTTGATAATTTAGCACTCCAAGAAAGGACCTAACCTGCTTAACACTCTTGGGCGCTGGTATTCTTCTCACAGCCGCTACTCTTTCTTCGTTTGGCTTCATTCCTCTATCATTAATTACATAGCCTAGAAATTCCACCTCACGGATGCAAAATTTGGATTTATTAATGTTCACCGTCATACCGTTTTCTCTCAGCTTTCTAAGCACATAATTCACATGTTCAATATGCTCATCAAAATTTTCATCAACTATTAGAAAATCGTCGATATATTGGATCAAAAATTCGTCGGCTGAGTCGCCAAATATTTTATCGATGGCTCTTAATAGTCCACTACATGACGTAGGCATACCAAAAGGCATTCTCAAAAATTCGAACTGTTTCCCAAAAAATAAAAAAGAAGTATACTTTCTAACATCCTCGTGAAGCTCAATCTGCCAGTATGACGCCGTTAAATCAATAGTGGAGAAATACTTGCCTTTGGTTATTTTTGACAGCAATTTTTCTACACTTTCGCTCCGAAATCTGTCTGGTTGTGTATATTTATTTATCCTTCGAGCATCTATTGTCATCCTAAGTTCGCCATTGCGTTTCGTCACCCAACATAATGGACTGCTGTACGGAGAATTTGACGTTTGTATTATTCGGTCTCTCAACATCTTATCGATCACCTGTTTGGCTCTCTCCCTTAATGCAATCGGAATATCCCGATACTTGTGTGTGAAGGGTGCAATATCTTGTACCTTAAAACTGTGTTTGTATGCTTTGCACTTGCCTGGGACGTCCGAAAATACCGCTTTGTTTTCTTGTAACATTCGCCTTAATAGATGCCTTTGTGTCTCTGTGAGGTTCTCGGCAAGGGTCACTTTCTCCTCTACTGCTTCTACCTGGCTGCCGGTATCTTGGAATTCTTTATTTCGGGCGTAACCATAATCTTTCTCATTGTGCTCCGTATACCCGTTGTAAAACCTGTCAGCGAACGCATGCATCTCATCGGTTTCTTCCCCTTGTACTATAGCAATTAATTTCTCACTCCTACCTGTTTGTAATAATTGTACGAAAAATCTTTCTTCGGCTATATCTTCTTCTCCTTGGGTTTTGTTATAAGTATCCTGCTTCATACCCTCTACAAAAGGGATTTCTAATGTTTTTCTGTTCTTCTCTATTTTCAAAACTTTATCAGCAAAATCAACCCTAGCTCTTAATTCAAACAAAACGTCACACCCAATCAAAATGTCACAAATCAAATTATTGATTACCAGAAAAATAAACTCAAAATTTTCTTCTCCTATTTTCATGTTCAACATTACTTGCATTTTTATTCGGGTAACCTCTTTGTTAACTGCTACCCGGCATACCGTGTTCCTTATGGGTAATGTCATTAGCTTAATTCCTTTATTTACCAGGTTCTGATATAACCTCAGGCTGCATACACTCACATTGGCTCCAGAGTCTATTAAAGCGTTATATTCTTCATCCAATAATACTACCTTTATGCTAGGGGAATCTGTCAGATCCTTTTCCGAGTGATTTTGAATAGTAGTTATCAGTTCTCCCAGTATAAATTCATTTTTGAGCCCTGTTTCACATTTTCTGTTTATTTGAGAATTTTGCGCGCTTAGAATCCGCTCCGAGCTCTTGAATGGATCCTGTCTTAGTTTTCCGGGTTATCGACACTATTTGGTGCTCCGCTAGTCTCTTCCACATTTCCCTCTCTCTGCATTTGCCTATAGTTTCCTCTGCTTCCTCTAAAATGTCCCCGGGAATGTCTCTCTCTCCTTTCGTTTCTTTCTGGATAATTTTCGTCATACCTTTCTCCTACATCACTTTCCCCTCGGTCAGAAAAATAATGTTCTCTGGATCTGTTTTCATTGTTTCTGCCTCTCCTATAATTAAAACGGCCACTATATCTTGGTCTGGTTTGTATAGCATTTATGTGATATTGGTTATCACCTTCCCTCCTGAAACGGTTATTTTGACAGTTTCTGTTCCCGGATTGAGGTACGTCGTTCCAGTATCTCTCTCTGGGGTTATAGTTCCCTCTCGCGTTTCCTCTCCAATTCGCATTCCTTGAATTATCCGGTAATGTTCGAACTGTATAGTTTTGTACGTGGTTCCTACTACTTGTCTCGAATGATGATACCAACTCAATCAATTCGGGAATAGAATTTGGCTTCGCAATGAGTAGGTAATGGTGTATACGTTCTGGATAATGTGGTACAATCATATTAATGAAATCCCTCTCGCTTATGGGTGGCTCGATTAGTCTACTACTCTGTGCTTTAGTTAGCAAATAATCTACCATGCTTAGGTTTCCGCGTTCATCGTACTTGCCATTAACTAGGATAGATCTCACCTGGTTCTGAGTATTAGTACTCCAGTACTTATTCAAAAATGCCCTTCTGAAATATTCAAAATTATTATTCTCCCCCAAAGTCAATCTTACCCATTGGAGAACCCTTTGACGTAAACCTTTACGAACGATTAACATCTTTAGCTCGTCCGGAATCTGCTTCAAACGGAAATACTCCTCAAGGTCATTTAGGTATTGTTTAGGATTATCAGCCGAATTTTCCTCGAAAGTAGGTACCCCTATCTCATTTAATAAATGGTAGTTTGCATTACTTGCATGGTTAGATGTACATTGGTGCCCTGAATTAAAATTATATGGGTCGGCAGCTGGACTTTGGCCTCCATTTACCTCCCTAAAAGTGGTGCTAGTTTCACTGGGTGAGCTATCATCACTCTGTCTCACACTTATCCCTAGTCTACCAATAGAGCGTTTTAACTCCTTTACACAATTTTCATGCTCTTCCACCCTCTTCACAATTTCATGATGATTTGAGAGCTGTTCAGTCATTTTTGACGAAAGTTCATTCATCTTTCCCTGATCCTTTTCTAACACTATTCTAAATTCTTTGAACTCCCTTTGAATGTTAGATTCTAAGGTACTTTGTTTTTTTTCTAAAGAAACATTTACAGCTCTTAAGTCATCATCCAATTGTTCCTTTATGGCTAAGCTGGTAACACTTAATTCTGTTTCTACATCCTTCCTTAGTTTTTCTACATCGTTTCTTAGACATAGTTGTCCTGCCTGAATTTCTTGCACTACCATCCGTTGCTGACTGAATTTGGAGTCCAATTGACTTTGTAATTGGGTGACCTGTTCACCTAAATATTCCCTCATCTCCTGAGCTAATTCCCCTCTCATCTTCCTGTTTTCCTCTCTGACATATTCACCTATCTGTATACTCTGCTCATTTAATTTCCCTTCCAAATTTTTATTTTGTTCACTCAAATTTCTTTTTGACTCCTTACTCAGCTCATTTAATTTCCCTTCTAAATTGTTAATTTGTTCACTCAAATTTCTTTTTGACTCCTTACTCTGCTCATCTATCTTTGCGCTCAAATGTTGAAGCAATATTAGCAGCTGGTTTTGACCTGCGTCAATGACCTGCTCAATCGGTGATTGCCTTTCCCTAACTTCTACTTCAGCTGCACCCATATTTTCTCCATCTGTTGTTATGCTGACAATAGCCTCCCCATTCAGTTCTTCCAAATCTTCCCTTGACCTACTCATGGTTCCGTTAGCAAGTTCTACCTCCCTAATAATGACTTTACCCCCTCTCAATAACATGTGTTCACAAAACTGAGTCACTACTCTGCATGCCTTTTTGTTTGTTTTTGAATAAAAGTTCTAACCTGTATTTTTTTTCAATGTTAATTGATGCGTTCCGGGTTCGAATCCTGGTGAAGTTCTAGAAGAGATGTTCTCAGCTGTTTTGTTGTCCCACGTAGGTAGACTAGAAGTTCGCGTTGTAATTTTTGTTCTGCTGTGCCCCTTTCCTCTGAAGATTCTTCGTCTGTTCGTTGTTTCCTAGTCCTCCGTTCGTGTCGTTCTTCCCTTCGAGCTGGTCTTCCCTTCGAGCCCCACGTTGGGCGCCAGTTTGCGGCGATCACCTCCTCATCCGTTGCTGTAGCTTACCTTGATGCTTCTCCCGTTGCTTCCAGAAGTTCTCAGCGTGTTGGTTCTTCAATTTATCCTCGGCTAGCTGCAGTAATTTTCCTTAAATTATATGGGAGCATGGACTTATCCTCGGTAAAGGAAAACGTAGATCTCGGGTGGTGATATAGGAAGACATAGACTTGCTTTGTTTATGAAAAGATGACACTGCCGTTTCTTTTTATTTAATTTAACACTCGTAGTATACAAAACTGGTATTGCCGCTGTAAAATACTGTCCACCGCTGTTAGACTATGGCGTGGATATGTCACGAAATATAACTATTCTTATTGTCGCTTTCAGAGTAGCGGATCTTAGGTGTGTTGCTAAAACTATTTTTGATTCCCTGTTTTGGCGCGATATCTCACACATCCTGCAGCATCTCTCCCTGACCACACATTACGAAAACTCTCGAATAAAATGCAATACTAAGCTGACATGACAAATTTGACTTGATTCCCTTTTTGGCGCGATATCTCACACATCCTGCAGCATCTCTCCCTGACCACACATGACATAAACTGCCCCGAATTTTCTCCAAACAGATCCATTTATAGTCTCAGGCTCCTGAGGCTGCTTCCTTTCCTATTGGTCCATTTTTAGCGCGACTCGACGCGTCTAACTATTTCGAATAAACTTTCAGGGATCTCATTGGTCCAATTTTAATATAAATCGCGGCTTTTCCTACATTTACCGTTAAGGTTGTCTTTCTCACTCACTTGGTCACGGCGAATTATCAAATAATGGGACAAAGGCTCTACACCCTCGCTGTAGGAATAATAGCACAGCGACCGGAGAGAGGTAATAAAACTAGGTTTTCTGCCTTCGAAAGCACTATTCCTGTAGCTAAAACTTTCCCTCGTGGACAGTATTTTAACATAGCGCTTAAATTATTTACATTAAACCATTTATAACTCTACTAATATTAATAACCTAGATAGATACATAATGTTAAATCACCCTTCTTAAAATATACAAGCAGTATGAGAAAAAGATATTTACATAATACGATTTAACATCACTAAAAGTTAATTAATAAGTTATCTGTAATTATTGTTCTTGGGCTCGGCCTAGAGTTGCCGTTTCAAAACCGAAAATGTGAAACAGTGTCTAGATTTAAGAGAAGTAAATATATTTGTATAAAGGGTGAATATTTTGGTAAATATGTGTAATAATTACAAAAACTTCTTAAATGCACAAAATTTTGTCAACAACTTAAGAATGTAAACAATGTTTGTAACAATAATTAAATAATTCAGGGTACAGTATTTGCTATAAAAAAAAAAAATTTTGTAATGTCAGATTAATGTCTAAAAACTAATTAAACCAGAGCCAGTAAGTAGTGGCAAGATAGAGGAAAAACATGTCGTGTGTTAAATGCGTGTGATGTGTTAAGTGAAAGTGATAGCGTGTGTTCCAAGATTTAGGAGACTAAAAACCCAATTATAAAATTTCCAAACAAGTTGTAAATATTTATAATTATGTTTCTAGTGGGGCATATGATGCAGTAATTTGTATCACAAATTACTTAAATGTAAATAATGATTGTAATCTGAATATGCATTTTTATGTGACATTGATTTCAGATGTTTATTGATTATAAATATTGTTGGGAAGTAAGTTTATACGACCTTACTGAAACTGTCAATAATAACGCAATAATGCAGAGAGGGGGGGTGAGCTGTTTATCATTATTGGAAACGAGGAAGTTACGTAATGTTGGCGCGTTTTCGGTAGAAACTTCTGGAGTGTGTTCTCCCTAAAGCATATGTATCCATAATTTTCATTGGATATTAAAATAGACGCTAATGTTGGCGCGTTTTATTAGCCAATTGCAGTTCAGTTATAATCTTTAGGCATATCTGGATGAAGGAGTATAAATAAGCCAAGTCAGAGGTAGATCGCGTGCAGTTCATCAAAAATCTGTGTACACTACACGTTGTCTTCAGTCAGTCAGTTCGTCATACATCGGATATAGATTCACAAGTTACGCGCAGCAGAATTATGAAAGATCTAAAATATGGTAAAGTTAATTATACAAAAGGTTGAAGTACGTTGATTAAAAGTGATCAGTAAGAAGTTATTATAACAGTTTCAGTTTGGCGAGTGTTACGATCAATGTATAAATGTGAAAGTTAACATGTTTGACAATAAATGTGTAAAACAAATTTCTTCATCAGTGTTATATTTGGATAAAAGATTCCTTTCCGTTTACACACTCTGATTCAAGAGACATGTTCGACCGAGAGATAATAGCTAGCCGGAGGACAGTAAACAAAATTTAAATCAAATAACAGTCGCATTCTTTCGAACACTAACACTGATGCAAATTGCTAACACCAGATGGAGCTACAAACCGAACAAATGAATGACGTCACAAGATGGCTTCAACACATGATATAAACAAACATTATAAGTAACACCGCATCAAATTGGCTACCACAACGTGGGGCTCAAAACATATACAAATAATGTTACTTCAAATTGGCTCCCAAACGTGGGGCTACAATATGTTAAATAAATAACATTAAAACCGCAACAAATTGGCTCCCATACGTGGGGCAGTTAAAATTATGTAACCAAACAAAACAAAAGCAACACAACATAAGATCTTCAAGTTCTAATAATTTACGTAAAAACATATTACGTAAACAATAATATTAAATAACATTAACATTAATACTGTTATAAATTGGCTACCACAACGTGGGGCTACAAAAATGTTACACAAATAACATTAATACCGTTATAATTGGTAAATTGTCCCATTTCTTTTACTGCCATCTTTCCCTCGATTCCTTAGTTCCTTCACATTCTAGAATTAAATGCCAATAGTTATTATACTTTCTATTACATAGCGGACACTTTCCTTGATTCTCTCTTTCCCCTAAGCCTTTTAACATCATCACTCCTGTCCTCGCCAATGCAAAACCTTCTCGTGCTGATCTATCACATATATCAACATATTTTTCTCTTTCCCACACCATTTTTAAATCTGCATATATACATAAAGAAGATTTAAAATTAAAACTACCTAGAATTTCTTGTCTTTCAATATCTTCAATTCTCAATTTTACCCTTCTCCAGAACCCTTTCTCCAGTACCTGCCCCTCTCTCCAAATATCTCCATAACCTATTTCATTCAGGGTTCCTTCTATATACTTACACCAAGTATCCTCTTTGTTGAGTTTTAACTGCACTTCTAGGCACTGTTTTAACAAATTATTATTTTCCAATTCCTTAATTCTATACCAATATTTTAATACCCTTTCCACAATTTTTGCTTTGCTACCAAACCTCCCTAGCTCTATTTGGGCAACACCATTGGGTGAAGCCCTTGGTAGACCTAAAATTAATTTACAGAAATTTCTGTGCACCTTGTTTACATTTTCCCACCCTCTCTCTAAACCCCAAATCTCGGTTCCATAAAGCATTTTAGCCTCTACTACTGCTCCGTATATTCTCTCCAACCATTTTATTTGTATCTCTGGTATTTTATCTAGGCAAGCTCTAATAGCTTTCATTGCCAGTTTTCCTTTTGTTAGTATCATTTTCTTTTGCTCATTCCAACTCCCATTACTATTTAGTCGTACTCCTAGATAGTCAAATTTCCTAACCACCTCGATTTCATTTCCTTGCCACCACCATATTTCATTCTTCCTCAACTTATTCCCCTTTTTAAACACCATTATTTTTGTTTTCCTTGTATTTATTCTGAGACTCCATTTATTACAAAACTTTTCTATTGCTCCAATTGCTTTAGTTAACCCGATATTTGTTATTGCTCCTACAACTAAATCATGCCGAACGTTAGTTTGGTGTGTGCATTATTTCTGATGATCCTGATGTCTAGGTAAGGTAATTGGCCATTTACAGAAAACCAACGCACACAGAAAATTATATTAAAAACAATAGCTACAATCCTACAAGCCACAAACATGCAATTTTAAATAGTATTACAAACAGGTTAGTACATATACCAATGGAGAAAGAGGAATACCAGAAAGAATACCAACACATTATCAACATAGCCACTATGAATGGATACCAGAAAAAAACAATAGATAAGAAGATAAAAAGGTTTGAAAGACAGAAATACATCCAACAAATGACTACTTTACTCAGACAACAAAAACCACAAGCATATAGAAAATTCACTTATCACCCTTGGACACATCATAAATTTCAAAGGATTTTCAAGAAATACAACATCACCCTGTCTCCACAGAATAACCACAATATACAGAAACTACTATGCAACAGAACAAAAGATCCTATCCCCAACGATAAATCAGCTGGTATATATCAAATTGATTGTAATGAATGTAACCTGGTATACATAGGAAGAACCAAAAGAAATCTTGAAATAAGACTTAAAGAGCATATGAGATACATGTACCAAAAGCAGCCAGATAAATCAGCAGTAGCACATCATTTCTGGTCTTCAAACCATATCACTCCGAACATAAAACTCTTAAAACCGATCAACAGCAGCAATGAATTGGACATCTGGGAAAAAATACATATTGTCAAACACAGGAATCACCTAATGAATTTCGAACTGCCGCCATCCAACAGCCTTTGGAGGTTCATCAGCCCAGCACCAGAGAACACCACTAGCCACACACATCCCCCAGACAATGACCGGAAAAATCAGTTGAGAACATGCTGACGATGGGAACAAGCCGTCTCCCGAAACGTGTTCAAGTAAGAATATTTTAGTGATGTAGTGTAACAACCTTCAACTCTTTTTATTTTAAATTATGACACATCACTGTTACTAGCTTCTAAATCTTCAAAATTATTGAATTTTCTTCACTTCTTAAATTATCCAACATTTCAAAATTGGTACAACTGTAACTATCATACTGAAGAAATTTGAAGCACACATAGCTTTCTTATCTACTGAGAATGTCATCTGGTGACACTCAAGTGTTTCCCTACAGCAGAGGTGGGCAGAAGTCAATTCTGCGCCAACAATACAACACAATGCAATCCTCACAAGAAACACCGAAGTAAGGCATTGCTGCGAGGGAAGTGGGGAGTTACGTTGTAGAGCTCCTACAATGACAGTTGAGAGCAGTTTTGTTCCCTATTATTTTGTGTCCCTTAATCATACAACAACATACAGAGAAAATAATCATAGATTTAACTTTGTTCATCTTGTTTTTCCTGTTCCCCTTCCTCTTCTCCACATCCGTTCACAAGAAATTAAAAATCTGATGTAATGGCTATAAGGGCTAGATGTAACAGTCAATATATGGTCATCTGGGTGAAAAATATTCTCATCATTTGAGAAAAATATTGTTTGCATACATATGTTGAACTAAATATTGACATTAATACTGAAGAAAAAGATTGAAGGCGTACATACTTAATTTTACACAACTGCCTAAATATATCACAGCCAACCGGAACTTTACACTCGTTTTTGAGAATTAAGTCTGTTTGAAGATCAATGAATTCAGTTTGCAGTTCCATATTTGCAAGTATAACATCCACAGAAAACAGATCTACAAATACCAAGATATCAATCTTCATTCCCTGAAATCACTGAATCTCTTCATGGCAGTCATTTTTCAGATCTTCTAAAATATTTATGTAATTGCAAAGTTTATCTTGACTAATAGGTACAAGTACATTTTAGCAGCTAAAATAGAAAAATTGCTCTTCTCTTATGTGGCCGAAAATAAATCAAGTTTCCTTACAACTTATTGTATAGCACCATACTCTCTATAATAGTTTTATTACGACCTTGAAGACAACAATTGAGATCATTTAGATGCTGACATGTTATGTCACAAAGGAACCCTAAATTGCTAATCTAGCCTTCATTCTCTAATTCTGGTACATCCTGTCCTCCTCCTTTCATAAAACTGGTGACAACATTCTGCAAGTTCAAGAAACGACATAACATGGTACCACAGCTAAGCCAACACACATCACAATAGCGTGGCAAATCTTCATAAGTATCCTGGAGTTTCATTGACAATTGCTTAAATTTTCTGTGTTTCAATGAACTGCCCCTTATTTTATTTACAATTTTAACATTGAGGTCCATTACATTCAAGTTCACTGATTTAGCACAAAGCACTTCTTGATGAGTAATATAATGGAAATTATAGAGTTCTTCATACCTGCCTTGATCTTGTAATTAGCTATCTACTCTTCTTACTAAACCTCTTTTGCCAGCAATCATTGCTGGTTCTCTATCTGTTGTTACTGAAACTAGTTTATCCCAATTCAAATGGTATTTATTCATCGCCTAACATATGCTTAAGAAATATATTCGCCGGTTGTATGCTCTTATAGGGATACCATGTTGAGTAAATATTCACTGATCATCAGATCAGCATCGACACCACGAATATAAATTATTAATTGATCTATGTCCGAGATATTTCTGCTCTCATCCAATGCAAGGAAGAAAGCAACATAGTACATATTTGTGTTTTAGTTAGCTTTCTACATTTTTTGAAAGGTTTTCCACTCTCTTTGTAATGGTTCTTCGGGATAAATTAATATTATTAAAATTGAGATGTTCTTGAGTGCATGTAATTTCCACAGCTTTGTCATATATAGTTTCAGAAATCTGCCCTCCTGAAAAGGTTTCAGGGATCGAGCAATCTCCCAGGTAAGTACACAACTAGCATATTTAGTTTTGTATTTACAATAATCAATTTTCGGGACTTTCTATACAATGTTCTTTGCAGTTAACTCCTGCATTGTTTTGCGTGAATTTTCAATTCCTAAAACAAATAAAATTATTATTAATTATTATTGTTGTTTGGTGGTGGTGCAGTACATGGATTAGAAAGCAAGCACGAAATCTGTTAGTTACAATTTGGAAATTGCAATTAATAGGCACGGGAAAATTTTGTTTTATATTTTAGTACACTTCAGTGTTATTGTTGATTTTGGCAACAATTTTAAGATGTGCCATTTTAAAATTTTACTGTATTGAATATGGAATCTATCCTGAAGTTGAATTTTAAATTACTTCATTAAGAAGACAAGGACAGTTCATGTATACTAAGTCATGAAAATAAGCACTTCATGTACTTTAATACAAGCACAATGTATCAGGAATTATGATACATTTTTACTTACATATTAAATTGCAGTTCTATCAGTCACTCAAAATACTATAAAATATATTCTTCATGCCCACTTAACAATAGTTTAACAACTGCATCACTGAGTGTCATCACAAATTTCAGTTGATAGCATGGTCATGAGTTCCAAATTTTCTTTGTTTAGGTTGTGTCTTATGTCAGTCAGAATCTGACTGTACTGTGAAAATAGTTGTTCACTGTCCATGTTGGAACAAGGAATCTATACTGTTTTACAACTGTAGCTGTCAATTCAGGGTGATCTACTTTTGTTGATCATAGACACTTCACAATGTCAACCTTGGTTGAAAGTTGCAGGTTACTGCATCTTGCAGTGTTTGTAGGTTTCAAAAATTTTTGATGCAGAGTGACTGCATTCTAGAAGCAGCATTGACACAGTCTTCACAGACCTTTATTCACAGCTTTTATCAAAATGTTCTTAGGATTAAAAGATTTGTTCAGCATTGTGAACACAAGCTTGGAGGATCAGAACTCCAAAGT
Source organism: Deroplatys truncata (assembly GCA_030765065.1). Classification (NCBI taxonomy): domain Eukaryota; kingdom Metazoa; phylum Arthropoda; class Insecta; order Mantodea; family Mantidae; genus Deroplatys; species Deroplatys truncata. The sequence goes on from CM060981.1 coordinate 289,289,289, forward strand.
TCTAAGAGTTTATGTTGATGCCTCCTTGCATCAGAGAATGCTTAACTTAAGCTTAAAGAAGCCAACACTCTCTAAAAGTTTACTTGCTTCACCTTCAAAAATACTCTGGCTGATCAACTTGAAACTTTGTTCCAAGGTGTTTAGTCTCAAGTGTAAATCATGGACAGCAAGAAAACTTAATAAGATCCCTCATGATCATACAAGTGCTATGAGGTCACGAGCACATTCCTTAACAAACAGTGCTTCAACTTTAACAGTGTTGATGTAAGACTTTGAAAATGGATTTATGCACAAAAATCCAGCATTCCCAATTGCCTTTGGTGCTTCATTTCATCATTTAAGAAGAATTAGACCATGTCTCTGCATGCTTTCAGACACTGCATTTAAAGTATGTATATTTGCATATTTAAAAATATATATACATTGTATTAAAGTGAGAATGATATGTATTTAAATCTGAAAAAAAAGATGATCTCAACACAATATTTTATGTGATGATTATTTCTTGTATACTAGTAATTGTTAAATAAACTGTTTCATTAATTGTTAAAATGTTATTGAGCTGAGAACTAAAAGCAATAAAATAGTTTTCAACAACATTTGGTTTTATTTTGGGGTCAGAAAAAGAGAGAAAAATATTTGTGACCTTCCAACATGTCTTGATTATAAGTACAACTTCATTCCAACTGCAGCAAAAATGGCAGGAAAGAATGAAGAAAGGAATCGTGTAAGTGCCAGATTAAACAAACATCATAAAACCTGGCTTAAAACTCTAGGAAACAAATATGGTAAACTATTTATTAGAACTAATAAATGAATTACAACTATCCGGGCTTGTAGGCATCATGGATACAGACGTTTCGCCAAGTACAGCGCTTGGCATCTTCAGGGTGAAGTGATTCAGTGTCTGCGGTGGTTGGAGTCTGAATGTGGAGTCCGAAGGATGGCGCTCTTATATAGTGGGGGTGGGTGGGGCTTACTGTGAGGTCCTGTGCAGTGATTGGCTCGCATATCTGGGAGTGGGTGGGTTTGGCGAGGTATTATTATGTCTGCTTCTATGTATCTGTTTCTCTAAGATAGGTGTCCAGGTTTTATGCACACGCAGAGCTTCTTCTTTCTGGTTAAAATTGTTTTTGTGTTTATATATTTCAATGGCCTCCCTCTGTAGTCTCTGTAAGCCCCGCTCACCCCCACTATATAAGAGCGCCATCCTCCGGACTCCACATTCAGACTCTGACCACCGCAGACACTGAATCCTTCACCCTGAAGATGCCAAGTGCTGTACTTGGCGAAACGTCGGTATCCACGATGCCTTCTAGACCACGGCCTACAAGCCCGGATAGTTGTACAGTAGAATCTCGTTAGCACATTTTTGCAGGGACCTAAGGATTTGGACGTCATAGGCGGGAAAACGTGTTAACAAAAATGCAAAATATGCAATTTAAGAACATAGTTATGTAATAAAATCTAATAATTACTACGTCTCCATGGATAATTGAAATCGATTTTGAGTACAATCCATGTTGAATTCAATATGTGTTCAAATGGATTTGGATACACAAAGCCTGAGAATAAATAATTCAAGCTTTTATGTTGGTCAACTTGGATTTTGAGGTTATGAATGTTTTTGAGAAAATAAATTGCGAATTATGGAAGCGACAAGAGTTGCTTTGCTGTGCGTTTTATTACACATGTGATAACAATTTCCGCTAAAAAAGAAAACAAAAATTATGTGCATGCATCATGTTACGAGTACAATAGACGATAGTAACTTTGGCGTATTCAATACGATTTGAATACGGTAAGTGTTTCCATACAACAAATTTCGTTCTGATCCTCTTCTGATCCTATTTTCCAAGAGGAAAGTTTTATTTTTGCATTTTTCCCTTCTTTGAAATGAGTTTTAATCAATTTAGGTTTGCTAACAATTGCGTTTAAGGTTGACGGAGGAATGTTTAACTTCTGCACTATATCCACATGTTTCATATTTAGATTGTGATCTATTTCAAGGATTTTCAGCTTTTCACTATTGGTTATTTACTACACTTTCTTTTTTTCATTGCAAATGAAAAGTTAAAATACAATCTACATATGTTTGGTCAACACTCAACAGTAGAAACTATCGTTGGCGTTTATCACATTGGCGTTTAAAGCATTCTCTATCCCGCCCACACAAATCGTGTCACACAAATATTTACATACATGCATGTGATTGGCTGCCGGTATCCAACCCGTGACCGAGGATTGACCAAAGTAGCCAATGAGGACGTCAAACTTTGAATGTGTTAAGCGCCCTCCCACTGGACCGATCAAGGATTGGCCAAAACAGAGAATGAGGACGTCAAACTTCAAACGTAGTAAGCGGGACCGGGAAAACGCACTAAGCAAACGTTATGTATTACATTTGGTGATTTGGTACCGGGACTTTCATAACTGAACGTAATACACGGGAAAACGTGTTAATGAGGAACGTGCTAACGAGATTCCACTGTAATTCATTTATTAGTTATGATGCCAGCCGTGAAAGCCTCAGTATGTATATTTATTAGAAGCTCATGTAAGAAAAGAGTTGAAAGCTTACTTAACTGTAACAGACTTCATCTCAGAACAATTATTGCATTTCTCACAGCACATGCTCCTGTGAAAAAGCATTTCAACATGATGGAGTGTTTCAGGGTAACTTAAGACTGCAGATTGTGCAAGAAAGAAACAGCCCAGCACATTATATGCTCCTGTGAGGCTTTAGCTTACAGGAGATATATTGCTTTTGGAAAGATGTTTTTAGAACCAGAAGAATTTGAAACCATATCTGTTATGAGACTGTATTCCTTGGTAAAAGGTGCACACATTAATTGGCTTTAAGAATGATACAGGTAGTACAATAAGCCCAGGCTGAAGTGCTCCGGCACAATGACAGAAATCTGATGAAACAAGACAAGACTGGATTAAACAAAACTTCACAGCATCTTAGTCTGTTATCAAGTGAGCTAAATAAAGTTAGCATTAAATTCCCACATACAGTAGAATCTTGTTAGTACATTTTTGTAGGGACCTAAGGATTTGGACATCATAGGCAGGAAAACGTGTTTACGAAAATACAAAAGCTGAAATTTAAGAACATGGTTATGTAATAAAATCTAATAATTACTACATCTCCATGGGCAATTGAAATCGATTTCAAGTACAATTTCATACTGAATACGATCCGTGTTTCCATGTTAATTTCAATATGTATTCAAATGGATTTGGATACACAAAACCTGAGAATAAATAATTCAAGCTTTTAAGTTGGTCAACTTCGATTTTTGAGGTTATGAATGTTTATGAGAAAATAAATTACGAATTATGGAAGCGACAATAGTGGCTTTGCTGTGTGTTTTATTACCACGGTTAGGAAGTTCATGCATTTGCATATTTTTTTAAAAGCATGTTATTGATATGCTGACAAATTATTTTCATGAACTATGAATTTTTTAGTGCTCTGAGTGATTTTTATTGGGCATATAATTGCATATTTATGCTGTTTTAAGTAACTGCATCATATTTAGTAAATAGCGTGTTTATTTGGCATATTTTAGGGCTTAAACGGGAAATATTTTTTAAAATACATTATTTTGGTTAAATGGTCAACTTGTTTTTCTGTGAACTGATGCTAACAAAAGGATCCCGTTTCACCCTCTGTCAATGTCACTGAGGCAAGTGATTCATGACATTGATCACGTGAAGAGTGAGTGATGCAATGCTGGTAAGAATCATGTGATGTCTTGGAAGATAGGGAAATCCCCGCTGTACTGGAGAATAGATTGAGCAATAAGGCAGTGTGTTGATTGAGCAGCCACTGCAACCAGTTTGTTTGCGATAATTGACAAGGTGATATGAATACATACAGTATTAAAAATGCCGAGGGTAAAACCAAGTAATGCGAGCAGACTTAAGAGTTTACAAAGTGAATTTTATAGTGATCTTATTAGCACAGATGGTAGAGTGTTATACTGTAAGGCATGTGACAAAAATATTGGGAGTGAAAAACGGTTTCAAGTCGTTCAACATATTAATACTGCAAAGCACAGGGAAATGATTGTGAAAAAAAGTGACAGAAGTGAAAATGTCCAACGTCTACTAGTCGAATGTATGGGAAGTAGAGTTATACAGTTTTCATATGACCTTTGTGAAGCATTCCTAGCAGCTGACATACCTTTATGGAAAATAAATAACCCAATTTTGCGTACTTTTTTAGAAAAGTACACCAAGCAACATGTGCCTGATCAAAGTGCCTTACGTAAAACATACATCCCTCGTTGTTACAACAATGTAATGTCTACCTTGCAATCTAAGTTAGCAAAGAGTTTCTCTGGATCTCAATAGATGAAACAACTGATGTAGAAGGATGTTTCATTGCAAATGTAATAGTGGGTGTTCTAAATCAGCAAGAGGCAGGTGTGTCCTATCTCTTAACTTGCTCTCAGTTAGAAGTTATTAACAGTGCATCAGTGAGTCAACTTGTGATTGACTCTATGAAATTAATATGGCCTGGTGATATAAAATATGACAATGTACTTTTGTTTTTAACTGATACAGCAAGTTATATGATCAAAGCTGGGAAAACACTAACAGAAATTTTTCCTAAGAGCATTCATTTAACTTGTCTTATTCATGCCCTTCATCGCATTGCAGAAACAATTAGGTTATGTTTTCCTAAAGTAGATAAGTTAATCTCTAGTGTGAAAAAAGTGTTTCTTAAATCTGCATCTAGGATCCAGCTGTTCAAAAAGATGGCACCTAATATTCCACTACCACCTGAATCTGTTTTAAACCGTTGGGGGAGTTGGATAACAGCTGCATTGTATTATGCTAAACATTTAGCGTCAGTCAGAAGTGTTATTAATTCATTAGAATCAGATGATGCTGTTTCAATTCATATAGCACAGAATGTTCTCTCAGATGAAGAGCTTGAAGGAAATCTTGCCTTTATAGTAACACATTTTTCCAATATGCCTGCAGCAATTAAATCCCTGGAAACAACAGGCATTACCTTAAATCAGTCATTAAATGTATTTGATACTACCATTTCTGGTTTGGTGTCCATTCCAGGTAATGTAGGGCAGAAAATAAAAGACAAAGTAAACTATGTCCTTTTAAGAAACCCTGGGTTTAAACAAATCTCCAAAATACGAGACATTCTTGGAGGAAAGCTCTTAGGGATACCTGAAGACTTGCCTCTTTCTGTGGAAAAACTATCAACTTTTAAGTATGCACCAATATCCTCATGTGACGTTGAAACAAGTTTTTCAAGATACAAAAGTATACTGAGAGACAACAGACGAAGATATACCATGGAAAGTCTCTGTCATGCAGTAGTGGTAAATTGTAATTCATCCCTCATTTTGGATGTGGAGTCATGTGCATCAAATTCTCAGCAATAAATGTAGGTTTGCATGTGCACATTATCTTTAAATATAATAATTTTTAGGGCATATTTTGGTGCATATTTCGCAAATTTTAAGGGCATATTTGCATGCATATTACAAGAGTTTTTAGGGCATGAACTTCCTAACCCTGTTTATTACACATGTGATAACAATTTCCACTAAAAAAGAAAACAAAATTATGAGCGTGCATCATGTTACGAGTACAATAGACGATATATTGGCATATTCAATACGATTCAATACGATTTGAATACGGTAGGCGTTTCCATGCAACAAATTTCGTTCCGATCCTCTTCTGATCCTATTTTCAACAGGAAAGTTTTGTTTTAGCATTTTTCCCTTCTTTAAAAGCAGTTTCAATCAATTTAGGTTTGCTAACAATCGTATTTAAGGTTGACGGAAGAATGTTTAACTTTCGCACTATATCCACATGTTTCATATTTGGATTGTCATCAACTTCAAGGATTTTCAGTTTTTCAGTATTGGATATTACTACACTTTCTTTTTTCTCATTTCAAATGAAAAGTTAAAATGCAATCTACGTATGTTTGGTCAACACTCAACAGTAGAAACTATTGTTGGCGTTTACCACACCAAGGTAAAGCATTCTCTATCCCGCAAACACAAATCGTGTCACACAAATATTTACATACATGCATGTGATTGGCTGCCGGTATCCACTCCATAACCAAGGAGTGACCAAAGTAGCAAATGAGGACATCAAACTTTGAACGTGTTAAGAGCCTACTCCCACTGGACCGACCAAGGATTGGCCAAAACAGCAAATGAGGACGTCAAGTAAGCGGGTTCGCGAAAACGCACTAAGCAAACGTTATTTATTACATTTGGTGATTTGGTACCAGGACTTTTATAATTCATCATAATACACGGGAAAATGTGTTAACGAGATTCCACTATATTTGGGTAGAAAAAAGCTAGAAATGTGGTTTTCCAGATTGAAGCTCACTTTGAAATTGCAAGAATAATGCAAGAACTAAATTTAATTCTTTAATTTTCCAACCAGAACCAAAAATGTGGACAATGTTTAAGATACCGTTAGAAGTAGTGAGGTTAACAAATATTCTGCAGCAAAAACCAGGCTTTTAAACCTATTTAAGGAGAGCGATAACCAACAAATTAAAAGACTTATCACTGGATTGGAACTTGGCAACAGGAAGCCTAGTCAGCTTCCTCGCAAGATGCAAACCTTAGCAGGAGATGGTATATCGAGAAAAAGTTGCATACACTATGGTTAGAGAAACTACTCTACTAAGAATTTTAACATAACACTTAATGGGAAACACAGTGAAGTAAATAAAATATTAATAAAAATGTTGTAGTGATTAGTGAGAAAACCTTGGATAAGGTAGCTATGTTGCCAGACAGTAGCTGAAATTATACCAATCTGCTGTTCATTCAATGTAAATTTTGCATCAAATAATCATCTGCTACAGAGCTAATAGGAGCGAAAATTAGCTCATTGGGACAACAAAACTCCAGTATTAGTCATTCAAGGTCTTGAAACCACAGGTCTGGCAGGTTATTTGGATGAACTAGGAGTCATTCCAGGAAATATGTTAACCCACAAGGTTGGAGGTTTGGAAGTAAATGTCATCCTCAGAAATGTGAAAAGCCATGTGCTTGGAAGCAGCTGGAAAACGTCAGTCATCAGTAAAAGTGACAGCCAGTTTCGCTGCTAAGATCTACAAGGATCACAAATTCTGATTATGTGTGCATGACAAAAACACTAATTTGTGTTTCCTTATGAATAGTGGTACTGTTGTTGCTATCATTCCTGTTAAATCCAAAGATGCAATTCCTAGCAATGATTTTGCCTTATTTGCAGCTAATACAGTGATGTCCACATACGGAATTCAATGGAAATAAGAGAATTTTAGGTGCTGATTTCCTGGGACATTTAATTTAATGATAGATCTAAAGAACAGGAGATTGGTTGATAAGTGATACTGGATCACAAATCCTCAGTAATACATCAGCTGTTTCAGTCTGACATTGTGAGCACAGTTTCTCAGGCATAAAAGTCTGCTGATTTAATAATGAGATATCCAAATCTGACTACATCTCACCTAAGAAACATTAAACAAAAGGTTCAGAATCATATTCCAACAATAGGCAAACCAGTATACTCAAAGTCTAAGCAATTAGATCCTAAGAAATTGAAATTGGCAAAAGAAAAATTTCAATTTATGATGAGTCATGGAATAATTAAACCATTGAAACCTGAATGGGCAACTCCGCTTCATTTAGCAGTTAAAAAAGATGATTTGTTCCATCCTTGCAGTGATTTTCGTAGGCTGAATGATCATACTGTATCAAAAGATATCCTGTGCCATGCAGAGAAGATTTTTAGTCCATCCTCTACAAGGAAATATTCTCAAAAATTGATCTATTTAAGACATAATAACAGATACCAGTATTGGAAGAGGATAAAGCTAAAACTGCTGTAAGTACCCCTTTCAGATTATACAAAGTTAATGTAATGTCTTCTGGTTTGAGAAATGCACCCAGCAATAAAATAGTTTTTGGCAAAATTTGATTTTTATTTAGAATCAGGAGGAGGCACAAAATCCTTCAAATAATTTGCAACATTATCTATGGATTGAAACCATTAATTCCAACAACTTTGAATAGAAAAAAGAAATAGTTTTGGCAACTTTTGCTTGTCCTGCGAAAACTGGCTGTATTGTTGTTTCCTCTTCCTTGTGTTCAAGAATGCACTCTTCCAGCTAGCCACACTGAAGATATTGCGCACAAGATTTAGCCTGTGAGCCCAACACTGAACATAACTAAATGGTCCCCAATGATAATCTTCAATGAATCAACACAATCACATCAGCCACATTACAAACAATAAACCGTATATTATCATACTTTATGCAGCAAATGTTCAAGGTACTTATTATAGCTTGTACACACTGAGTGGAATCTGCACTCTCTAAATCTCAGAACTGTCAATAATTTTTCATAAAATCATAAAATTGTATCCTCTCTTGTCAGTTATTTGTCAAAAGTCCACATTTTTGTTGAACAACTGTTCCTTTATGAAATTCAGTCTCTCCTCTTGCATAGTATCTTGATGCACGGAATGTTACCATCCTTAAGCAGAACTGTTAACGTTTCTTGAAGAAACTGGAGATAGATAGCTCCTGTCAAAACTCAAGGAAGAATACATGAATCGACTAATGTGTTTCCTATGATTACTGCCCAAACATTTACAGAAAAGCTGTGCTGAAAGCTGTCTTGTCTTATTGTAAATTAATTACATTTTTATTTATGGACACTCTTTTAACTGCTATGGTTCTTAGCGTACCATTCCATATTGAGCATGAAAGACCAGAAACTTTATCAGGCTTGAGGTTCTTTTATATGCCATAAATCTACGACACAGGACTATCGGCTTTACTTTCCTTCCAAAGGAAAGTCATGCTAAGGACTTTTGCGCCCAAAAATATCCATCTTCCTCTGCCAGGTTTCAACCTGTGACCTCAAGAACTGAGGCTAGCATGGTACCCCTAGATCACAGAGGAGCACAGTCTTATTGTGTGTGGATTGTCATAAGCCCAAGCGTGTGCATTATGGTAATTACTTACTCCATTTCTGGTCAACATTGCTTTCATCCACTGCAAGAATTTTAAGGGGAAAGTTCCCCTCCTTGTTGAAGAAACCATTCAGAAAATGCTACCCTTGGCACATAGTCTGCTTTAGAGAGACACTGGAATTGCTGAGTATGATAAGGACTTAGTAATTCTTCTTTTAATGTGCTCAAAATGTCCAATGGGATATGCCAATAGTGCGAGGTATCATGGCTGCTGCTTCCAGGATCTTCTTCTACCAAGTGAAGGATTTCTTCTTGTGCAACATTTCTTTAATCAACTCCTTCAACATGAGGACATATGCTTCCTGTATCTAGAACTCTACGACAGATGAAAATAAACGTCCTATGATGTGGTGCTCATCTATTTGGAAATCTTCCTTGATAAATACTTGCTGCTGCATTATGATGTGTTTCATTGTAAATGAGTAGCATTTCAAGATACTCAGCATAAGTAGTGAGCCATTTTGTAACTGATAATCTGCTGTTTTGAAAACAAGCCATATGCGCATTACACAACAACTGAAGTGTGCTTCTTTCAATCTTACAGTTTTGTCATGTTTTGTAATTCCTGGCTAACAATGTAGATTCAACCGAGACAAATTTCTAAAGCTTATAATAGTAGTAAGAGTGCAAATTATTTTAATTCAAAGTGTATTTAAACATGCAGACAGTATTTATCTTTCAATCTCCTCTAAGAAATATTTGAAAAAAGTATTTAAGTTTCATAATATCCTCATTTAAAATAGTCATATTAAGCAATTTTCGCTTTAAAAACAGCAAAATTGCACTAAGATTTTTTGTACTATTCATTGTAAAGAGTCATCCTGTTCAAAGATAGGCCACCTTCCACCCTGTATAATTGAAAAGCAAGTATTAACAAGCAACAACCAAATACATGATCTCAACACAAGAAAAAACAGCAATTTTTTTTAGGCACAGTACAAATAAAAATATTTCTGAGGAGGATGTTAATATGAGAGCAGTATTTTATTTAATAGATCACTAGTGCCACTGAAACATTTAGCCAATGCCTTAAAAATGTGTTTTAAACATAACTAAAAGAGTATGTAATTAAATAGTGTTTGTACAATTTAGATTATCTGTAAGCAATTATAAGACTGATGCTGGGTTTCACCAAATGCAGGCAAATTTAGCTACAGGGATGTCAAACTAATGTCAGTTTTTGCCATATTGTCAACAATAATTACATCAAAATGATGTTTTGTTAACTATGATGACCCATTACATAAGTTTGTGAATGTGCTGAAGTAATGTGAATGAAGTAATGTTGTACAACAGTAATGTTTGCTACATCTCTTTCCATTAACTGAGATTGTGGCTTCAAAAACAAAGCATTAACTCAACAAATCTGTTTAAATCAGTAACCACTGCCACCAAGTACAGAATGTCATCTCCTGTCTTGAACAGCATTCTCAAATGACTGTTGTGAAATATAAAGCTATCATGAACAGAACCTGGCCAGCATGCCACAATATTGGTAATTAGTAAATTTGCACTGGAAACCATCTGAATATACTATATACTTCAGCATTATGCCCACATGAATACAGTCAATGGTGTCCACAACACCAGGAAAATTTGCAATTGCATTAAAATTCTTTAATTACTATGGCCATAAGGAAGCAATTACTTTTGTTATTTTCTTCAAGTATCTGCATATTGTGGATTTCAAAACTCTGTTTCAGTGGCCATTAACAATACGCAATGACGCCATGGAGAAATATCTTAGTGTTACCAATAACTGTTGAATCGGTAAAAGCAACCAATTTCTATTCATAGGGTATTCCAGTCTCGGTTCAGTTTATTCCAATATTTTCAACCCTACCTATTTTGATAACCTGTAATGAGTCAGATTTTGTCATTTAATCCATAGAAATTGTTATTTCTATCTCGAATAAACGTTCTGGGCCCATACTTTCAATAAATTCATTGAATAACATTTCAATATCGGAAATATCCATTGTTCAATTACTAGAATGAAAATAAATGCAATGCTTTTTCTCAAGAACTTAAGTATGTAAATAAACTTTAAAACTAGAACTGATGGACTGTCAATGGTTTGAAGGAAGGTAAATGGTGCCTCAAAAATTGCAGTAACTTCAGCTGTCAAAAGAGTGATGCACCTTGGTGAAACGGAACTTCTGTTTTTAATGATCCATGAACAGTTTGAGGATCTTCAAAAGCTTTGACCAATGGTTGGTAACCATTTGTAGTGTATAGGTGTGTGCATGTTACTATTTTAATTTTGTTCTCTCACATCTTGCATGCCATATTTTTACTATCCTAAATTTTGTTGTCATATTTTATTACTTATGAAGACTGACTTGTCCAATGTCAACTGTGCGCTGTACAAATGATTTATTGGATCAATAAAGCACCACCACCATATGTAAACCACAAGCCACTTGTTTAATTGTTTCTCCCCACTCTAAGCATTTTATAAATTCCGTCGTCATTTGAAAAGAAACAACCCATTTTCTTTACATGCTCATTGGGGAATTCAAAACTAAGCTCGTACATATACTGCACTCCATAAACACAATATCAGGTGTAGCAGCTGTACTTCACAGTTTATGATTTTCAAAAGACGAAATTTGAGTCATCAGTTTTCCGGAGAGCTGTAATGTTACCATGAAGCAGGTGCGTTTCTATCTCCAGTCACCCTCTCATCTCTCTGACTTCCCAGAGCATGCATATAAACAAGCATTCAGATTTATCTCATATCAACAATAATAATGTTCTCAGTAACAAATTAACTGCATAATCGTATTTGCATGAGTCAGAACCAGCAACATTAAAAATCTTTAAAACTTAAAAATATGTACTTATATGGTATGGTATTCACGGCAAAACCTTCCAGAATTACTACATTAAAAAAGTAATTTTACACTTATAGATTTGGCTCAGCTAATAAGGTGCCTCAATTAATCAGAGCTTATATACTGGGGTTCTACTATATTTATAATAGCTTTTACTGCTGGAATACGAAAATACTGATGAACTCAAATACTTTCATTTTATAAAGTTAATAGGAATTACTACAAACACATATCAGCTGTTTTTAAGCAACATATGAGTTGATTTTAACACTTAACTTACTTCACTACCCTTATTTACTGCAGGGTAATAAATAAGGTTAGTTAAACAAGTTAAGTATCAAAACACACTCAAATGTTACTTAAAAAAGTTTATCATTCTACCTCATCATGTACCACTTTCAGTTTAGATATTTATGCAAACATATCAGTTTTGTTTTAAATTACACATTTTGTTAAATTCTCTATCAAAATGTACTTTTTCTTAAGAATAATCCATACCTAATGCATTATAAATCTAAAACATCTGATACACCAGGTGAAAGAACCAACGTAGTTGGTCATGTATTAATTACCTTTAAAAACACATCGGGCCAATTTTTTTTATCTTGGAATCCCCGCAGCAGAAAATTTGCGACAGCTACTGGCACCAATGGATTTCCTTTACTCTTGAAGTTATGTGCAATATCTCGCCGCAGTAGACTGCTCAGAGCATGGAGAACACAATCCCCAGAGAATAATGATGGTCGGACTCTTGCAAGGTATATCATTCCCAAGAACACAACTGGATCTGGTTTCCATCTCTGGCTTCGTAATGATCGAATAGCACCACAAAGTAACCCAATCTAAACACAAAAGAAAGAAAAAGAGCTTTTGTTTTACACAACACAAAAACGTCCTTCAAAGACAATAACAGCCATTCACCCATTAATCAGACTCTTATTACGTATGTTACTGTACAAGCATAAAATAAATCGTGTTTATATTTGGTTCTGTATCACTAATGGGTACATGTAGTTAGAATGTTAACACCAATTCAATATTTCTTAACACTTAATAGAACACATTCTTTTTTAAGGCATTATAAGAATCAGCTAGTTCAACAGTTCTGTCACCTATATCCTTTTTTCACTTATTTTCACCATTACAGCAGCACTCACTTCCCTCCATCCACTTCTGCCAATGACAGTTAAAAACAAACTCAAAGAAGAAAGGCATATGGACAGAATTTGTAAACATATATGTAACATATCATCATGGCGGCATCAAAGATCATTCATTGCCTTCATCACTACATTTGAATAAGGCTAAAAGAAATAGGATTTAATAGAACAGATCAGAAGTAATGAGTTGGCAGCGACTGTATTGGAGATATGCAAAATGACTGATATACCACATTGATCTTAGGAAAGAATAACATGACATGGTTAAAGAAAAAAGTTGCACTTAAAAATTGGCGAAAATGTAACATTAAATGTACTTATTGTAGCGTGCATTGTCATGCCAGACACATTATTGCATTGGCGGCAGCATTGTTGGGTATAATTCTTTTGGCTGAGGTTTTTTGAAGTTCATTTTGCGTGGCAACTCGCCACTGTCTAGCGGTAGAGAGTAAGAGTAGTAAGCATGATTCCTTTGTTAGGTGTGTGGAGAGCGTCAGTCTCTTCGCGTTTGTTGTCTGGCATGCAAGCGTGTATGAATGTGACCTTGTGTGTGTGTGTAACATCTCCCTCCAATGTCTTCCCTTTAATCTTTTGTGGATGATGTAGCTGCACAGTGTGAATATTTAATAAACCACAGGTGATGTGAAATTATGTGTATTTTGTGATAATTATCCCATGCCTGCCCTGAAATGTAATGTTAAGGTTCCTGGTCCTCTGTTTGCCTCTGAGTCACATTTTCCAATGTTTGTGCAGAGGTATCTAAATTTAATAACTAGCTGCAAAACCTTTTGACCTCTACTCGGTATATAATATTTTTGGTGCTTTGTCGCCGGGTATGAAGCAATATTTTTAGCGCAGACGTTATTACATCGCTGTGGAGAAAATTTCGTGTGTTTGTAGCATGTGAGTGTTAAATCTTTTGTGCACATGGTAGTTACATCTATAATATGAGGTAAGCTTTGTATAAGTGAGTGTGTGAAGGGTTTCTTTTTACTTTCTCTACTACGTATAGTAAGTAGGGGAAGTATTGTATTCCACCCAAAAATTTGATACCGAGATTTCACCGGAAATACATGTTTTGAGACCCCCTGAATCAAAAAAAAAGCATTTTTAGAAACATGTCTGTGTGTGGGTCTGTGTGTCTGTCTGTGTGTGTGTCTGTGAACAGCATAACTCAGAAACAAACAGTCAGATAAACACCAAACTTGGTATTTAGGTTCAGTATCTTCCAGAAATGTGACACGAAGGTTTTCAAGGAAATCCCCCCACCCCAGATTACCCTTTACATGGAACATTTTTCGAAAATTTTAATTCTCTCAAAAATGGCTCTAACGATTTTGATTAAAATATCATATGTTTAAGATATTTTCATGGCAAATGCAATGTATATCTCGAATTTTCTGGGAATGTCTCCAAAAGTATTCTTCATTGAGAACGACTTTTGCATAACTGGTAAACCATAAGAGCTAGACAAAATACTACACAAAAAATGTAGATCGCGTTAAAATACACAATTTATGTCATATACTTTTTTTTGATGTGTGAACCATTTTCCAGATATTGCTTGTTATTCCCTTAAGTTTTCCAATACTTAATAGCTTTTCTCAAATTCATTATTCATTTTTTCTATGTCCTGGACATGCAAAGAGAATGGAATGCGCCACATAGCAACCAGCGCTTAAAAGATTTGGCTATCGCTTATAACCTACCATATTCCCCTTGCATCTACAAGAAAATTAGCAATAAGATTGACATCTCGATAAACATGAAGCATATGGAGAATAAGCATTTGTAAAAACAGTTTGTACAAGAGTAGAGAAAGTCATGTGAGTGTAACACATCAGATTTTTTTATCTGAATTTGTAATGTGAGTTTTCTTTTTATGTAGGCTTGCAGCGATGTGATACGATTTTTTTTAAGGGATTGCGTACCACGTGTAGGCAGCACATTTTGGCTCAGTAACGTGACCGTTACACCAGAAATTCCAAATTATTCCAGAGTTTGGCATGGCGATTCTTTCTTTGGTGTAGCAAAATTTTTATTCTCTCTCTCTCTCTCGCGCTCTCTCTCTCGCTCTCTCTCTCACTCTCTCTCTCGCTCTCTCTCTCTCTCTATTTTGCCCCTGAAAATTTTTCACATTTAGTAGATTTCATATTTGTTTTATGTGATGGCTGTATAATTTTTTTTGTCTCTGCATTGCCACTTCCTCCTCTCCACTGTTTCCCTTTCCTTTCTCTCTTCTTTTTTTATCGTGTGTGTGTGTGCGTGTGCGTGTGCGTGTGCGTGTGCGTGTGCGTGTGCGTGTGCGTGTGCGTGTGCGTGTGTGCGTGCGTGCGTGCGTGCGCGTGCGTGCGTGCGTGCGTGTATATGTATATATATATATTTCAACTGTTTGTCAGATATGTGATCTCATTGAATATTTTTACAAAGCCTCCGCTGTTTAATTTTTCTTTAGGTTTGAGGACCATACTCGTAGTGGGTACGAGTTTTCTGTTTACGGTACTGTGTGTCTTAATCACCATAGTAACCTTTCAGTTTTGCCTGTTTTGTTCTTATTTTTTTTAATTAACTTCCATTTAGTAGCTCTGTTTCAAGTGCCCACGACAGTGAGT
Organism: Deroplatys truncata; assembly: GCA_030765065.1. NCBI lineage: Eukaryota > Metazoa > Arthropoda > Insecta > Mantodea > Mantidae > Deroplatys > Deroplatys truncata. The sequence continues at coordinate 289,304,946 of CM060981.1, forward strand.
TAGCGACCTATAATTTGATGAATATATTCTGTACATGTGTCTCAGGTATTTCTGTGAAATTTCTGGATTTTATATGATTGATACAACTACAATAATCCTTCAAATTTGACCATTGCCTCATGATACTGACATTTTTATATGTGCTATTCCACCTTGCTACTATATCTTACACCTCTTCTAATAACTTGTGCTAGTGAAATTATTGAGGGTTATGAATCTTGCTTTCTTACAATAAATTTGTCACTGTAGTGCATTACAAATGTGTTGTATAACCTAGCATTTCTGACCAGTGCTCTGATTGAATTTTCTTTTCTTTACAGTCAATGTGCTTACTGTTTTACATTTCAGATACTGTCAGCATTATTTTTGCACGATTTTAGCACAGGCATGGCTAGTTTATGCTAAATACTAGGTAAATTTCTTTATCATTTACCTTGATACCTTGATTTGGTCCATTACAGTGCATTTGACTTTTTGTACTAATTTTCAGCATCACATTACTAATTTCAGCATACACTGTTACTTTGTGTGCAATTGTACTACTGAAATTGTGTTCATTTTGGTAATATTTAGCCTCATTAAACTTATTTGCTTTTGGCTTCACAATATAACTATTTTGCTTTCATTACACTGTGATATGATACTATAATTCTTTGTTACTGTCATATCTGTTTCTGTGAATATTACTGGCCTATACTGCTTTATACTGAGTGATTAATTCTCACCTGTGTGTACCATTGAGTTACATATTTGATTTATTGCTAATTTCTGGCATTGTGTATGGAAATTTACTTTTTTTAACTGTGTTGTTTTATGAATACAACCACTGCCTCTCTTACAGCATTGATATTTATGCATTTTGCTCATACTTACTTTTGTTTCTGATGCAATAATCTTTTTACACGGTGTATGTCTACTCATCTTTTTCTTACAGCCACTGTTTAATTGCACGCCTGTGTCTAATTAATTTGTTTGCCTACATTTCTGTGTTAATACACAGTTAATACACTATATAGTTTCACTATACCAAAGAGAAATACCAGACAACCCTCAGACATGCCTGTGGAAGACCACCCTCCTACGCCTTCTTCTAGTGCTGGGCCATTGACCTTGGTGGCCCCCAATAATGATTTAATTACACTTGTACAAGCAGTTGTCCAGAGTACTGTGTCTGCTATTCGACCCTCTGTCGAACCCCCTTCTTTAATGCTGCAGTAGGCAATCCTTTTGATTTTCTGAATACTTTTGAAAGAGTAGCTTCTGCTAATAACTGGTCAGATTTGCAAAAAGTGAAGCATTTACCTTGCTACCTTAAAGATACTGCTATACAATGGTTTCAGACATTTTGTTACAGGCATCCCTCTCATGATTGGGCTCTTTTAAAATCTTCTTTTATTACAGCTTTTCAGGTTGCTCACCAAGATGAATTGTTAGAAATCAAACTCCGACAAAGAATTCTATCAGATTCTGAACCTGTTTTGCACTATGTTTATGATGTATTGTCTTTATGTGATCAGGTTAACCCAAGTATGACTCAAACTGAGCAAATAAGAAATTTACTAAAAGGTCTGAAACCTGAGTATGTAAACATTATCCTCCCAATGAACCCTCTTACTGTAGATTGTCTTTTACAGGCTCTTAAGCGGATGGATAAAGCACAATTTTATATGACACAAAGAGAGCACTTGGCCGCCGCACAGGTACAGCTTATGGTTCATGTTTCAGCTCCTTCACCTCTGGCCCTGCCAGATGGGACTATTAACCCTTTTCTTTCAGGTCTTTGCCTGCTCTTCCAGACCCTCCCACTAATGTCACCGAGTTAGCTGAAAAAGCAGACCAGTTGGCTAAACAGTTATAAGCAATGAATACATCTCATCCTGAGAGGAACAGACCATCATTTTCCACACAGAGGACAATGGCAACCACAATCACCACCTCCAGATCGGCATCAACCCCTGATTTGTTTCAGGTATGGCAAACCAGGGCACCAGCAAGATTTTGTTGCCAACAAGTATCCCAGTCAAAATAAACTGTTAATTGTGCTCTCTCTCTTATAGATAACAAATTTTTGTTTGCTTATTTTTCTATGTACTTTGTTGTAACACTACATTTTGTTTTGGGTGATAAATTAACATGTACTTACCAGGATTCTTTACTATGATTTTTTCCAGCTCTGTGAGGGTATTTTAATGTTGTATGATCCACAGAATAATGTTTTTTGTTTTGTTTGATTTGCTCTTGCTGAGGTGCCATTGGGTACTTAGCAAGGTGAGATTGTTACTGCGTCTGCTGTATGTCCAAAGTAATGTCAGGTTGGTTTTCATGAACTCTTTGAGTTTGCTTACAGTCACTACAGATGTCATCATTGTGCTGAATAGCAACCAGCGAGATTCCACTGGAAAAAGGGAAACGGTCACAGAGTCATCCTTCTGTCCAGCAGCAACGTTATGCCCCTTCACTACAAGTTTATCTGGGTGAGTACATGTTTCCAAAATTTGCAGGTCGTGTAATCCACAACATGTCACAATATTCACCTACAATAATTTCTTTCTTTTGGTCAGTTTTAACTATTTTCATTTTTCCCCCCTGTTTTATGAATGTATTTTTCAGAATCTATTGACTGGGGCTTGGTCCACACTTTGATGCAGTAATTTGTATCACAAATTACTTAAATGTAAATAATGATTGTAATATGAATATGCATTTTTATGTGACATTGATTTGAGATGTTTCTTGACTGTAATTATTGTTGATAAGTAAGTTTATACGACCTTACTGAAACTGTCAATAATAGCGCGCAATAATACAGCGAGGGGGGGTGAGCTGTTTATCATTATTGGAAACAAGGAAGTTACGTAATGTTGGCGCGTTTTTCCGTTGAGAACCTTCTGGAATATTTCCCTAGAGCATATGTATTCATAATTTTCATTGGATATTAATATAGACGCTAATGTTGGCGCGTTTTATTAGCCAATAGTAACTCAGTTATAATCTTTAGGCATATCGGGGAGTGGGTGTATAAAAAAGCCAAGTCAGAGGTAGATCGCGGCCAGTTCATCGAAAATCTCAATACATTACACGTCGCCTTCAGTCGTGCAGTTCATCGAAAATCTCAATACATTACACGTCGCCTTCAGTCGTTCAGTTCATCAAAAATCTGTGTACACTACACATCGTCTTCAGTCAGTCAGTTCGTCGAAAGTATTAGTACGGCATACATCGGATATAGATTCACAAGTTACGGCAGCAGAATTATGAAAGATCTAAAGTATGGTAAAGTTAATTATACAAAAGATTGAAGTACGTGGATTAAAAGAATTATCAGTAAGAAGTTATTATAACAGTTTCAGTTTGGCGAGTGTTAAGATCAATGTATAAATGTGATAGTTAACGTGTTCGACAATAAATGTGTAAAACAAATTTCTTCATCAGTGTTATATTTGGATAAAAGATTCCTTTCCGTTTACACACTCTGATCAAGAGACATGTTCGACTGAGAAATAATAGCTAGCCGGAGGACAGTAAACAAAACTTAAAATTCTTTCAAACACTAATACTACCACAAATTGCTAACACTAGATGGAGCTACAAACCGAACAAATGAATGACGTCACAAGATGGCTTCACATGAAGTAAACACACATACACAAACATCACAAGCATCAACATTATAAGTAATACTGTTACAACTTCAACCATGACAGTATATGGGGCTATATCTATTTATGTATCTGTGGAAGAAAAAAAAAGAAGTTCGAGCCAGCTGCTTGCAAACTGCGCATAGAGCATTGCTTGTAGAGTAGATTCTTAGCATAGTTGGTGATGGTTCTCCTACCTATATTTGACCCTGTAGTTAGTATGTCTGTAGCTATATTGTAGTTTGCTAGTAGATTAATTTAACAAAACTTTTTTTTCTCTGAGGATGACATTTTTAAATTCTTAGTAGCAATGTCTCAATGTGTTTTGATTTTTACTTGTATTAATCTCACAGTAATAGCATTTCTATGTTCAGTTTTCATTGTAAAGCATCAAGAGCTATAAATTTCATTGTCATGTTAAAATCTTGAAAAGTTTGTCATTAAATTTTGTCTGGGTATCCCTACTTTAAATATACTAATGAATAGTTGATAGTCATATCCAATAATTGAGCATTCAATCAATGCATTTTTTTTTTTTTTTTTTTTTTTTTTTTTTTTTTTTTTTTGCAAGGCCTTGCTCTAGATTTAAGTTTTAATAGCTTTGTGTGTCCCCTGCCTTTTTGTTTTTGTAATATTTATTTTGTGTATCTTTTCTTGTATATTGTTACCTGATGCTTTCCCCAAATCTTGTTTCAGTCTGCCGGTAGCCCCAGGAAACACTCACCTCCACAGAAGAGGTCAGCCCCAGATTGTCCAGAGAATGGTGGTACTTCCCCCGGCCGCAACCACACAGGTTTTCAGCTGCACTTCAACTACGACCATCTCACCATGGCAGGCTACAAGGGTGTTCTCCCTCTTGGTTTGTCTGTGCCGGCAGGGCCCGTCGGTCACAGACCTATTCTGCTGAGTTCCAGCTACTTCACTGTGTGTCGGCGTGGTGATCGAGTGGTACAGTCTATCCATGTGATAAGTTTCTTCTTTCTTTTCTTCAGCGGGTGTGGTTAAGCGGTGGGAAAAATTACTGAACAAAGCAGTAGTTTGCTCCATTCTCAAGCAGCATGTCTTAACAGACTGTGTTCGTGCAGAAGAGGAGTTACGAGCTGGGGAGGGGGGGGGTTTCCTGTGGGACTACTTCATTGTTAAGACAGAATCATTATCCCTGTGGGGATTCATTAAGGCTTTCTTTTTGTAATCTTTGTAAAGTCAGTTTTGTATGTTAATATTTTCTTTGTATTCTTATTTTTTTCTCTCTCTTTTCGGTGGGGACGCCTCATTATTGTGAGTGGGGGAAATGTAGCGTGTATGTGTCTGCATTGTCATGCCAGACACTCCATTGCGTTGGCGACAGCACTGTTGGGTATAGTTCTTTTGGCTGAGGTTTTTTGAAGTTCGTTTGGCATGGAAACTTGCCACTGTCTAGCGGTGGAGAGTGGGGGTAGTAAGCATGTGCGTGTGCGTGTGCGTGCGCGTGTGCGTGTGCGTGTGTGTGTGTAACATCTCCCTCCAATGTCTTCCCTTTAATCTTTTGTGAATGATGTAGGGGCATAGTGCGAATATTTAATAAACCACAGGTAATGTGAAATTATGTGTATTTTATAATAATTATCCCACACCTGCCCTGAAATGTAATGTTAAGGTTCCTGGTCCTCTCATTGCCTCTGAGTTACGTCTCCCAATGTTTATGCCGGGGTATCTAAATTTAATAACTAGCTGCAAAACCTTTTGGCCTCACCCCGGTATATAACAGTATTATTAATACAAACAATATAACTGGAATGAAATCAGTGGTGTAGAATCAGGGGAGAAGATGTCTACCCTACATATATATTGTATATACGTGAGTATATATGTTCCTTATAGGCTTCTTACATTATTGCACCAATTTCGACCAAACTTGGCACAGATAACCTTTGAAACAAGACGAAAATTACAGTCTAGCTTAGAATTAAAAAATCTACCCTATTTTACACCATTAATTTTATGTGATCCATAAAAAAGCATTTAAAACCATCTATATGTTTCTCAACGATAATCGCAATAGGTTGGACATTGCCAAAATAAGAATAATTACATAGGCTTTCATGTCCTCAAAAATAAGAAAGGACATACATGTTTGCATATAATTTGCTGATCTCTCTGACATTATTCATGAAGTAATAAGACATCAAATAAACAATTACAACAGCTATGGCACCTGTGGCTATACTTGCGGAAATGTAAAGGCGCTACAATCGCTTAGTTGATAAATTAAACAAAATTTCCAAATGTGTTATATTAGACTGTGATAATCGCATCAAGTCAGACTAAATACCACTGCTTCTTCTTATTTACCTTCATATGCTAACATAAGAGTAACAAATAAGTCAAAGTTAATATCCATACATTCTGTGATCATACTCCATGTTTGGATATTCCCCCCTCTCCCCCTCATGTTAGCTTGTTTGGCCTTTGTTTTGTTTTGTCTTAGTGTTTTCTTAGTAGTGTTATGTATGTTGGTTACTGAGATAGACAACCTTATAATGACATTAGTTTAAACTGCTATTATTTCTTCACAATTAAGACTTTCTTAAATAGCAGCCTAAAAGTGACAACATGGAAGCCATGAGAAATCATAATTACAAACTGTTGTGTTTGAGATTGTTCAACAGTGCCGTAGCATACTGCTTTCTCAGTACTTATATTTTGTTCTCTATAGTGTCCTAAGAGTTTTAATTAAACTCTATATTTAAGTGTCTTGTAGTTTCATAAAAAATGGGGGGGGTGTAAATGAAATTGATTATATCATTCAATTTTAAAAATCTATCTATGCAACAACATTGGGTAAACCAGCTGGTAGTAAGATAAATGCTCCTTCAGGATTTTTCTTTTGACTTTCACAAATTTAAATAAATTTTGAAGCTTTAATTACACACAAAGAGATGTTTTCCTTGTCAAAAAATGTCATCCCTCTCTGATACACTTCTTGGTATGTCTACTTTTGCTACTGCTAAAGTAAACTAGCAAACATGCCAAGTGCATTAACCTCTCTTCCAAAGTGCCTTATACTTGTGATCCTGTGGTCCTTTGGAGCTTGGAGAGACATTCTGGCATATATATATATATATATATATATATATATATATATATATATATATATACTAAACAATGGCATATATCTATCTATCCCAAACAAATCCCTCAGTATGACTTGCTCATTCCCTCCCTTTACCGTTTTCCTCATGAACAGTACCCATCTTTGTATTCCTATAGTAAACATGTCTGTGGTGAAAGAATTACATGCAATGCAAGAAAAGTGTCTTTGTCATCATTGGCAGTGTAAAACAGTGTTTGCTTGTTTTTGAGTGTGTGAATGCTACTATTGTTTCTGTAGCTTTACAAGTACATCTATGACTTAAACTAGTGCACTCATACTATAACATCTTCAGATGAATGTGATATAAACAGTCAAGATTTATAACTTCCTCTACGAACTAAGTAATTGCGTACATTGGCACTAATAATTAAATTACTATTTATTTATCTATTTATCAAGTGGTGGTATCTAATACTGGAGAGAACGTCTATACAAATTTTTTCCCATATTACACTACTGGATGTAATATTGAACTTTCAATGAAAATGGTATCTTGCTTGCCTTTGTTTCTGACATTTTCATTTTTGGGCTTTTGATGATGAATTGCATTTCAAAACTGCAAAATTTTTCATTTCTATCAAAAGTAGTATATGCATAAACTGTTTAATCTTACCACTCTGTCACCTTCATCCAAATCACAGGCTTCAAGCACTGATGGAACCAGATCAGGAGGGTCAAAATCTACTGCTACCATCTCCCATGCTTCTGCTCCACCACTGCTGCCACTACCTGCTGGACGACCCAGAATTGATGATCCTACAGTTTTTGCCTTCTTTGCTGGTACAATTGAAGGCAATGAACTGCCAACTGCTTCCCTTTTTCTGTCAGCTCCTAAGGTAAAAAGCAAACAAATATACATAAACAAACAGTACAGAGACAGGGAGAAAGAATTTTGAAAAAATATGAAGCATCATCTACAAGAGTGATTCAAGACTGACATGTTCTTTCAGTAAAAACAGCAGGAAAACCCTGGTGTTTCTCTACTATTTTCTCTTTCCCAGCAAATAATGTCAACTCACCAAATAGTCTAAAAGAATTTAACCAGGATGAAGTTTTCATTGTACAAAAATCTGACATAATTCGCTGTTCCACAGTATGTACATCTTCACACATTTCCTCTCCCTACTTTTCTTATAGCAGTAGTATATGCAGTTGTGAGAAAAATGCCAATCCTGCTGCTTGTTGAGCAGATGTTGCACTATCATAAGAAAAATGTTCCTTGTTCAAACGGAAAATATAAATGAAAGATTAGCCTTGAACCATCCACCTATTTTCACCATTTTTGCATTTCTAAGCTACAAAAATCAGCTCAGCTCTAACAGTAATGAAGCAAATACTGGGGATTATATTTTTTAATATAATAGCTAAAATAGCTTTAAATTTACTGAACATTTGTTATTTTTACATTTTTTTAGGTGCTTACAGTTTAGTAGAAATTAAAATGTACAGTTTCTTCCTTTCCTTGCTCTTTTCACCTCTTTAGCTACTACTTTTCCTATACTACTATTTGCTGCCATGCAGGGCCGCCCAGATAAATTATGGACCCCCTGTCAAATCATGATTTTGGGATCCCCCAAACCCAACTTCATTGTTCCATATAATTATTGCACAGATAGTAAAGTACAACAATGGGTATTGATGTACTGCCATCTGTAATGTAGTAGCAAATGCACTTTTTTTTAAATGAACAAATTTAATACCTGATAATAACAAGCTAATTATTTAATAATAATTGTTTATTAACATTAATGTAAAATACTGACAACTTAAGTGAATATCCTGAAGATTTGTTGCATGGAACATTTTAAAGAAAAGTTTGGATGAGGTATACCTTTCATGCTGTTAGTATTTTGGCATCTTGAATTTTCTAAGTTTGGCAGTCACAAAATCATCTATAACATTTGAGAAGTTTAAGTCCAATGCTATTTGGTGTTCTATTAACAAGACAGATAAATGGTTCAGTTTTTCTTCTCCAAAGGTGGATCTCAAATGGTTCTTTATGAGGGACAGTTTACCAAAACTTTTCTCACCAGAAGCAACACTAACTGGCAAATACAAAATAGTCTACAGCAATACACGGTTCCAGAAATACTAACTGAAGGTTGAATTTATAAATGGAATTCAAAAGAGCAAGTGGAGATCATCTGTTTACAGACTTATTGACAAGATTTGGAAACAACATCTTAAAGGTATGCTGGAAGTTTTTAGTTCATCTTTCAGTTTGTTGCTCAGATCTTTAGGGTATTTTGAAATAAGATTGCTGGTGAAACTATTCAAATCAGCTTCTGATATTTCTCTTGTAATATAAAGAATCAGGTCAAAGGTTTGCAACATATCTTGAACTTCTTTAAAACGCACATTTAACTGGGATATATTTTCAGTGGGACCATTGAAAATTTTGTTCTTGAAGTGTTCATCATCACTGTCCACTATACTATGGTGTACTTGGTGTACTTCATCTTTATTGAAACTTTTCTTTTCCCTTTATCTTTTATGTTCTTCAAATTCTGCACCAGTGTTTCAGCTACAATTCGTTTAGCTTTTTCAAGGAAAGTGGACCAATAAACATTCCGTTTCGGCATGAATTTTTAAATTTGTTTACATTTTGCTTTTCCTGTAGTAAAGTTATATCCCATTCTCAGCTTAGCAAAATAACACTCGCACAATTGATATTTTCAGGGATATCTGCCCAAATTACCTAGAGAATAATATTCTTAAATTCAGTGAAATAATCAATCGGCCAATCCTGTTACTTCTGCTACAGCTTCTTTGGTTACGTTACAGTCTGTCTTAGCACAATGAAGAGCTGATATTATCTGTGGCGAGTATTCAGTTAAAGGTTTGGCATCATCTGCTCTTGAACTCTATAGAGTTTCTGTTTGTGAAGTGACCTTCCTGTGTTCTGAATAAGAATATGCCATTTCTCAGGTTTGGCACTAAAAAAAATTATATAGTTGATTTGCACAATTAAAAAATGTTACAAACTCTGTAAAACCTCAGGCAGCATATACACCTATGAAATTAAAGAGAGTCAGGAGCACAAAGTAGGTAAGTTGCACACAATTCCCTTAATGATAGCTTTAACTCCTTTGATGTGGCCAGATATGTTGGCAACATTTGTCATAACATGACCTCTGCAGTCCTCTGTATCAATGCTGTAATGTTTGAAATTTTCTTTAATAGCATTTGCTTTTCCTTGACATTTTTTGTGGAAATAAAATAACTTAAAAGAATCTTTCATACATTTCCCATTCCTTTTCCTCTTCACATAAAAACACATCTTATAAAACATTCTGTTCTGTTGATAGATCAGCTGTTGCATCACATGAATGAAAAAGACACAACTTTGTTTCTTTCTTGTATGTATTGTATTTTGTTTGCACCCAACAACAAAAATTCATTTTGTGCTCCACAGGATAAATAATGGACTTTTTTTTATTTCCTACTTGTCACTTTTTCACATGAAAAGTATATTCTCTTATAAATGGATCTATTTTCCCAAGAGTTCAGTCATACCTAAGAAATGGCCATTTTCATGATCTCCTAATTTCCCTCTATTACCTCTAATGATAAAATTTCTGGATGCAAGGAAGAGAGTAACATCCAGTAGCCTTTTCAGCAACTTTTTCATAAATTATTGTTCTTTAGATGTTTGTCTTCGAAAGCTGCTATCTGTTCCAGAACCTGATAAAACTTTATTCCAGATTTATCCAAGACATAATAATTAGTTTTATGGCTATGACTGTTTGCATGATGAAGCAAATGCTGATATAAATCTTTCTATGATGATTGAGTATAATCATATCCCTCTCGTTTGCCTAATCTGCATTTACATGATATTGAATCAGTCTTTAACAACAGACATGGTCCACTGAAAAACTTCTTTTGAAACTAATCAGTCTCTTTTCATTTGGCATTTTCCAAAAGAATATTTACAATAAAGATGATACTCTGTGAATTTCCTCTTTTCTGAGTCATAATACTCTTGCAAACCTTCAATACTTATTTCAGGCAAACCTTTCTTAACAATTATTTCCTGCAGAAAATTTGTAACGTTTGGTGCCCACTGGCCATGATCTGAGGAGTCCCAACTGTCTCTCAAAGTAGACGCTGAGTCTGACACTATATTTAAGTCAATTTCTGTCCTACCTTGGGCTGATAATAATGGTAAATAGATGCATAGGTATCTGACATTCAAGTTATGTAACAGGAATATGTTCACCTGCATTATCTTTTGCTTCTGTATTTGATTGTGTGTTACAATTTGACAGGGGTGTTGATTTTGAGAAGTGGATATTGGTTTACATTGTTGAATTTCTTCCTGGCATTTTTTTTTCTTTCTTTTTTCAGTTTTCAGCTCTTCTTTTAGCACCTGATTTATGATAACATGCCATTATAGCAGTTAGTTAAACATATCTGGTACCTACTTAACCGTCAGTAAGCAATTATAACTGCACTGAATTAATTTTAAATGTATTCAGACCACCACAAACTAAACTAGCCACTGCTGTATTGAAAGACTTTCAAACAATTCACTGTTGTTAATCCTCCAACAACCGAACTTCAAAATACCGGACTTACGCAGTTATGTCACTTCTTGCTGGTAGTGCGCCGCCATTGTCATTGCTGCTGGCAATCAAATTTGAGAAACTGGCAATATATTTCACTGCTATTCCTAGATAACAGCACGGAGATTGAAATGGAAATCACCGTTGTCGGAAATACAAACTAATGTGCATAACACAATGATTTTACAGTAACTTAAATTAAATTAAAACTGAATATCGTACCCCGGCATTTAATCATCTATACCGGGTTATATATTCACATTTATAATTTATTTCCAATATAATGATACATTTATCGATTATAATTACATAATTCTTTGTTTCAGATTTATACTACAACTACTAACTATGTCTAAATATAAACAGAAAAATTATGTTTATAGTAACTAAACATACTAGTAACCAGCATTTACAACTGGTATCCAGCTACCTAAACAACATATATATACTAAATACTAATTAATATCAATTACAAGAAGTACTGGTATCCAACAGTATAATCTTTAATAAGTTTATTCAAATATTTGATTAAGTACTCAAAGTATAAAAAAAAATTGTTCTTTGTTTTTAATTTGCAATCAATTCACACTTAAAAAGAAAAAAATAGTTAATCAATTTATCCACTATTTAGTTTATTAATAGTAAAGAGGCCTGGCACAACCTATTTCTTCTACTCCGTCACCTAAATTAATACTCCACCCTCCATTCCTCACATCAATCATAACCGCCTCTGGACTACACCGGCGCCTTCTTCTTCCCATCCCACCTCAGCTTCCTCAATTAGAACACCTCCCCAGCAAGCTAAAATGGCCTGGCACGTCCCATCTACTACCTTTTCTCGATCACGTAAATTAATATTCCATCCTTCATTCCTCTCATCTTCCAACTATACTGGCGCCATCTTCCCATATCTCCTCTAATATTATCTCCATCCTCCTCCTATCTCTCCATTCTTATCTGCCCATAAATACTACATAATATTGTCATCTATTAAAATTTTCTATCTCTGTATTAATCACTTCAGTTTATTATTCATTTCCTATTTCATTCGTTAGGGTCCTTATGTTGTCATCAGAATTTATATTTAATGACTGTTGTATTCTCAAAGAACTTCTTATTTCTCGAGACTGATCACTTTCAGGTTCAATGTTTTGTTGCGGAATTAATTCTTCTTCCCATGCCACTTTGCTTATAAATTTAGTTAGTTTTTGTAAGTTAATTATTAAATCAGGACCCTTATAATATCATACAAGGACTTTCCTTATAAAACTTTTCGATATACTATGTTCAATTGGCCATATTTATTGCATTCAAATACCACATGCTCTGGAGTATCTTTAACTTTACAAAAATCACAAATATCATTTATTGTTTTCTTAATTTTATACCAATATGTTTTATAAGGCCTGTGACCTGTAAAGAAATGTACTAAACCTTTTATTGGTAATGTGTGTTTTAGTCACAATCTTTCATTAATATTGTTAAAAAATCCAAGTTCTTCTTCCTGCTTCCATTTGTTCCCATTCATGTTGCCATTGTAATTTTAAACTTCCTTTTATTTCTAATACAGTATTACATTTTCTTCCAATTATTTTATTTACCATTTCTAAATTACCATTCTTCAACTAAAATTTTGCGCCTTTTAGTCGAATTAAGTAATCAATTGGCCAAATAGCAGTTGTTACCAAAAGTCATGTTGATGTATTAACTGCTCCTGTTAATCTTAAAAGTATTTTCCTTTGTGCTCTTCTTAATAGTCTTTTGGTGACAACATCTTTCATTCTATCTGCCCATATTGCTGCTGCATACATAATTATCGATTCAATATTGTATGATGATAAATCTGTATAGTGCTCAAAGATATATTAACGTTTAGTACAGTTATTCTTGCTAATTTCATAATTTTTTCGGCTTTTTTTCGTACATACTCTGTATGTTTCCGAAAGTTAAATTTTTCATCAATCATCAGTCCTAAATTTTTGGTTTCATTTTTCCACATTATTTGATCATTTATTTTAACTGTCGGGTTTCTTTTAAAATTTCCTTTAAATAACATATAAGGGGATTTGTTACAGGAAATTTTCAATTTAGTTTTCATGCACCAATTACTTAGTTTAATTAAAATATCTTTAGCTTTGGATTCCAATTCAATCTACTCTGTCCTTCTATGATGATTGTTAGATCATCAGCATATGCTATTACGTTAGATACATGAGCATCTATCTCCAATTCCTCTATTAATGTTTCAACAACAATGTTCCAAAAGAGGGGCCCCAGAACAAAACCCTGGGGGTAACCTTTTGTGATATCTTTCCTTATCTCGTTATTTACTCCACTTATAAAGGCTTGTCTATCAATGCAACAATCTTTCAAAATATTATACAGGGTACTTGGATATTTCTTATCCCTTATAAAAATGTGGCCACCACAAGTTATCAAACGTGCCAGATGTATCAATAAATATACCAATAACGTAATTTTTTAAGCTATTTTTTGCAGTTTTCTGAACTTCAAAAATGGCATTTTCAGTAGAAAACCGTTTCCTAAATCCATACTGTTTATTATTCAATCCAATGATAATTCTAAACTCCATAATTCGTTTGTAGATAAGTTGTTCAAAACTTTTTCCCAAGGAATTCAGCAAACAAATTGGCCGGTAGGATTTTGATTGTTTCTTATCTTTATCCACTCCTTTTGTCAAAATAATAAGTTTAGCTTCCTTCCATAGGGTAGGGTACCTCCCTCTATACAGTCAGTCATTAAATAATAGATACAAAAAAGGAATAATTTCTTCTTTCAAGTTGTACATTATATCAATTCAAGTTGTTTATTATATCTAGTCATTACACCATATACAGTATCCAAAGTTGTTATAATCTCAGGTTTTTTTACTTTGTCAATAATAATCTTATATGGTTGGCCCCAAATATCCTGACTCAATTTATCTTCAACAAACTTTTGCCAATATTTCTTCCTAGTATCTTCTAATAGTGTTTTATATTTGTCTTTGATTTCTCTATATTTGGCCAAGTTTATTTGTCTTTCTGTACATAAAATTGATTTTTGATAAATTCTTCTTAGCTTCCTCATCTGTGATCTAACTTTTTGTAATTTATCCGTCCAAAATGTCCCTTGATACTTCTTCGGATTTAATCTTGGTACTGATCTATGTATAGCTGTATTCATTGCTTTAGTTAAATTACACGCATCTAAATCAACCGATGTTCCATTATATTGTAATTTCAGATTTTTAAGCTGCTCTCTCAGTAAGCCACAGTTTGCATTTTTAAAATTGTATCCTAAATCTAACTTCTCAAAATTAAGTTATGATCACTTGTCATGCCCTGAAGTACTCTCCAGGTAATAATTTTGCTTTCAACTTTACTTGAAGCTAATGTAAGATCAATATTTTCCTCTGCACCTGCACGATTTTGAAACATTGGGGGATTATTGCTTTCGTTCATAACACATAATCTTAATTCAGCAATAAGTTCTTCTAATTTTTCACCTCTATCATCCGTTTTCTTACTATGCCACCAGCTAGACTTGGATTGCTATTGCACGTGTGTATTACTTCTATATTTGTGTATTTAGTGTATATTGTTTGTAACTTTAACAGAAAAGGTTCAATTTCTAAGCTGTATTGGAAATAATAATTAACTAAGATAAATTTGCCATATCTATGAGTTATTTCCACACAGTTAACATGTTTATCTAGATATTGTGCTATATTAACAACTTGTAATTTTTCATTTATAATAACTATAGCTGACATTGCATTACCTTCATAAACTATTTGCCTTGCTGTTGATGGCATATAAGGGATGTGAGAATTAATCACATAAGGCTCTTGAATAAATACAATGTCTATATCCAATTCTTGTACAATTTGTCTAATTTCCCCCATTACCAAATTGCTACACTGCCCATTAATTTGGGCAATTCTTATATTTTCTGCCATTTGATTTATATGAACTTGAACTCCCAAAAAACATTCTTCTCATTCTCGAAGTGTTTAATTGATTATCACTAACTTCCAGGGTCATGTTGTTATTAAAAGTTCTTCTATTAACTGACACATTTCTATTTGAAATTACTCTAGAGGTAGTTTCAGTTTTAATTGTTTTCTTAGTATTGAAACTTTATGGTGGTTTATTATTTGAATTTAAGGCTGATACAAATGTACCAATAAAGTTATCTGAATTTTGACTTTTACTTAGCAATTTGGTAGTATTTGTTTTATAAAATGTTGATTTAGGTTTAAACACCACATTAGTATTAGTTGTATAAATGGTTACATTCTTTTTTGGTGTAGATTTTTTTGGTATAACTGTACCTACATGTCTAGTAGAAACATAACAATGTGGCCAGTTTGCATTTGGATCAAGTACAATGCGTCCATAACACTACAAAGTCGCTATAAAGCTCATCATGATCTAAATTTTCACCCCTTCTCTCATAGGTCTTATTTAATAAATCTAAAAGTTCCTCTGGGTTGGTTGGTAAATTTTTGGTTCTTAACTCAATCCTGTCTACAGCATCTGGTATTGGAAATAAAATCTTATCTTCATTATCATGCATTTTACGGATAATATATCTTAAAGCTGCAATTAGTGTTTTTGATTCCTCCAGTCTGCTAAGTTTAAGCATTAACTCAAAATTATTATAAATATCATCCAATTTAAACTCTTACTGCTGAGTTTCTTGTACCTTGCTTTCTTCTTCATCTATATTTTGTTTCTCCTCTTGTATATTTTTATTACACATTTCAATTTTTACAACGGTACTATTACTAACTTGATTTTTTATTTTACCACCTTTTCCTCTTTTTATCTTACCCCTTTCCTATTTAAGTAAAATATTTCCGGTTCCTTTTTTTCACCTTTTAAACTTCCTTCTTCTGAACTCATATTATCTTCAGTTATTAAATCGTAATCAACGTATATCTTCTTTTTTGGTATTATTACTTTATTAATTTCTAATTCAACATCTACTAATTGATACCCTACTTACATCCTCTGCTCTCTGTTCAGAATGTATAACCACCTCTACCTTTATCTCATTTTTCTCTTCTCTCATCTCCAACTTTTTCAATAAATTTGCCATTTCTAAATCTTTCATGTTGTAAATTTTTTCCCTCACTCGTTTTTAATTTTTCTTCTTTATTTGGCATGTTTCCCTTAACTTTACAATATTTGGACCCATGCCTAAAATGGTAACACTTCAAACATTTAGCAACAGAAACATAATTTTTTAACTGATATAGCCTGAAATCCTACGTATAACTTCTCCATTGACAGAAGCTTTCTCCAAAATTTGGGTGAAACCTCCGCCACATGGTGCATTGTGGCTCTGTTTCTGGGTCCAGTTTTAAACCTAAGTTTAAACCCTTCTTCAAATTCTTCTCTTGCTGTATCATTTTCAAAATTTTGTTAAAAATATTTTCCAACAATTCTTCATTTTTTACCCCCGCTAGTACATCGTACATTATGACTTGAGGGTTCTTTTTCCTTGATTTCTCCACTTTCAACAGTAACTGTGGCAGTCTGGAAACAGAACCCACAAAATAAATTTTGAAACAAGTTTAATAAGAATTTAGCTCATCTGTTACCTAAAAGTCATGCCCAGTGTCTTGATTTTTACTTTGATATTCTTTTGGTATGAGCATGTTGGCATCAAAGATAAAAATATACACCTTCTGTGCATGGTGTATAGTCTTCTTGTTAACGTTGTTCTAGAAGCACATGCGACAGGGACACAAAGTACAAGACCGCTAAAACTCATTATTGTCAATGCCGACGCTGAACTTCAGTGTATGTGCTCGACATTGTTGCGGCAGTTATGAATTTAACATTTCATAAGTAACAACCATGGTTCATAAAGCTTGAGGTATAAACACGCAATGCCCCAAAAGATGCATTAAAATACGCCAATGCTCTGAGCTCACACTTTTTCTTTGGGTTTCTGATAATACAGTATATTTTTTTACTTCCAGGCCTAACGAAATCCCGGTCCTGCAACATGAATTCTGATTTTCCCCCCTCTATGGGTAGCCCTGTGCCATGGAGCTCCTCCATTTTGTAATGTGTTTTGGGATTTTATACATAATGGCATGGGCAGAAGTATTATTTGCATTCTCTTAGTTGGTAACTGAGAGATCAAGGAGCAGGGACAATATTGTTGATAACTACTACTAGAGTGCTGGTGTAGTAGATAGCGACTGCAGATATTCATATGCTAATGGTAACACAAGCAGTGTTATCAGGGATTAAGAGCTGCATGCAGAGGTTTCAAGGAATATATGAGAAACTTTCCAATGATATGCACACATGGAAAGTGTGTACTTAACTGTGCCCTAGGGTTTATGCTCTCCAATATCAATAGTTTCCAAAATTACACTGTAAGCCAAGAAACGAATGAATCTATGCCACTGAAAACAACAGAACAGGCTGCTTCTATGGAGAATTTGTAATTACAAATTCATTAAACAAGCTAGCAGCAGAGAGGCGTTACTAGTTACTACAACAAAATTATGATGCTATGCCCAACCAAAAATCGGCTGAATTGCATTCACATGACTTTCTAAACACACTGTTCAGCAAACTATTCTTATAAAAGCTTATTCTTCTATTTATTTCTTGTTAATACAGATAAACCTTCATTATATGTTTACACATTTCATTGTACATATAAGTAGAATACAATAAGCTAAAGCGTTAATCAAATTTTTTCAAAGCTGGACATTATATGATGGCTTTTAAATTTGTTCTCATTGCATGAACATGAAAGAGAGAGAGAGAGAGAGAGAGAGAGAGACAGACAGAAGAATGATGGTTTGCAGCTGAGTATAAAATAGATGAAAATTCAAATCAATAACAAATAATATTTCAGAAATGATTAATGCTACAAAAAATGTTATTTGACATAAATTGTGTGCTTTAAGCAGCTCAATTTTTTTTTGTACAGTATGATTTTGTCTCTCTTATGGTTTACCAATTATACAATTCAGAATAAAAGGACTTCACAAGTTATTCCCAGAAAATTAAAGATATGCATTTTGTTTGTCATACAAATGTCAACACAGTATTTTGATCAAAATTATTGCATTTTTTGAGAAAATCCAAAAAAAAAAAAAAAAAAAAATATGTAAAGGGTACGTATGTATTGTAATGAAAAGAAGCTAGAAACAGTGATGTGTATTGAATTTATTTAAAGGTGAGTCGAAATTGTAACACTAACATCACTTAAGTTTACTCACTTAACATGTTTCGGGAAACCGTTGTTCCCATCCTCAGAAGGTTAACTCGACTCAGACCTTCTGAGGATGGGAACAACGGTTTCCCGAAACATGTTAAGTGAGTAAACTTAAGTGATGTTAGTGTTACAATTTCGACTCACCTTTAAATAAATGTAAAGGGTAGTTTAGGGTGGGAAGACATTTTTGAAAATGTTCATGTCGCATCACGAAAGACATTGAATTATATATCAAGTTTGGTATTTAAACAACTGTTTTTGAGTTATGCTATTCACAGACACAGACAAACACACATGGACCTTTTCCTAAAGATGCTTTTTTTCTGACTTCAAGTAGTCTCAAAATATTAATTTTCGGTGAAATCTCAGCATCAAATATTTGGGTACAATGCAATAATTCCTCTACTTAGTATACGTAAGCAGTAGAGAAAGTAAAAAAGAATGTAATCTTGACCCAGCATGCACTGCTGGGTCAACATACCTGGTTAATAGGTTACTAAGGAAATGGCTTCCTTCCAATATGTAATATTGAATAGTTGCTATTAAAGGCTGGTTCACAACCACCCGAGAACGGTAACCAGAACGGAAATGAGAATGGGAAGCAATGTAGCATACAAGATATTGGTTCACAACAGCGCAGTAACGAGAACGGGAATGCATATCAATGATCATATCGATAAAGTGAAAGTTGATTTTGCGCATTGGGATTTCATTTGTTTTTAACTGACCAATGATATTTTTTCACCTGCTTCCAATTTAGCCAACGTCAAAATTCGATAGAGTAAACATTATCTAAATGCATATCCATTACATTTCCGATCCCTCTATTTGTGCAAAGCTTTCATTCCTTTATTTAATGGCATACATTAAAGTTGCTTATTGTTCTTTTTTAATTTACACCGTTTTTTGCTGTTCTTTGAAGCTTTTGCCATTGTTTTTGAGGTAATAGCCAGTTTTGAGTTGCATATAAACTACAAATGACGCTATCACTAGAGGAACCAATGCTCATTGGATTTGCGGATGTAGGGATGAGGTTAGGAAACACATTTACTACTAATTTCTTCCAGTTTCATGTTTCCAGCTTGTGACTATACAGCACTAGCGGTGTTTCATGTCACGGTCGCCTAGAATAATCTCTAGAGTGAAGAGTCTAATATGGCTCTCATATGCCATGCCCGGGAGCGCTTCCTGTCGATTGTGAACACTCCCATTTGAATACATGTATTTCAACTTTCTCGTTTTCATTCTGGTTACCATTCTCGTTGGTTGTGAACCAGCCTTAAAATAAAAATAAATAATTGCTCCTTTTCTTGATTTCCAGATTCATTACTATGCAGCCCATGGTAAACTAAAGTTGCAACAATAACAGACACTTGACTAATTTTGAAGATTTAGAAGCTAGTAACAGTGATGTGTCATAATTTAAAATAGAGAGTTGAGGGGTGTTACACTACATCACTATAACATTCTTACTTGAACACGTTTCGGGAGACGGCTTGGGAACAAGCCATCTCCCGAAACGCGTTCAAGTAAGAATGTTATAGTGATGTAGTGTAACCACCCTCAACTCTCTATTTTAAAATAACAGACACTGCTTACATTTCAATAAGAATCGAATACAACCAAAATCAATTCAAAAGAACTACCTCCTCCCTTTTGTCAATAACTTACAAAACCTAAAACAAATCAAATAACTATTTGAAATTATGAATTCAAATGTGGATACTGCATTATTTTACAAATAAAATCACTTAGAGTATGATGCACTGTGTGCACATTTAAAATATATTTTTGTGCTCTTGCAGTTTAATGACACAATGAGGTTTTTATATTTACCTGTTTGCTACGCATATTTAGCTACATATATAGTTTGAGATAAGTTTGAAAACTAGCACTCTGTACATACTGCAGCATAAAGCGCGCTCTCTCTCTCCCTCTCCCTCCCTCTCTCTCTCTCTGGTTTTTTTCGTTGTTTACAGGAGTAATTCACTGAAATGAATAACATTAAGAACAAGACAAAGCACCAGTTTTTCAAAGTCTAAAAATATGTCTCTCTTTCATTAAGAAACATGAATGCATCCTTCTTTCACATTGGAATCATGAATACATCCTTCTTTTATATTGTATTAATTTAAGCAAATATGGCTGCAAAAAATGTGATCAAATCAGTAGGTCTGATCATTTCAATCATGTAATGTACTTTACTGACATATTATGTAATTATAATTATGCTTGTCATCAAAATTATTGCTTATTTCACATTTTCTTATATTTTACAGCAAACTGCATGAGCACATGTTTAAGTTTTTAAGCTTTATTTCTATTAAGTTTTCCAGCTTATGGAGGGGTTATTTAAAGGAATTATTGGTAATTTGCTGGCAACACGGCAAAGACACTAGGAGAATCTTAACATTTATGTGGAAGATTTAGACAATGAAATAGAACAGGATGAGGTAAATGAGCAGATAGCACAAAAACAAAAACAGTAACAAAGCAGGTGGAATAAATGGCATAGCAAAGGAACTTTGGAAGGCATGGTATGAAGATGATAAAGATTACTTATAAAACTATTTGACATATTAACAGAAGGAGGTAATTTAAAAGGAAGGAAGATTGTTCAGAATTGGTGATTGTGCCAATTTTCAACATAAAAGGAGACATAAAGCAATCCAGCACACTATAGAGGCATTAACCTGTTGTCAGTAATAAGAAAAGTATTCACAGGCATTAGTTAAATGTTATTTAACCCTAAAGAATTATTTGATCCCATTTGATGGAGAAAAAGTAAATGAATTATGCAGGAGTGGGGAAATAAGGAAAATTATCTCAACTATAAACAGGATTCAGAAGGATGAGATCCACTGTAGATAATATTTGGCTAATTAAAGAAGAAGGGTATAGATATCGTTTTGCAGATTTAGAAAAGCCATTTGATAGTATTAACAGAAGGGCCTCTGGACCACTTTGAAGGGAAAACGGGGTAAGCAGAAAATTAATAGGGTTAATGTATGTGGATAATATATTTTGTGCAAGATATATGGATAACACTCACTGAAAGGATACCAAATACAATGGGGCGGCTATGACAAGAATGTAAATTAACCCATATTATTCAATCCTTTTATAGATGACATATATAAAGAAATAGGGAAGGAGAATACGTCCAATAATAATAATAATAATAATAATAATAATAATAATAATAATAATAATAATAATAATAATATATTCCAGGATTGCAATTTCCAGATGACCTAGTAGCACCATCAATAATAACATGTAGAGGGCTAACAACATCAGAAGCAACAATGAGATATTGTAAAGAATGGAGACTAAACATAAACATAAATAAATGTAAAATCATGGTTTGCAGAAAAGGCACAAAACTTAAAGAGATATGAGAAATGGTGGCTAGTAGTAAAGAAATTTGATGCTTGTGGGTAAAACTAAACAATAATGGAAGCTGTACGGAACAAAAGAGAAATGCACCAGGCAAGCGTAACATAAGAATCTGTTTGAAGAAAATGCATAGCATGACCTGGGTATGGAGAATTTATTCGACTACTGTTGAATTGAAAATAGTATATAGGGTGGAAATTTGAGCCGCAGAGAAAGGATGAGCAATTACTGACTATATTCATAGAGTACTTTGTTTATACAAAATAGTTCTGAGATTACCTACTGCAGCCCCAGCTGAATTGGTAAGACTTGGTAGAAAAAACATAGTAGTTATACATATACTGAAATACTGGCATAAGATCAAATCAAGGGAAGAAGGAAATGTTGTCAAAGACTGCTTATGGATACAAGAGAAAGCAAAATGGAAAAAAGTTGATTACCGTAAATAAAGAAAATAATCCAAGAAATTGAAATGGGGAAGATAATAATCAGCAGATAACTTTAAATTGAGTTTTTTATTTATGGACGCTCTTTAACTGCTCTGGTCCTTAGTGTCCCATTCTATATTGGGCGTGAAAGACCGGAAAGTTTGCTCAGAGGTCCCTTTATCAGGCTTGAGGTTCTTTTACGTGACGTAAATCTACGACATAGGACCACCAGCTTTACTTCCCTTCTGAAGGAAGCCATGCTAAGGATTTTTACGCCTGAAAAAATCCATCGCCCTCTGCCATGTTTGAACCTGCGACCTCGGGAACTAGAGGCTAGCATGGTAACCACCACACCACAAAGGATGACAGCAGATAACAGATAAGGGTTATGAATAAAGTGACATTTTGGATCAACATAATTGAAAGCAGGAAATATTGACTAGTTTAGGAGATGCTTTGAAATATTACAGGACATTTAAGAAAGAATGGAGCCAGGAAAAGTATGTGGACATTTGCAATAAAAGGGGTATGGAAAGATTTGCTTGGTGGAGAGCATGAATAATGCAGTAAAGTGGCCTAAAAGTGCAAAATAAAATGTGTCCATTACATAGAAATATAGATAAAAGTTCACATTGTAGAACAGAATGTTCAGAAACTACAGTATGCAGAAAGAAAGCATGGAACAAGAAGTGGGATAATTTAAAGACTGAAATTTTGATATTAAACATTTTTGGAATTAGTAGCAAAGAATTTCTGGAACGATCTGACAACTATGTAGGGAAGTGGTGGGGGTAATTAAAGCAAAGGAAGAATTTAATGATAAGAGATAATGAAGAAAGCAAAGAAACAGGGATGGAAAGATGTCTTTTGGGAAAAACCAAATACTTAACCCTTTGCGACGCATAGCGTAGTAAAGCGTAGTGAAATGATAAACACCCTGCTGTGCATAGCATAGTAGAACGTAGTAAATGTGTTTATCGTTTCATATAGATTCTGCTTTTAGGAACTGTGTGGATGTAAACGTACTCCTGCTGCATTGTTCCAGCGATTTCGCAAGCCAGAATGCAATAGCAAACCATAAATAGCACTGTTTACAGCCAGGTGTAGTTGTTTAAGTAAGCATTTTTTTTGTCGCATTTATAGCCATGTCAGTACCATGGAGGCTGTTCCAAGTACACCACGGTCTAGAAAACGCTGTAGTGAAAAGGTATTGGTAACAGACGAGGAAATACTTGCAACAGTTTATGAGGAATTAATTCGCGAAAGTAGCTCCGACAAATCTTGGTTTGGCATGTTAGTGGAAGACAGTGATAAGGAACAAAGTGACAGTGAGAGTGCTGAGATACAGGTAGCAGAACAGAGGGCTAAAGCTGGTGAAAGACAAATTAAAACTGAAGCAGTACCGGCACAGTGGACCTCCAATTTGACTTTCAATAGGTTAGAAACATTTTCATCCCCATACAGATGCAAATCATTCTATTCCTACAGGAAGTCCAGAAATAGATTATCTTGAACTTTTTATACAATTTTTGCAGAAAAATCGCGGAGTAAACCAACAGATATGTAGCTCAGATTCAAGCTAAAATGGCGGATCCAAAATGGGAAGTTACAAATTCAAGGGAGATACAAGCCTATTTAGGCATTTTGATATATATGGGGATGGTGGATTTACCTGACACCAGAGATTACTTTTGGGGGATTTTTGTATTTGTCCAATTGTAAGACAAGCAATGACGTTGCTCCACTTTCAAAAGATATCACAGTACCTTCACCTGAATGACGAATCTGCAAAGCCACGATTAGGGATAGATTCTTACGATTATCTGTATAAAGTACGACCTGCATTAAACATAATCAAAAAGTTTGCAAGTGTCTACAAACCAAATCGTGAACTTTTGTTGACGAAGAGATGATAGGCTTCAAAGGACGCTTCTTTCTAAAACAATATATGCCTGCTAAACCAACAAAATGGGGGATAAAGCATGGGGTATTGCAGATAGTAAAAGTGGGTATTTATTGGAATGTAAAATCTATATTGGAAAAAAGGGGGCAAGACACAGCGATCTTCTATTTGGGGAACATGTTGTTTTAGACATGTGTGAAAAATATACGAGGTTTTGGCATCATACATATTTTGATAATTGTTTTAATTCTACGTGGCTAATTAAATTACTTTTGGACAGGAAAATGTATGCGTGTGGTACAACTCGTTCTGGAAGAAAAGACTGGCCAAAACAATTTTCAAAGCAGGCAAAATTTAGTGCAACAGTTAATTGCATACTTCACATCACGTAAGCAAGCGGGATTTCAGCTTAGCCTACCTTCTGCTACTCCTGCACCAAGTTCTCTTCACACCCTCGTAAAAATTCAAGGCCGGGTGAAATCGTGTGTTCAGTGCATGGTGAAGAAAAGGAAAACATCAGGTCGTGGCATACAGTCACAATACAAGTGCAAACAGTGTGACATTGCCTTGTGTAGAATTGGGTGCTTCCTCAATTATGAGGCAAAGGGGGTGGAAATTCAAAACTAATACAAGGGTGTACATACAAAACCATTAATAATCTTAAGTGTATATATAACATTTTTATGGTGCAAGAGAATAGTCTAGGTAACATTTTATGGACATGCTGCAATATCTTCGCTGCAATAATGGCAGGGATGTAAACATTTTAAGGGTGAGTACCATAATAATTTTGCAGAAATTATTGTATTTATTTTACTTAAGTATAGTAGATTTTATTCCGGTTTTTAATATCCTAAAGTAACGAATTCCATTGTCATTAATATTGCGGAGTTATAAAGATGAATTGCAAAGGGGTGCATGTATATAAGTGTTGTTTGTCTACAAAGGGGTTGATGTTTGCAGTTATAAATTATTGAAATAATATTTAATCTTATTTACTTCAAACCAATTTTAAATGAGTTATCAATTAATCAATTTAATTTAGTTACTAAAAGATATAATTATGCGTGTATATAGGTCACTTTTAGTTTAACATCTGTAGTAGCAGCTCAGAATTTAAATGGACACAATTCTGCTTGGAGAACAACTAGCTAATACTCTATGCGCAGCAAAGGGAAGTCCAACTTTTAATACAAAGTATATTTAAAGAGAAGCAGCATCCATTGGTGTATTGGTGTATAGAATCTTAAAATAACAAGCACTCCAACAACACTGTAATATACTGTAAAATTAATGTAATGTAAAAAAGTAGAAATAAATCATTCATTCATATATTAATCTCACTCTTCTTTATTGATACAGTAAAAGAAAATCTTATAATATACACATTCATATAGTGTTGGTTTCCTGTCACTCATTTAGAAGTTAAAAGTTTATTAAAAACAGTTCCCAAGAGTAAAAGATTCTGCAACAATGAAACTTTCAACTAATTGAGGAGAAGAAAGAGAAAATGTGAAATAAGGCAATGATGGCATCTAACTGATTAAAAGTAATCAAATTAGCTATGATGATTGCTTCTGTGGTAACTTTCACTATTTGTGAAAGTAATTATTAATTATAAGCAATTAAGCTGGAGATCCAAAGCTAATGATCAAGAAAAACCCCAAAGCCTGGAAACTTGATCTATCAGGATTTCAATCCAGGTCCACACCACCATCCCAGCACCCACCAATGTTCTATCTCACAGCCTTTTTTAAGAAACAAAGTATAAAACAAATTGTGCAGGAGAATTAGGAAAAATAAATAAATAAAATCATAAAATAAAAATAAGACTGTGATGTTCACTTGCTAGTCCTCAAAATTTTTTAATTAGTGATGTCACTTATACAGTTATTTCAGTACTATCTATAGAAGCAAATCACAAAATAAATTACATTTTTTTTGGTGCTATTACAAACTTCATGGTTTAAACAGAAAAACTGGCTAAGTTCATTACTATAGGTAAATTACACCTGTAATCCAAGGCTAACAAAACAACAAAAGTGTAAAAGTATCACCAAAATATCAGTTTACACCATGTAGTTCTTTAAAGTGCAACATGCAATGGTTTCTAAAGGCTGGTATATTTTCTGCTGCAGCTAAATAGAAATGCTTTTCAAAAAATGCTTAGACACATCAAACAGTATATTTTAAAAGACATTTTTTTACAGAAACAAACCATTGTTGTGCAAGTGTGACGTCATCAGAAACATTTTTAAATGACACTATATTTTTTTGTATTCCATCTCAAAGATTTTATTATTGTGTACAATTATACAAGCTATCAATTGTTTTATACAACAAACACTGCATTTTTAACTTATTTATTTTAATGCTAGCAATGATATTCTCCAGATAACTTAATAAAAGTTCTCTTTCAACTATTTATTTGGTTACCATAACAATGTTTGTTGTCTAAAACAATTGATAGCTTGTACAATCATACACAATAATAAAATCTTTGAGATGGTGCACAAAAAAAAATATAGGGTGTAATTTAAAAATATTTCCGATGATGTCACAACAATGCTGTAAAGAATGGTTTGTTTCTGTGAAAACATGTCTTTTAAAATATACTGTTTGACGTGTCAGAGCATTTTTTGAAAAACATTTCCTTTTAGCTGTAGCAGAAAATATGCAGAACTTTTAAAATGCAGTGTATATCTCCAAGCATAAAAGTTTTTGACTGCTGTACTATTTGTTCAAATGCAATAATGTGAAAATTAAAGCATGGAATTAATTAAAACAAAAACTATTTTACCATGCACAATTCCTGCACGTTTCGAATCACTTCCTTCCATTCTAGAAGACTTGGAGCCCAGTGCAAAGAGATCTGCTGGATACTGCTGAGTCTTTGCCTTGGCTCCCCTGCCTTGGGAGACTTTGCCTCTCTCCATGATTTGCTCTCTATTTTGCAGTACTGAATGTACAATTAATTATCCATCCTGTAAACAGAAAATGAAGCTGTTGTATGGAAATATGGGTTGTAAAATGCCATCATAGCCCACCTTTTCCTTAATGTGTACTACTTTTGAGAACACATGTATGAGGCTCTTTCTCATTTAAGTGTCAATTTATATCATTCACCTGAAATATGTACTAAATGGTAACATTAAGGTTTTGATGATCACTGTTTGCAGATGGGCTATTCCAAAGCGTAAGGTAGAACCATGCAATTTTTAAATAAAATGAAACTTCTTGTGTTTACAGACAGGTATAAAAACTGGATTAGGAAAAGCCTGAAATATAAGAACTAAGTGGTTTTTAATTAAAAAGTCATTAAATTCACTACATATTCATTTAAATTTGCTTTTATTGCTTTGAAGCCCTTAATACAAGTTACTGAAAACCTGTTTTAATTAGGTAAACATACTGTGTTTACTTAAGCAGAACAATCCAGATTTCCTTTAATTTAGAGATCTTTGGCATGGAGTAACATTTCAATAGAATAGATGAAGTTACAGTTTAAATACAAACTAACATATATTCTATTAGTTTGTGCGTGAAACATAGCTATCCAAAAATAAGAGGTTGACTGCCTTCAATACACTGAATTGTTTTAATTTGTTCTTCCATCCATATGTATACCTGTCTGTGAACAGAATAATTCAAAAATGAAAAGTCTGTTAAATAGCAAATTTGGTATTTACGTTTGATGTCTCCAAGGATGTGATAAAAAGATTTTCTGGAAAATCTCCACACCCCAAAATACCCTTTTCATGACGAATTGTTGCTGTTTTTCTATTTTCTCACAAACAGCTCTTAGTGACTTTTGGCAAAAGTTTTAATATTGTGACAATGGGAATAGAATTTTAATTTTAAATTTTCTGTGAGTAGCATATGGAGTCCTCTTTATTTGATTGAACTTTGTATTACAATGAAACCTTTAAAAAGATAATAAAAAGACTTACTACAGGAAAATGCCAAAATATTTAAAATACACATCTCTATCAAATATACTTTTCATAGTGTTTGACATTCTCAAAATATTTCATGTTAAGTATCATCTAACGGACATACTTGAAGGTTTGTATTCTTGCTTTTTCACACTTTCTTTTCTTTCCATTGCAAGAGCTTGTTACCACCAACAAACATTTGAATACTATTTCAGCATGTTGTAATTAAGCACATTTTTCTTAGTTTGAAATCATTCCTAAGCAAAAATTTGTTATGATGTGCTGACTGGCACTCGTGCTGCACATTGGTTGTTCCTGAGGGAGTCATGGTGGTGTGCCAGGTAGTTTGGCTCTCAGGGAATTGCTGACATTGGAGTTCTGCTAGGACTTTGCCAATGTTTGGATCTTTAAGCAACTGGTTAAGTGTTATGCCTTAGTTTATTAAGATGAACTAATGGAATAGGGATGCTGCAGAACTAATGCCTCACAAACCCCTGAAATGCAAATAGATCACAAATTACACCCAATATACCTATACAAAACAAAGGCATAAACACAAGACACAATAAACATTGACCAAAATTAAACCCCCAAAAAGCACACAGGATTGAAATAACCACACTTTCCTACCAAATGTGCTGTCAGCCCCCTTACTTTATATATTGTAATTATTGACTTACTACCATGATATCAAGGAAGGGAAGAATATATGTGTTGAGGTCAGATAAAACATTATATGGTCAAGTTGAGGCAGTATTTTATATCACAACACTGTGAATGCCAGAGTGATTGTAGTGTAAATTAACATTATTGTATGACAATGATTTTAGATGTTTGTTAGCTATAAGCATTGTTAGGAAATAAGTTTACACGGCCTCACTGAAACTGACAATAGGAGTGGGTAACAATGAAGTGATGGGGTGAGTTGTTTATCACTTAGAAGAGACAAACAAATGACGTCAGGGTAGCGTGCCTTTCTTTAGAAATGGAGGGAAATCTTCCCTAGAGCATATGTGTTTGTAATTATGATTGGCTGACAAAATAGACGCTAATGTTGGCGCGATTTAGTAACCAATAGCAGCTCTATTATGTTTAGGCATATCGGAGTGAGGGAGTATAAATTCTTGAACCAAAAACAAATATCGCGCAGTTCTAAGAAATCTCTCTCGCGAGGTACACATCAGGCAGTCTTGCAAAGTCATTCAACGAGATACACGTTGCGCAGTTCAACAGAATCTCTCGCGAGGTACACATTATGCAGTTCTACAGAATCATTCACGAGATAAACGTCGTGCAGTTCTACAGAATCTCTTGCGAGGTACACATTATGCAATTCTACAGAATCTCTCGCGTCGTAAAGTTAGTTACAAAATGTGAAGTACGCATACGACAGTAATTACATTCGGAAACATAACAGTTTCAGTCAGGCATGTATAAAGATTATAGATGTGAACTATTAATTATGACGGTAATAAAAGTGTGAAAACAAATTCTTTTATCAGTGTTATCTTTTATTAACAACTCCTTTCCCTTTACACACCCTGCTCAGAGATATTTGCTCGACTGAGTAATACTAGCTAGCCGGAGGACAAAGAACCCAAACTTCAAAATAGTAAAACAATAACAGGCGCTCAGCAAATAAGATAACACGACAGATTACTGCAACAAAGTACATTTGTCAATATATTTCTCTATATAACAGACATTATAACAAATTACATTAATTCTTATAGCTCTTGCTTCACAGGGTTAATAAACTTCATTCACAGTGCTACAGTTTTTTTATAAAGTCCATTCACGGAGCTGAAGTTCTGTACACTCTATTCTAAAGGACCTCAGCAGGAGTTGCCTGGATTACATTTTCATTTTAAATATGAATGCAGAAACAAGGGGCAGTATCACTATACTGTTACGGCTTACAGCCCAATTTAACTATTCCACATTAATTAACGAAAGCATCTACTGTTGGTATATCACACCTTAAACTCTGTTTTAAAATAATAACCCCCATACTTATCTCAGTTCAAAAACAAACCCTCTAAATACCTACTTGACCAACACTGTAATTCCTGATAACTCGACAACAGAAAATCTTTGTGGTGTTTGTTGAAATACTTGTGTTACACACACTAAAAAGGTTAAAAAGAATATACATATGTGTGTGTGTGTGTGTGTGTGTGTGTATTTTTTTCTACTTGTGTACTCCCTTTTGTGTGTATTTATTCTTTTGTATTTTGCTTATCACCTCAACAAAGGGGCAGTCCCTACCTAGAGCATTATGCTCATTGGGATCTTCTAAGTACGTAAATAAATAATAGAGCTCAAAATAACCCCATCAAACAAGCACAGAATCAAGCAGGAAGTCAGATTTAAAGCCAAGTCACTGTTACATGGCAAGAATGCCCAAAGATAAACCTAAAGTTATACCGAAGCATAACTTCACTCAGCTACCCAAAGACCTGAACAAAACTCTGATACAACTCCCTTGTCAGTTATTCCCGAGAGCCAAGCTACCTGGTATGCAGCCATGACTCCCTCAGGAATAACCTATGCACAGCATAACTAGCACCAAGCATAATAAAAGACAAGTAATACCACAAAGGCATCTAAAGCAGACTACAATTTTGTGCTGTGAGAAAAATAATCGACTCAATGATATATGGTGTGGATTGAAGATTCACCTTTTATATGAATACCATAATATACACGAACTCGTAGTTGGTAGAGAAAGTGGTGCAAAGGTACATTAGATTGTTTTTTTTTTTTTTCATCTACATGATGCATTAAATGTCTATGGTGACTAACATCTAAGTTAATGGCTCTAACTTTGGAATAAGTGCTCCTCAGATTGATGTAAAATAGAACCTTTGATTCTTATTCATTGGGATTTACAACACTAAATCTCTCATTTATACTTTCAGATACTTACAGAAAACTCCTGATTATTCTGACACACCTGCTTTGCATGGAAGTTCTCATAACAGAACTGTGTTTTCATTACTTCTCCCAAACTTCTTTCTTTTGATTCTATGAAGTACATTTAGCTTTAGTAATCCATTTTATAGATTCAAAGGTGGTTCTAGTCTTTTTCATTAATTCAGTACCTTTTTCATTAAGTAAGCCACCAATTCATTGCTCTTAGGTTTTACTCACTCCGTTGCCAACATTTGAAAATGCTAATTTATGGTAGACAAACTAAGAAATAGTCTTTATGGAAGACAGTCCAGGATCCATATCAACAATCCCTTCACACTACACAAAAATAAAGATATAGAGGTCACAGTGAAAACAAAACAAAGAAATCAACTTTAATGTTTGGAGTGGAGGTAGCATACATCAAAACAGGGAAAAATATCTCTCTCTCTCTCTCTCTCTCTCTCTCTCTCTCTCTCTCTCTCTCTCTCTCTCTCTCTCTCTCTCTCCTGTTCAATGATTTAACTTTCTCTCTGACCTTATAGCGCATGAAAATAATGAAGCCGCAGATACAACTTTCTGTTCTGGGCAACCAATGGAAGGCCCATTAAATTGTATGCAGAAAAATATCCAGGCTGCGAAGATCTTCAGAATCCTGCTCCAGCAACTTTTTGAAATATGATTTCTGTGGCAGATCTGGAACAGTTCACACATGCTGCAGTGTGTGCATAGAACTGCTGTAGCTGAAAGTGTCACAATTACCTCCAATCTAAGTGGTAGGATGCACTGTAGTGAATGGCAGTCATATAGAGTATGTACTGTAGAGAAAATTGCTCTTGAAATGCAAATTTTTGCAATGTTAAACTTTGCCAAAGTGCTCACAAAAGTCAATACTGCTGCTCTGAAGTGCCTTCCTGTTAACTTTTCCTAAAATTGTTTTTTTTTAAATGTTTTTCCCCCTAAAACTGGGGTTACCGGTTTCACAGTATAAGCTTAAACTTCGAATCGGGCTTAACTGGAGAGTTAAGCTACGTGAGTTTTACAGTGCGTAGTTCAAGCGCTAAGCCGAGATTATACGGGACTCAACTTAAACCGTACTGAACTGCGGTTTAAGTTAAGGAGTCGCCATGTTATCTGAGGACGACGATTTTAGTGACGAGGAAATGCAAATTATTTTAAACCATATCCACAACAGAAGAGGGCCTAAAGTGCTTAGAATGCATCCAAATCATTTCCACATATGGAATGACCGAGAATTCTACGAGAGGTTTCGGTTAAGTAAACAGTCTGCGATGATGGTACTAGAGATTATTGATGATGCAATTGAACATAAAACAGACTGGTAAGTAAAACTTAATATTAAATGTATTATTACACCTTTATAATATGCTTTATCGCTCATAAGGTATTATTACTTTATATTTCAGGAACAAAGCCCTCTCGTCAGAAGCAATGCTTCTTATGACGTTGAGGTTACATGCAAGTGGAAGTATGCTAATTGCAGCTGGAGGTTTTTCCGGCATCTCAAAATCTACAGCATGCAGGGTTATGAAAATTGTTTCACATCCATCAATTTGGACACCAATTAATTCCTTTATTTCCTTGTCGATTGGCGTAATTAATGATGGCACAGCCGGACCTCCACCTGCACCCCGAATAGCACATTTCTCGTAGGCGTATTTCTTTTTTGTAACTTTCTTCAAATTGTCATATTTCTTCTTCAACACGGTAGCATCTCTGCATATTATTCCACTCTTTGCATTGAATAGCTCCACAATATTCCCCCACGTTTGGTTCTTCCTGCTCCACAGTACCTTATCAGATTGCTTGCACTCTATTATGTGTTTATACTGCTTTACAATTTCTAACAGAATGCTAACTTCTTGAGAAGTGAAGTTAGCAGTACGTTTTGGCTCTGATTTTTCAGTCATTTTAATGTGTGTATCTTAATAACCTATAAAACCTTACTTTCAGGAACAGCGCCGCCATAAACAAATGATGGGAATTCGCTCGATGCGCATGCGTTACCAAATTTAAAGTTCCGAGGAGTTGTTCAGCTCAGTAAAGCCAAACGTGGTTGCCCTACTGTGAAACTCGCAAAGCTTTAACCAAAGCTTAAGTTTTGTTTAAGCTGCGTCCGTAGCTTAGTAAAGGTTCGACTTAAGCCTGAACTGTGTAACCGGCCCTAAGAGTGATTGTACAGTAGAATCCTGTCAACTCCCAACATCTCAACATTCCATTTAACTCAACAGCCACTATTTTTTAAATTACTAAACAATTGTTGCTGTCAAGCAGAATATTATGTTAGTAATAATGTGGTCTATTAATAGCTAGACTATAATAATTTTTAACAATGTTGAGTGTATGCGTTTGTGGAATAGAAGCAACTGAAACATTGTATTTCAGCAGCAGTTGCATTAGGTTAAATTCCTCATTGAAAATCACCTTTCTTTAGAAATACAGGTTTTAAAAATGCTTGTTTTCTTTATTAGTTTGGCATGTGTCTTGCAGAGGCTCTGTTAAAGACTATCTAAATCTAACATTTTCCAGCTTAAACATACTAGATCATCTCAGTTTTATTCACAAAGTTTATTAGTTTGGCATGTGTCTTGCAGAGGTTCTGTTAAGGACTATCTAAATCTAACATTTTCCAGCTTAAACATATTAGATCATCTCAGTTTTATTCACAAAGTTTATTAGTTTGGCATGTGTCTTGCAGAGGTTCTGTTAAGGACTATCTAAAGCTAACATTTTATAGCTCAAACATACTAGATCATCTCAGTTTTATTCACAGTTTATTAGTTTGGCATGTGTCTTGCAGAGGTTCTGTTAAGGACTATCTAAAGCTAACATTTTCCAGCTTAAACATACTAGATCATCTCAGTTTTATTCACAAAGGTTTAAAATCAAGCCTCAGCTATAACTTAATGCATGAAGGCTAGAACCAGTACTAAAACATAACACTAAGTTACAGCTTACTTTTTATTCACTTCACAACCACTCATATTTTTTTCTATTGTTGTCAGCCATTTACAGGGTTGCCTGAAAACTACCCTATTTAAGCCAAATGTGAAGCTCATTCTGGCTACAGTTTCTCAGCTTACAACCAGACTTTCAAGTGTAGTATTGTGTTGTCTGTGCAACTGAAAATGTTGACTGAGAAGAACTGAAAATCAATTAATGTGAGAATGGAAATGAAATTTAATACCTTAAAGAGAACGATAAAGGGGAAAGTCTTAATAAAATTGCCATGGAATGGATGAACTCCTTTAAACGGTGGAAAAAGAAGCTGTTCAAAATCATGTCATGGGTGCGTAAAGCATATGTACTGGTAGTTTAAAGGAAAGGAAAAGTATGAAAGGTGGAGAATACAAGAAACTGAGTAAGACAATTTATTTGTGGTTTAGATAGCAAAGGGAAAAAGGTACACCCATTTCAGGACCCATTTTGCAAGAGATAGCCCTTAAATTCTACGAGACATTTCAAGGACAACCTGGCTTTACTGCTAGTGTTAGCCAGTTTGACAAGTGGAGAAGTGCTATGTTGTCAGACACTTAAATGCTTGTGACAAAAAATCTGCTGACTTGGAAAATATTAAATTCAAGGAAACTTTCCATAGACTAATTGAAAAGGTGGGTCAATCAAATTTACAACTGTGATAAGTTTGGTATGAATTTTTTAATGCCGCCTTTGAAAATGCATCTAGGAAGTATAAATCCGCACCAGGCTATAAAAAGAGAGAGATACAATCTTGCATGCATCAAAGCAAAAGGCAGCTATACGGTCAAACTGGCACTCATAAGCAAATTGAAAATCCCCAGATATTTAAAAGCATAAAAAAAATGACACCTTTAAAGTTCTTCCTTTTTGATACAGAAATCAGTCAAAGGCTTGGATGAATGGAGCCATTTTTAAGGACTGGTTTTATCAGTAATTTGTTCCTTTGATAGAAAAAATCTGCCAAAGAAAGCACTTTTCATTCTGGACAATGGCTTGTCTCAACTTGATGTAGAACAGTTACAAGATGAAGACATAAGAGACATGCTCTACCTCCTAACATGACAGCACCAATGGACCAGGTAGATATACAGAAGCAAACCTTTTCTTTTCTTTTCTTTTCTTAAACAGGATAAGAGTGGGACATGATCGATAAACTAAAGAAAATAGACATGTTTGACATAGGGGTAGCTATCTGAATCTTGGAATGAAATCAAGCATGTAAGGCTCATCTGTTCCTGGAGAAAGTTGCTGGATAATTTAGGAAAAGAGTTTCAAGAATGCAGAGAGAGAAAATTGTGAAATGTTGAAGAAAATTCCTGACCGCAATAAAGTTGCTCACGAAGAACGGATAGGGCAGGATAGAAACTGAGATAGTGAAATAACTGCACTAGTGAAAGAAAACAAGGATGAAAATGAAGATAAAACAGAAGACAACAGGAAAGTTAAATAGATGACTCACAGTAAAGGACTAAAGGTCACTGAAAGAATTTTCCGTTACTTGGAGGAGCAAGGTGCATCTGCTATGGGCATTTTATTTTTTGTTGCTTTTGTGACAAAGCTGCATGAAGACAAAATGGATGCAAGAGACAATCTAGCAACACAAGATTTTTGCCTACAAAGAAGTGATTTCTTCAGTTTTGCATATTATTAAATCTTTAATTTTTAACAATTGTTTTAGGGTATGTGGTACTTTCCTGTGTCCTGCATTGTGCTAGAACTTGACTAATATGCAATAAAATATTGAGCTGAGAATAACCCACCATTATTTAGTCATACTCAACATTTTGGTAACTCACCACCATCTCAGTCCACATTAGGTCAAGTTTGTAGTTCTTTACAGCATTACTCTATGAACCTTACTTAACTTGTTTTTTTTTTTTTTAAAAAACCTTCACTTTTCTTTTACTTACCATATTTTCATTGTAATACAATAATAACACAAAAGTTCCGGAGTTAACAACACTAGGAAGACTTGAAAGATTGGACATTAATGGCTTAAAAGTTTCTGAATTAACATAGCTGAAAAGAATGGAAGAAGTAGCGCAGATCATTAAACCTTGGATTCATGATGGACGCCTTTCAGGACAGAGAGTAAATTAACCATCACTTTAATTATATCAAAATCTTATATAACTAGACCATAGTTTATGTAATCCTTCAAAATGTATCTAAGAATATAAAACATGATAAAATTGTATTTAATGTGCCAAAGATTGTATGAAAATAATGTTTTCTTTATACTACAAGAGTATAATGCATGAAGGGGACCTTTAAGGCCTGTTGTAATATAACTTTTCAGCAATGCATTTTACTGTCAATCTATGAATGTTGACACCTCTGACATTTTATAGTGGCAACTGCTGCATGTGCCAGACTCTAGTCACGACAATAAGGGAATTTCTGCTCACTGTTGAAGTTGTCTTCAGAAGTGAAAGGTGCTGTTCTCATTGCTCTCAAATATAAGCATTGTTTTTGTTATTCTCAATGCTTTTCTTTCTTTTTTCTTTCCCTGGTAAAATAATTATTTTAGACTCTTTTCTAACAAGGAACAATCACTTCTTACAGTATGGAATCATCTAGTACATCTTGAAAGAGACAATCCTAACTGTAAATGATCCGAGCGCTTCAACAATTATTTCTGAATGGTTGGGTGAATGTGAATCCAGTACTGCTTACGAAAACAAAATTGTTCCTAAATATAGACCCATGTCAGACAGCTCAGAATCCAAAGATGGTAGTGATTAATCGTGTGATGTAAATGATGTAGGTTTACCAAATAGCCTGGCCTGCAAATACAAATAATACAGCCAGTACAGCCCAGCCTACAAACTTTATTATTGGATGCGACAGAACAGTGGAGTAAAACACCCCTCCTTCTAGCAGAATGCTTACTCATAAGAAAATTTCTCCAGGTCCTGTGAGGAGAGCAAATACACACACTAAATGATGTGTGGAATTACTTCAGCACAAATAATCTTGTGGATGAAATAGTTCACTGCACAAATCTGGAAGCACAATGTTCAGCAACTATAAAAGGCCAAACATGGCATAATATCTCGATGTCGGAATTCTTCTATTAGCTGGCAGTTACAGAGCTGGGATGTTCCTATAAGAGAATTATTTCATGACCCTACTGGAAACCCTTTTTATACATCAACCTTTTTAGTAAACAGGTTTGAAGATATAAGGATAGCCATAAGGTTAAATACACCACAGACAAATATGCTCTATAACAATGTATTCACTCAATTATCAAATTAATTTTTCACAATAACATTAATAAAGCTGAAAAAATATTTATCCAACTCTCAAAGCAGACTTTTGAGGCCCCAATCATGCATTAATGGCAGTCCAAGCACTCATGCATCCAAGGGTTAATAAAGCTGAAATCCAAGGAATATGCTGCTCATACAAAAACCACTATACAACCACAGGGTCAAGTTACTGTATTACAGGGTGTTGTAAGTCTGCATTCACACCCTACTATCCACATAAAATCGGGATTGAAAAGGTGAAAAACAGGATAAAACAATTAGTAGAAGATCACCCAGAATTGCTGTCTTTTCAAGTGCTTAGGAATGAACTACAAAATGTTTTCTCTGCAGTGCTTAGTCAGTTGCCTAACCCGGGGAATATAAAACACTCAAAAGAGTTAGGTGACATGGGATGTCACAAAATCCCACATATTTGGCAGACTTAGAGGAAATTCCTGAATGATATCAGCCTAGAATAAATGGAGATATGTTTCTTTTAAACCCCTGACAGTAAGATTATGATCACATAAGAGTGGCAATGTTTGGCACTAAACAAAATTTGGAGCTCCTCATGCACAGTTCCATTTAGTTCTTAGAGAGGACATTCAAAGAGCCCAAATCATTTCCACAATCATTTACAAACATAGGGATACTGGGATGCTTACAGTCTTGGTAAGCATTTGTTCATATTCCAGAAGATGTTTATAGAACATCTTTTTTTCTTGTTTCAATGCATATTACCACCTCTCTAAATACTGGAACCTTTATCAGAACATCCTGTGTATGAATAGTGACATATGTTGTTTTTAGGTAGAAGAATTGCTTATTGCAGCTTGAAGATGTTGAGAACAAATACAAAGAATAACATTACATGTCATTTGAAAATTCAAGTCAGTCCAGTCATGCAAAGCTTTGGAGGTAATCATATTAACTTTATTTGCATTTGTTAATTAAATTTAAAAATTTTCCTATGGAATGATACAGCGCATTATATATTCAATGTGTTCATTGGTACCACAAACTATCAATGATCTAAAGGGGAATCAACAATATGTAAATCATATAACAATATGAGTAACATGAAGGGTGTAATGCATTTTGAAGTTGTGAAAGCTGCATAAATATGGAACAATAGTACTTTTTAAGGAAAATGTAAGGATGTTCAACACACACCTCCCCCCCCCACACGCATGTACATATATTATGGATAGAGTCAGGACACAATTAAATCTACCCAGGTAATGCGTACTTTTCCCAAGTTTCATGTTACTTTGAATAATGCAAAAATAGCAAATAAAATGTCCTTAACCTTGGGCTTTAACAAGATAAAGCATGAGCTTCCCACTTGCCTCAGGTTAATGCTAACTTCTTATTTCGTTAGAGGCCTGGGCATATGCAGTGAATATTACTCTCCTCTGCTTCTGGCATAGCTACGCAGTTAGCAATGGCTTCCAGCAATGAGAGACATATTGCGTTTCAACAGCACTTTTTATGAAAATTTTTATGTGAATTTCCACAAAGAAATGAAATAAAATAATTTCTATATAAATTATGAGAAGTACCATGAGTTTATATGCAAGGGAGAGTGAATCTAGCAAGATTTGGTTAAAAAAACATTCCGTTTAAACATGGAAAAAAAAAAGACTTGTTATTTAGATTTGCACTATCGCTTGAGATGATATTCCTCATTGCTAAGGACTTACATAATAATTATTATTCTAATACCCATTATCATTATGGAAACTTAAGCTACAAATGATGAATAAAGTGTGAAGCTCCCATATTCAAAATCCACTTCAAATGGAGTTCTACCATTGGTCTTCAAGACATTCACATTTTATTATCTTCAAATGGCAGTGGTGGTATAGGGCCCAATAAAAGTCAATATATCAAACTAATAATAACAAAATAAAGACAGAAGAAGAGAGAAGCAAGAAGTGAAGAAAAGAAGAAAGAAAATGGAAGAAGACTGTGTGAAGAATAATACAAAGTACATGACAACACCACTCTGGAAAAATACAGTGAAAGAAGAAAGTAGACTTCATAATTCTACCATAACAATTTCTTCTCAGTCTTATGTTGAACAAACTTTAAATTCACTTATTTTAGAAATTCTTGCATGCTACTCAAGAACAAGCAAGTAATAAAGGTTGTAAAAATGGAAAGTGATATACAGCAGGAAAATGCAACTGCAAAGGAAATTGTTAAAAATGAAACCACAAATTACACCCAAAATTCATAAAATTACACGACAGCAAAGACAGATAGGTATACACTATCTTAAAGCACCTTTAAAGTTTAGAATCAAATTTTAAATTACAATTGTTACATAACATCTATATATTTTGTACACAACAAATTTCATGTAGTACAACACACAGCAATGAAAGAAGACCAGACATAGGTGGTCAAGAGTTTGGTATTGCTGACACAATAAAAAGCATCTTAACATGATGAGAGTGTTTCAGGGTAACTTAGATTGCAGATTGTGCAAGAAGGAAACTGAAACAGCCAAGCACATTACATGCTCCTATAAGACCTTGGCTTACGGGAGATATATTCCTTTTGGGAAAATGTTTTTAGAACCAGAAAAATTGGAAACCTTATCTGTTATGATACTGTATTTCTTGGTAAATGCTGCAGGAATAATAATTGGCTTTACAGAGTGTCTACTGCCTTGAAGGTTTCAAATTCCAGTATTTCTAGTGTAAGTTTTGACAAAATTCAAGCACTACATCAAGTCATATTGCAGTAAAAATGCACCAGTATTCAAATGTATGTTGTAGCTAGCTTAACATCTTTACTGGTTTCATTTGTTTCCATAGCCACAATATGAAGCTGTGTTTATTACTAGCTGCCATACCCAATGTTGAACAGGTGGCATTTTAAATCTCATATGACAATTTAATTAAATTTACTCTCTGTTCTCTTTATGAAATATTGTACAATGATCTAGAATTTTTTAATGCTGATTTCTTACTATTACTGCTTAGAACTGTAATTTCATAAAACTCTCATGCTAGTCATAATAACGGACCAAAAATTCACTGATATTCATAGAAATGGGAATGAAATATCACATTTTGTTTCTTATCTTAGCCTTCCCTGAAACAATCTTCAAAATTCTGAAAATATGTATAGCCTGTATAAAGTTTTAGAGCTGAAAGATTATCCAAATGTTTGAGCCATTTTTATACAAGATGAAAATTTATGAAACAATAGATATCATGCAAAACAACATTTAAAAAACACTTATTTGATCAGTCAGGTCTTCCAAGAACCAACCACCTGAAAATTTAATCTGAAATAAATCAAGCCATATGGATATTTCATGCAATTTTTCCAACATGTAATCACTAATTCCAGGTTAATTTCAGTATATTTGTACGTTAACAAACAAACAAAACAAAAAAAAACTCAAGTATATCACCAGTATATCCAGTATCAGTAGACACACTGTTTTAAAACCATACAGGTAGCACAATAAGCCCAAGGATGAAGTGCGTCTAAATCTGTATCAAACAAGACAAGACTGCACACAATGAATATGCATCACACCTAAATACTGTGAAGGTAGGAGAGGCCAGCAAAATGTTATTTGTGATGAAGTCATTGCAGCACCACATATGATAGCCAAACTTGAAGCGGATTAATTGTTGTTGTGGTTGCACCATGTTTAGGCATCAATTTCAAGCTGTTTTAGATCACGCACGTAATGGATGCCAATTTGCGGGAGATTGTTTCTAGGAGTGTTCGCCTCACATATGGTACAAACTTTCCAGTGGCCTTCACCCCACATTTACATTTTTCCAGTGGCCTTCGCCCCACATTTTAGAATCAAGTTTTTATTTTAATGTTCATTTATATGTTATATATGTATACCTCAGCTGTGGCATTAGTAATTTGTAGAGCACGTATCTCTTAGCAGGACTGGTATGGCTAAAGAAGAAGGCTTATACAAATTATAATTGTATTTAACTTTTTCTTATTAATCCTTCACACCATTAAATAACACTTCACTGATGTATCCTACTATAGAGCTGTGAGATTATTGTTAAATGCACTTTTTAACAGGTAAACTTTATATTATTCCCACCGTAATGAATTTTTATGTCTCACACTGAACCCATACCGTACCAAACTGAACTGTTTGGTTACGCTTCCTTGTAGCGTCTCCACCTGAATTTGTACATTTACTCTATTTCAAGTCTCTGATTGGCTAATCCTACTCCAATAGAATACCTTTATTCAACTTTTAACTTTTCTAGTTTTTGATTGGCTATTTATAAACTGTTTTAAATATGAAATTATTATTGTTCCAAGAACTATTAGTAATTTTATTAAACTTTCTAATTTATTGTTGTCTCAAGGTTACCTCATTGTTAGCAACTTTCAGCTTCTACTTTGTAATTGTGTTTGTTACGGAAGGCAGCTTGCTTCTATTCTCATAGCTCCTACATTGTTAATTCTACATAATACATTCACATAACATTTTTATACATATACATAATAACATAATACAATGACTGTAATATACACTTTATATTATATTATACACATATTGCTTTAAGGCGGGTGTTATTATATTTTATATTATATAATTAGAGTGATATCATTTAAGCTATAAAAATACTGCCTCAGTGAAGCTGCTGGTCCTACAGGATGTAATGCTATGTTCTGGAAAAATCCCCAGCCAGCACACTTGGTTATTCATTAGTGAATCTATGTTGTGAATGACAAAGAAATGAAGTGAAACGGAGGCACACATAGTTATATGAATAATTTATGGACTTTGGAATTGAAAGAGTTAGAAGCATTCGTAAATATGCTTGAGGAGCATATAGTGAAAGGTCTCTGTTATGGAGAGATTTGTGGAATTGTGAATGGGAACCTACCTTTTTCAGTCAATGGTAAGAATCAGATTTCTAGAAATCATGCGGTTTCTTCAGTTTGATATCACACCTACACATCAGCAACATAAACAAACAAATTTTGTTTGGCCCCTCATATCTGGACCAAATTCATTGACAATTGCATTGCGTGCTACAGGCCATCTGAATTCCTGCTGTTTCTCACCTTTCATTCAGTACAGTGAGTATAACACCTGATAAGTACACTGAAATACTGAAAGTGAGATATATTTTAAATGGAATTCTGAACCTGGGAAAAGAGAAACTAGACCTGCAAATATCAGTCTGGGAGAGCAATGTGTAACGGTATTACTTATAATGTTGATGCTTGTGATGTTTGTGTATGTGTGTTTACTTCATGTGAAGCCATCTTGTGACGTCATTCATTTGTTCGGTTTGTAGCTCCATCTAGTGTTAGCAATTTGTGGTAGTATTAGTGTTTGAAAGAATTTTAAGTTTTGTTTACTGTCCTCCGGCTAGCTATTATTTCTCAGTCGAACATGTCTCTTGATCAGAGTGTGTAAACGGAAAGGAATCTTTTATCCAAATATAACACTGATGAAGAAATTTGTTTTACACATTTATTGTCAAACACGTTAACTATCACATTTATACATTGATCTTAACACTCGCCAAACTGAAACTGTTATAATAACTTCTTACTGATCACTCTTAATTTGCGTACTTCAACTTTTTGTATAATTAACCTTACAACACTTTAGATTATTTATAATTCTGCTGCGCGTAACTTGTGAATCGATACCCGACGTTTGCTGTACAAATACTTTCGACGAACTGAAGACGACGTGTAGTGCACAAAGAATTTTGATGAACTGAGCATGAAGCTACCTCTAACCTACCCTATTTATACTCCTTCATCCAGATACGCCTAAATATTATAACTGAACTACTATTGGCTAATAAAACGCGCCAACATTAGCGTCTATTTTAATATCCAATGAAAATTATGAATACATATGCTTTAGGGAGAAAATATTCCAGAAGGTTCTAAACGGAAAAACGCGCCAACATTACGTAACTTCCTCGTTTCCAATACTGATAAACAGCTCACCCCCTCGCTGCATTATTGCGCTATTTTTGACAGTTTCAGTAAGGCCGTATAAACTTATTTCCCAATAATAATTACAATTAATAAACATCTGAAATCAATGTCACATAAAAATGCATATTCATATTACAATCATTATTTACATTTAAGTAATTTGTGATACAAATTACTGCATCATATGCCCCACTAGAAACATAATTATAAACATTTACAACTTGTTTGGAAATTTTATAATTGGGTTTTTAGTCTCATAAATCTTGGAACACACACTATCACTTTCACTTAACACTTCACATGCATTTAACACACGACATATGTTTGTTTTTTTTTTTATCTCGCCACTACTTACTGGCTCTGGTTTAATTTGTTTAGACATTAATCTGACATTACAATTTTTTTTTATAGCAAATACTGTACCCTGAATTATTAAGTTATTGTTACAAAATTGGTTTACTTTCTTATATTGTTGACAAAAATTTGTGCATTTAAGAATTTTTGTAATTATTAAACATATTTACCAAAAATATTCACCCTTTACATAAGTATATTTACATCTTTTAAATCTAGACACTGTTTCACATTTTCTGTTTGCTACATAAGTATTTGTTTTTTTGTTTTTTGTTTGTTTTTTTTTTAAATTATTTTTACCCATTTTTGTTATTTTGTACTTTATTTTAATAATACTCTTGGAATTGTATTTACGTACTTTTAATTTAATATCATATTAAGTTTCAATCTTTGCATTCTTAATTTTCAAATGTTGTTACAGTTACTAAAAATTTAATTTTTTTTTTTTTAAACATTTCTCTTTTTTTTTTTTTTTTAATTTATTTCTCTTTTCAAATGACATATAAATAATTAACCCTCTTACGTTCCAATACATTTCTCTGCAAGTCATCTTTAACTATCCAGCATTTACTTTACATCTCATTGCTATTTACCCTCCTGGATCAAATTGTGTGTGGCTAAACATTACTCGTAGCCGTATCCTAACCTTCAAATTTTTGTTCATGAATAACCTCTTGTATTCATATGAAATTTTGTCCCATGATAACATTTGAAAACAATCTAAAGTTTCCTGAACAATACATCTTTTAACAACTTTCATTTTCAATTCATCTGCTATCTTTTTAACTTGAGAATACTCTGACAAATCTGTACCAAACTGTACTGGACTGGAGTTTTCATTTTGAACATCTTGGTACAGTTTATTTCTTTGCATTACTGACTCATTCTGTATTTCTGATATCTCCCCTCTGAAATTAACTTGCGCCTGATTCACAACTACATTCATAACCTCTTTCATCTCTCTTATCTCACTTGAAATATTACTCATTCTACTACCTGACTCTGTACATTCTACATCAACATGTTCATTTTTAGTATTAACCTCACTTTCTTTGTCACCTATTTCCCTGCTCATGTCTA
Source organism: Deroplatys truncata (assembly GCA_030765065.1). NCBI lineage: Eukaryota > Metazoa > Arthropoda > Insecta > Mantodea > Mantidae > Deroplatys > Deroplatys truncata. Next base: position 289,349,778 of record CM060981.1, read on the forward strand.
ACATTTTCTTTGAAACTTCTCCTATCTCACTTACTATTACTTCCTCATTTTCATCTCTCATTTCCGGCATACTACTATCTAGCTTTATAACTTTCTTTTCAATTTCTTCACTGCTTTGATCTACTTTTTGCTCTAATACATGATGCAGTAATTTGTATCACAAATTACTTAAATGTAAATAATGATTGTAATATGAATATGCATTATTATGTGACATTGATTTCAGATGTTTATTAATTGTAATTATTATTTGGAAATAAGTTTATACGGCCTTACTGAAACTGTCAATAACAGCGCTCAATAATGCAGAGAGGGGGTGAGCTGTTTATCATTATTGGAAACGAGGAAGTTACGTAATGTTGGCGCGTTTTATTAGCCAATAGCAGTTCAGTTATAATCTTTAGGCGTATCTGGATGCAGGCGTATAAATAGGCTAGGTTAGAGGTAAAGTCAGTCAGTCCTTCAGTTCGCCGAAAGCATTCATACATTACACGTCGTATTTAGCGCAGTTCATCAAAAATCTGTGTACACTACACGTCGTGTTCAGTCAGTCAGTTCGTCAAACATCGGATATAGATTCACAAGTTACGCGCAGCAGAATTATGAAAGATCTAAAATATGGTAAAGTTAATTATACAAAAGGTTGAAGTACGTTGATTAAAAGTGATCAGTAAGAAGTTATTATAACAGTTTCAGTTTGGTGAGTATCTAGATCAATATGTAAAAGTGATAGTGAATGTGTTCGACAATAAAAATTATAAAACAAATTTCTTCATCAGTGTTCTTTTTGGATAAAAGATTCCTTTCCGTTTACACAATCCTGATCAAGAGACATGTTCGACTGAAATAATAGCTAGCCGGAGGACAGTAAACAAAACTTAAAATTCTTTCGAACACTAACACTGATACAAATTGCTAACACTAGATGGAGCTACAAACCGAACAAATGAATGACGTCACAAGATGGCTTCAACACACGTGATGTAAACAAACATTTGTAAGTAAACCGTTACAAATTGGCACCACAACGTGGGACTAAAATTAATGTTAAATAAATATAAATAACATTAAACCGTCGCAAATTGGCTCCCATACGTGGGGCAGTTAAAAAATGTGTAACCAAACAAAACAAAAGCAGCACAACATAAGATCTTCAAGTTCTAATAATTTACGTAAAAACATATTACGTAAGCACCAAGAATGTTACTATCGCATACATCATTACTCCTACCAATATCTTCACTCATTTGATCTAATTTCTTTTCTAATCTCTCAAAACTCTGAGTTAATCTTTGTCCTAATTTCTCAAAACTCTTTTCCATATTCTCATTCATATTTCTCAGCATTTCCATAATTTGTATCATCATACTAGCATCAAAATTTACATTTCCTGCTGTTCTATTCTCACTTTCTGCACTAATATTTCCTCCCTCAAATATTATTTCTTCTGTATTATTAGTAGCCATTGTTTTCTTTATCCTACCGCTCCTAAGGGACATTTAAATATTACAATTTTGTTTTCTAAAAAAAAATTGCGATACTCTGACCTTTGTTATGCTGTCTGTTGCTGTTACTTTGATGTCCAGCTTCCTGCCCCTCTCTCCTAGATTATATGTCGCTTCTGCGTTGTATTACAATGAATCTACGTCTTCTCGATGTTTTTGTAGTTGAATTACCCTGTTGCCTTGTAATCTCGGAATTACGATGTCCAATCATCCGCGTAGTCTGTCGTCCCTTTTGTTGTTTCTGGAATCTGCGTCTTGTAGTTCAGTTCACATCTCCATTCGCCCCTTCCTGGTCATCTCACTTCTTCCTGGTTAATTCTGCCCCTTCCTGGTTATTCTGATCCTTTCCTGGTCATCGTGTTCCTTTCCTGGTTACTCTGCCCCACGTTCTGGGTGCAAATTTGCGATAGTTTAATGTTAATGTTATTTAACATTATTGTAGCCCCACGTTGTGGGCCAATTTGTGAGTGTATTAGTGATAATGTTTATTTAACATTATTGTAGCCCCACGTTGTGGTAGCCAATTTGTTGCGGTATTACTTATAATGTTTGTTTACATCACGTGTTGCCATCTTGTGACGTCATTCATTTGTTCGGTTTGTAGCTCCATCTAGTGTTAGCAATTTGTGGTAGTATTAGTGTTTGAAAGAATTTTAAGTTTTGTTTACTGTCCTCCGGCTAGCTATTATTTCTCAGTCGAACATGTCTCTTGATCAGAGTGTGTAAACGGAAAGGAATCGTTTATCCAAATATAACACTGATGAAGAAATTTGTTTTACACATTTATTGTCAAACACGTTAACTATCACATTTATACATTGATCTTAACACTCGCCAAACTGAAACTGTTATAATAACTTCTTACTGATCACTCTTAATTTGCGTACTTCAACTTTTTGTATAATTAACCTTACAACACTTTAGATTATTTATAATTCTGCTGCGCGTAACTTGTGAATCGATACCCGACGTTTGCTGTACAAATACTTTCGACGAACTGACGAACTGAAGACGACATGTAGTGCACAAAGAATTTTGATGAACTGAGCATGAAGCTACCTCTAACCTACCCTATTTATACTCCTTCATCCATATACGCCTAAATATTATAACTGAACTACTATTGGCTAATAAAACGCGCCAACATTAGCGTCTATTTTAATATCCAATGAAAATTATGAATACATATGCTTTAGGGAGAAAATATTCCAGAAGGTTCTAAACGGAAAAACGCGCCAACATTACGTAACTTCCTCGTTTCCAATAATGATAAACAGCTCACCCCCTCGCTGCATTATTGCGCTATTAATGACAGTTTCAGTAAGGCCGTATAAACTTATTTCCCAATAATAATTACAATTAATAAACATCTGAAATCAATGTCACATAAAAATGCATATTCATATTACAATCATTATTTACATTTAAGTAATTTGTGATACAAATTACTGCATCAAATGTTACGCTACATCTCACAGAACCCTTTTTAGGAAAGAAACAAAATGCCACAACTGACAATTTCTGCTCATCTATCAAACTGGCAAGAGAACTGCAAAAGAGAAGCACAAGCATTGTTGGTACCTGAACACAGATAGATGGAAGTGCCTCCCTCTGTGAAAAGGGGCGAAGATGTACTTCATTCAAGCATTATTTATAAAACTGATGGCATCACTCTCACATTTTACCAAGGGAAGGTAAAGAAAAATGTGCTTATTCTTAGCACTGTGAATTCCAATGTGACTATAGATGAATCTTCCAACAAGAAAACCTGTGAAACAGTCAGCTTTTACAATGACACCAAATGCAGTATAGATGTAATAGATCAGATGTCTCGTAAATACAGTGTTACAGCCATGATGAAGCATGGCCCATTAATGTGTTTTTTAACATTCTAGAACTAGCAGAATCTATGCTACACCTCATATAAACCAGTGCTAAAAGTAGTCAGCCGATATGAACTAGGTACGCATTTGAAATTATTTGTCTTATTCCTTTAATGGTCATTCCAGATCATCATTACAGGACTTAGTTTAAGCTTGAGGCAGCATTTTAATACCTGAATAATTTTAATTATATTTTATAATAAGTAAATTCAATAACAGCCCGCCTTGAAACAATACATATCCAATAATTATTTAAAATGTACGTAACAGTCATTGCATATGCTTATTTTATATTAAACATGTTTAATAATATTATGTGAATACATTACATACTCTAATAATGCAAGAGCTGTGATAATAACAAGTTTTAAGTTGCTAACAATGAGGCAATAATGAGTTAGAGTTTGAAAGTTACTAGTAATGATTAGAGCAACGATAATGTAAATTCAGTAACAGTTTAAAATTAGCCAATCAACAGCAAAGAAATGCTTTAAGTAAAATGCAGATATTCTATTGGACTAGAATCAGCCAATCAGAGACTTGAAATACCGAAGCTTATGGGTTTAACGGTTGAAATAATGTTCATTTGCTGGCAAACCTTGGTGATGGAAGATGTGTTCTCTACAGAAATATTATGTGTGAATCGTAAAATATGTCTATGCTTTAGCTAAGTGAAAGTATTAAATAATCTCACAGCTCTTAAAAAGTGTAGTGCTTTATTAAAATGTGCAAGAATTAATAAAAGAAGTGAATTTAAAAACTTAAATTCTGTGTATGTCTACAGTTATTGTCATACTGCACCTTGCCTAAGAGATACATGACTCTACAAACATTACTGATGCAGCCAAGGCAAATTCAAACAAATAATATATAGAAGCAGTTTTAATAACAAAGTTAAATATTATACTGTAAAACTGTAACAACAAAATTACATTTTAAAAATCAGCTTCTTGTACGTAGCAGCATATTGCGTAACAACAGTAACTATTACCTAATTAAAAACTTCAAATCGACGCCCAAAGCGTGTTGCAAACTTCTTAAACAAAGTAACTCCAAGAACAACACTTCAAGTTAACTTCCAATGCATGAAGCTTTAATAAATTTACGTAAAAAATATTACGTTAACACACAACTACTTCAAGTTGGTTCCCAAGCGTGTGGCTAACAACAACAGTAAAACTTAAACAACAATAAACTACAACAGTTGAAGAATAATAATAAATTATGTAAAACTCATACTTAACAAAAATATCTACTTCAAGCTTCAAGGGTAGAAATTGCTGCTTGTTTGTTTTTTCAACAATTAATACTATTTTCATATCTCTAGCAATGCTATTCGTTTATCCCACGTGTAACAAGAAGATCCCCTCCCTCTGCATACCCATCCCCCTGAACGCAAGCATCTGTCATTCTGTCCTTGTCTAACTGGAATCTGATAACTTGCTAATGCTATAATGATATTTAGAAAAATGATGATATATTTTAAATTAATAATTAGTAATTTTGTATAATTAAGTTATATGAATCATACTTATAACATTCACAGCTCAACAGTATGTTTCATCTTCTAATTATTATTTTTATTCAGTTTATTTGAAAACGTATATCAATAATGGCAAATGTAACCATGATATTTGCTGCATGCAATTCAAATGACCCTCTAACCACTTAACATTGTTTATTAGTTTCATGAGAAGGGTATGTTTGACCAGTCACTGTATAACACTGTTCCTTATAATGAAGCATAGTCAGCACTGAAAAACTATTTTAATATACCCAATGGTGCGAAAAAACAAAATACAAGTGTTGCTCAGACATACTAACATTTGCAAATTAGAGTTATAGTGATGCATGGATGGTAGGCCCACATTAACAAGTGATAAGGAGGTGACAGTTGAGCCAAATAGTTTTCCATTGTGTTGGAAACATGACCAAACTAAGATGTTTAAAGAAAAACACGAGTGGTCAGCCGTTTCTAATACTCTTGGCTGTTTATCTTATAAAGTAAAAGACTAAACTTTCTTCAAGTTCCATGTGTCTTTGTCACATTAGTGGATTTCAAGTGCTACAAATCCTTATGGATCTACTACAAAAAGCCAACAGCAATCCTTATGAAATAGAATATTCGAACACAAAATAAGTCATGCTCATTGTACAACAGAAAAAATATTGGAGGTTGAGAAACAAACTTTCTGACAATGAAAATAAGCATAATTTTGAAACAACGTGCCACATTTTTCATATAGAATACTATATTACAAAATGAGGTACCATTTGTGGACCACACACAGGTAATAAATCTTCAATGGGCTTGATGTGGGACGAATTTTGCAAAGCAATGTTGTGTGTTCTGACATTATAATGCATATTAGTGAAGAAATGAAACTTAGAATTATAGGGAAGATTATTAGTGATAGATAAATGGAGGTATTGTAATTAATGAGTCAATTGTGACAAATAATAAAAGTGCTTTGAATATTTATATACATGCATATATTCCAATTGATGTAAATGATGATGGTAGCAAAACTTACAAGGGCAGTGATGACAATGACATCTATACATTTTAGAATTAGTGGAACTTGCAGATCAAAGAGCAGACACCATATTCAATTTCCTCCTGGAATGTTGAAAAATTATCTTTGAATTATGTGGTTAGCTTCATAAGCGACAGTGAAACTGTTTTATTTGGGAAGAAATCTGGAGTAGGACCACAATTACAAGAAAAGTTTCCTAAAATCATATTTGGCATTGTCTTAGTCACTGACTGGAACTTCATGTAAATGATGTGTTACAAACTGTTGGTGGAGGTGTAAATCATTTCTGCATATTTGTCACAAATTGCATAACTTGTACAGAACAAACAAAAAAAAAACTGGAATCAATTGAAAAGTGTGCACAGGCTCTAACAAGCAAACTTTCACAACATAATAATGCCTGATCTTCAAAACACAAATAAAATTACTACCATTTCCAGTCTAATGTTTGTGTCCTTTAATTGCACCACTGTTACTATGTTTAAACTTGAACCTTATGTCAAGCCAATGTTGCAAAAATGGAGATGCAGCGCAGCCTTGCAACGTGTTCAAAAACGTGAAAGAAGGAAGAAAAGTCATATAGGAAGCTGTGGGCCCTCTTGTGAGTTTGAGGTAACAAAGTTAACTGCAAGTGTCTTGGACTTTACATAATCTTATAAGATATAAATAATTTTTTGTTCATGTAATTAGTAAAGCAAGTTAACATGAAAAGTGGTTAATTATTATATTTGAATGTTGTTTCTTTACATTGCCTATTATATAAATTCTATTCCATTATGGTATTAACTTTTACTAACCGATTATTGATTCTCTTAAATTATCGCCACCACTCTGTAATTACTATATAAGCTGCATACTGACACCTCCTCTAATGCAACTTTAAGCACTGGTATAAGCTGATAACTGGCTCTACAATGTCTAGATGGTCTTTCATATGTAAGTTAAGGAAGAATTGCAGCTATGTCATACAGGAATTGTTGCCCACATTGACTGTTGGTACCATCACGTATGGTTGATGATAGGGACAAAGGAACATCTAAAGCCGCTAAACACAAAACATGTCAAATAGTGCCATGCAAGAAAAACAAAAAAAAAGACAGTTGTTCAACTCGCAAAAAATTTATATGTGGTTCTTGTATAAGCAAAAAACTCTGCAAAAGGTATCATTCCCATATCTCTGAGAATGTTTCAATGTAACAGTTTTCTGAATGGGTATAACCTATATTTGTATAACTTACGTCTTTTTATGTACAAGTAATTTGTTTCTATATAGCACTAAACAAAACCAATTTGTATAATAAAACATTTATATTTTTCAAGAAAGCATGTATAAATACAGAAATAAAAATAAATAACTGCTTTTTAGTTAGAACCATTTGCCTGAGATGAACTATAAAAGATGAACATAAGTAGTGAAAGCAGCATTTAATTACCAACAAATTACATGAAGAGGTAAAAGAGCTTAGCGACATAACACACTATACATAGCAACATATAAAATATCAGAAACCAGAAGCTCAATAGAAGCAGGTTCAAATCCAGCTTCCATCGAGCTTCTGGTTTCCGATAGCTGGATTCGAACCTGCTTCTGAGCTCAGAAGTTATACTGTTCCCTCTATACCACTATAGTTATCTGGTAAGCGGTAAGTAAGAAATTTCATCAACCTGAGTCAAACGAGCATTTAAGTACATGATACTGAGCAGAAACCAAATATATATATAAACTTGCTCCAAATACTAAATGCAAACTGGATTCGAACCTGGCTTGTAGTTTAGAAGTAAAATCATTTCCTCTATTACATCACAGTATGCTAGAAGGTGATAAGCAAAAAATTCCATACTTTTCAGTGACAAAAATTGTTAAAAATGCATAAGAAAGTAGTAGCAGTCATTAATTTAGACAAAACGAATGTAACAAATTTCATTTGTGAATCACTACCTCCAATCAGAATTTTATCACAAGATGGAGTCCTGATCTATTTTGAGAATTGGGATTCATGGAAATAACCTTTATGGAACTCAAAAGGGAGACAAGCTAATGGAAGCAAAAGATCTTCTGAAGCCAGTCAAGGAAGCACTCAGGACATAGCAACTAGGGTTCCCGAGGTGCTCCTTAAATGCAAGAAGCTACTTAATCCTGGGTTCATTATGGCGTGATGGAAAGTGGTAGAGAGAGAGTCTAATGGTTTGGGACAGCAACTCATTATCATGATCAACCAAGAGTCTGATGATCAGCTCACCAGTAGCAGCAAGACTGCCTATATAGGAGTGGATAGGCATCTTTTCAAAATCCTGTCTGACCCTATGACCTTGCTATGAAGGTCCTGCCTGGCCTTGCTATGAAAGTAGTTCAGATTAACTTGCAGCCTCTGTCATTTCAAGCAAAAGGTTGGCAAACGGAAACGTTGATATAGCACTCACACAGGAACCTTGACTGTACAACGCCACTGTAAGGTCAGTAAGCTGTGTTGGGGGTACATTGTTTACCTCAAACACCGATAATTTAAGAACTTGCTAGGAATTAGTTAATGCATTATTACTTGTAAAATAATGTTCTAAGGTTCTGACCATTATTGAAACATCCTTGATTGTAGGGGGCATGGAGAGCTGTAATGTTCTCATCAGCATGCATACCTTATGATGAACCTAATTTGCCATTGGAGGTAGTGAGGAACTAAGTAAATCATTACGACCACATGGACAAGGACCTCATCATAGGGACTGATGACAATGCTCACCATGTTTTATGGGGCAGCATGTCATCAATCCAAGAGGAGAGCAGCTGACAAAAGTACTAAGCTACATTGCCTGAATAGAGGCAATGAACCAACCTTTGTTACTTTTCAAAGTAGGGAAGTCATTGTTATTATACTAGAGACTACACTTATTGAAAACCTAGTTTCTAAATGACATGTATCTTCAGATGTTTTGGCATGTGATCACAGACACACATGCTTGAAGATTAGGTCTCTGGTTATCAACCTCTGACATACAGCAACCCAACAACTATGATTGGGATGGGCATAAAAAGTAACCTTTTTACTCAAAGGATTAGAGAGATTAGTTGATAGACACCTAATGACAGTGTACTGGGGAGTGCCAAACTACATAGAAACCAATTTGCACATCAGCCTGGGAAATCGACAGAAACAGCATTTCATTATATGTCTGTCACAGAGAAGTTGCTGGTATCTAAAGAGATCACCATTGGGGCATTTCTCTAAACAAAAGGTAACTTTGTTAAGCCTTCCCGTGAAGTAACAATTATGAAAGGCCTTCAAGAGTATGATGTACCACCAATTATTTGCATATGGATATATTTTATGTTGAACAGAAGCTGACCTTGAACATCTTTGGGTGGGGAGGGGGAGATGCTGGGTCTATCTGCTGCCAAGGACTACCCACAGGGAGGGGGCTCCCTCACCAATGCTTTGAAATCTGGCAGTGGATAGACAATTGCGGCAATTCAGTGTTGCCAGTTTTCATACTACTGGTTTTGTGGACAATATTGCTACCACTGCCAAAAGGAAATTTCTAGTGCTGTTGCTGGGTTCCATTTGCAGTCAGAAAAAATGATACATACTGAAACGGAACCAACTTTCTGCCAATCCAAGCAAAACAATGGTAACAGCCTTTACTGAATAAGGACTATGGACCTTAAAGAAATCTATTCTATTTGGTAAGAAGTATATATTCATCACAAGTAAATTATCTGTCTTCTTTTAGACAAGAAACTGATTTGGTAAGACCATTTATGTCACTTAGTGGCAGAAGTTTATAAGGTCTTTTGGACCTGCAGAACCTGTTTGACAAGACAGAGGGCTAAAACCTGTAACAAGTTATTTTAAACTTATGGTTTCAATGTTTCTAAGCAGGTTACCTTTAACTTTAAAAGTGAATAGTTTGACTTTTTATTTTATTCTTCATAAATATTTATGAATTTATATTATTCTTATTCACTGAGTATGTTGCGAAATCATTTTTGTGTGCTGGAATCATATTTTAAGAATTACATTTGATTTAAAATTAAACAAATTATCACAGCCTTCATAAACCATTATCATCCATTACAAAAAAAAACACCTTCAATTTGTCTGACATCCAAGGAGAATAAACAAGCTATCAATTTGATTATGTTGTGCCATAGTAACAAACACAATATTTGAAAGATAGAAAATTTTATAAGCTATCAATTTGATTATGTTGTGCCATAGTAACAAACACAATATTTGAAAGATAGAAAATTTTATGCTCTTCGCTCAAGTTTTTCAGCAAAGCAAGACATGTCAGTAGACTATGCTTAAATCTTATGATTTTGTCATAATACATAACAGGTTAAAAGCCAACACATGTGAAGACAACATAATATTTTATGTATATTTCTTTGATCTATCACCAATATGTTAATTTCATGACTGAAAGTTAAATATTACTGGATTTATTTTTGCTGTCTTCAGACCACGACCAAAGCTAGGAATCATAGCTTAATAATTATGCCAGGGGACAATTTTAACATCATGTCAAATAAATAACCATTCTTACTTAAACTCCACTGTTCTATTTGAGACTTCATAAAAAGCATTTCAAATGGCGCACAACATCTGGGTCATTCTAAAACCTGCTTCAAACACAAAATGGTGTACTGGATATACCCCATGACATTAGATCCCTTTTCTCTTACACTGCATTGTATTGGTAGCCAAAGTTAAATAAAGGAAGTGCAAAAATCAACTTAGCAAGTTGAAAAGGGTGTTTTGCATTGCCATCACAGGAGCACTGAGAACTACCTGCACTGCAGTCATGGAAATGCTATTGGGACTCGCTCCCTTACCTATTCTGGATAGAGGCACTGGTCTTTGGGGCATTCCATAGATTGAAGCATCAAACAGAAGTTCCCCTTGATGGGCACCTCAAACAACCTTGGGACATAAAATTGTTTAGGATATTCAGTATGAGGACCGACATTTTGAAAATCAAGGTTTTTCTTTGACAGTTGCTGTCTTTTATCCTAAATGCACTTAATAACAGATTAAACCTAAAAATAATGAAGGATCAATCTGGTAAACTGATGGTTCTAAAACCAGATTTGGAACAATAGCTGGACTATATGGCAGGGGTTCCCAACCTATGGTATATGCCCATTGATTGCATGTAAGCTACTGCCAGGTGATACATAAAGATTTTAGCAAATAAACAAATTAACATTTCTTTTACAAACAACAAATATTTGACAATTCTACTACAACAAAATGGAAGCAATAGATTTTACATTATCTTAAAAACTTTTATGTATACGGTAAAAAAATAATATAGAAGCCAATTTCAATCTTACAACAGAGTGCAACTCAAATATACTTGATTAGAAACAATTGGAAACATGCTCTCATTTGTTTAGCTGTGAGATGCACTTAGCTGTGGAACAGTGGAGGTATATTATTCTTGTTGAATTTATTTTTGGTATATTGTCAGACTTATATGTAATTTGTGCCAGATTCAGAAGTAAAGCAAAACATGGATGAGTGGTTCATTAAAGGACTCTGCTCGAAAACCTCAAAGGGATAAACAAGTGTAAGCAGGGTAAATAATTCCATTCTGCCAGAGTCATACATCTAATGCTAAGTATCCAACAGAGGACATTATTGTACAGCTCGTGTAATAAGTCGTGACACTCCATATGAGCAAGAGAGAAGAAATGAGAAGTGGTGAGAGGCGATGGGGGAGCAAGAGACTACAAGTGATATCAGAACTCGTAGGCAGTCGCATACACATATATAATGCATTGTAAACAACTGTGTAAGCTTACCTGCAATTGAACTCGGCATTAATCACCCTCATCCAAGGGCAATGGGGACACTCCAGAAATATCCGAGAATGATTTCCGTGTGGCACAGCTTCATCTTCGTAATCAGACTCATCACCATCACCGGATTTTTCACTTTCCTCACTATCACTATCGTTACCCAAATAAATAATTATTTCTTGTCCTTCATCCAAGAGTCCCTCATTTTCCATATATTTCTGCTCAATATCTCTTACATGCCTGCAACAGTGTTGCCATTCTTCTACAGTGATGAATGCAAATTTTTCATCGGTCAGTCCCACAACATCATCCATTTTTAATGTTATGTTTTTGTCCACAACCCAATTCTTTATGGTAGCCCAGATAAGCTCAATTGGATTGAGCTCTGGATGGTATGGGAGAAGTCCTAATACACTGTGGTTGCACTCTTCCAATAGACTATCTTATATCTACGATGCTTGGGTTTTAGAAGTTTTATGAGATTGCATATTTCAGGTTTGCGGAGGGTAGAGAAATCTGTGTTAAGGAACTCTTCTTCTGGAAGGTGAGCCTGAGGCCAGGAAATCATAGTGTCTCTTTTTGAATTAGATGAAGGAGCCTCATTTAATTGCACATTATGATAGGGAGCATTATCGATTACCAGAACTGAATTTAGAGGTAGATTGGGTATTAATCTGTCTTTTAGCCATTTCTCATAGTTAATGAAGTTCATTTCACTATGGTAGTCTCTTGTTCTTTGGTAGGACTAAAAACGGACATAAGCGTTAGGGATAAAACCCTGCTCTCCACCAGCATGGATTATTATTAGCCTTTGACCTCTTGAGACTGGGCAAAATAAACCTTCTAAGGAATCAATGCTCCAGGAATGTGGGGTGGTATGTGAGGAATGAATGTAGGTTTCATCCATGTATACAATGGGTTGGCCCTCGCTATGAAATTTAGTGATCTGCCTTAGATAATTTATACGCATGTCTCGTATGTCATGACGCTCAACCAAGATGTTGCGCTTGTTTTTTGTTTTACACCACCAAAATCCTAGTTTTAGGAGGATTTTGCACAATGTTGACATGGATCCTTTGAAATCAATTGAATTTCACAACTTTGCATGCACTTTTTACTTTCTCTACTACGTATAGTAAGTAGGGGAAGTATTGCATTCCACCCAAAAATTCAATACCGAGATTTCACCGGAAATACATGTTTTGAGACCTCCTGAATCCAAAAAAAGCATTTTTGGAAACATGTCCGTGTGTGTGTGTCTGTGTGTGTGTGTGTGTGTGTGTGTCTGTGTCTGTGAACAGCATAACTCAAAAACTAACAGTCGGATAAACACCAAACTTGGTGTTTAAAAACAAGGGAAATAAACTAGTTGTACTTCAAAAAGATGATTATATTACCAGAGTAGAAAATATGCTGCAACAAGAAAATTACATACAAATTCAAGAAGACCCATTAAAATCACATTTAAAAGCCTTCAATCAAACCATCCAGGAAAGCAAAACTATAACAGACATTGATAAATCTAGATTAAAACCAGACCACCCCATTTTACCAAGAATGTATGCTCTACCTAAAATACACAAACCGGGTAATAAGATGAGACCAATCGTCAGCAATATTGATTCTCCTACCTACAAATTGGCAAAATGGTTAGTACAGAGATTCTCTTCACTACCAAAATTCAACAGCAAAAACATAATGAATTCAGAAGATTTAATACAGAAGATAAAATCCCTGGAACTCGAACCAGAAGACAGATTAGTTTCCTTTGATGTCACTGCACTATTTCCAAGTGTCCCTACAGATCAACTCCTGCGTCAATTAAAGAAATGGCTACAACAGACTAACCTACTTGAAGAAGAAATAGAAGACCTCATACAACTTACCAATTTATGCATTGGACAAAATTGTTTTAGTTTCAATAAGAAGTTCTATCAACAACCAACTGGTCTAACCATGGGCAACCCACTTTCACCCTTCTTGGCAGATTTATTTATGAGCTACTTAGAAATACACATAACAACTTCCTTTCCATACATGTTTAAAGTTTGGCATAGATATGTTGACGACATCTTCGCTGTTGTCCCTAATAGGTTCATACAAGACTCCTTAGCCTTACTAAACCTACAGAACCAATCAATAAAATTCACCATAGAAATAGAAAAAGAAGGCATGCTACCATTTTTAGACCTAAAAATCATCAGAGAACAAAAGAACCTAACCTTTGGCATATACAGGAAGCCAACACACTCTACTAATTACATAAAAAATAAGAGTTTCAATCCAACCACACACAAACATGCAGTACTAAACAGCCTAACACATAGACTGGTATATACCCCCTTAAATAAAAAAGAATACCAGTTAGAATACCAGCATATAGTAGACACAGCAATACATAATGGGTACAACAAAGCAACTATTGACAAAAAAATTGCAAAATTCAAACGACAGATGCACATCAGAAACACAACTAATCTCAGCCAGCAAGATAAAGAACTAAAGTTCAAGAAATTCACATACCACCCAAGAACATTTCACAAATTTAAGAAGATTTTCATGAAACATAACATCAGCCTAGCTCCACAGAACAAATTTAACATAGAGAAATTACTTTGTAACAAATTAAAAGACCCCATTCCACAAGACAAAAAAGCTGGAATCTATAAAATCAATTGTTCAGATTGCAATAAAGTATACATTGGTAAGACAAAAAGAAACTTAGAAACTAGGCTAAAGGAGCACATGAGATGTATTAAATACAAACAAATGGACAAATCTGCAGTTTCACACCATTTTTGGATCACTAACCACAACATCAAACCCAATATTACATTAGTCAAACCAGCCAAATTTGCAGCCGAATTAGATGCATGGGAGAAGATCACCATTCTAAAACACAACACACATCTAATGAATTTTGATTTGCCGCCACCAAATCCTCTCTGGAAGTACATTTCTCCGCCACAAGATGCCACCACAGGAACCAGTCCAAAAAACGGAAACACCAACTACACGGGCCAGTCGACGAGTTAACCTTCTGATGATGGGAACAACGGTTTCCCGAAACATGTTAAGTGAGTAAACTTAAGTGATGTTAGTGTTACAATTCCGACTCATCTTTAAATAAATTCAATACACATCACTGTTTCTAGCTTCTTTTCATTACAATACCAAACTTGGTATTTACGTTCAGTATCTTCCAGAGATGCGACACGGAGATTTTCAAGAAAATCCCCCCACCCCAGACTACCCTTTACATGGAACATTTTTCGAAAGTTTTAATTTTCTCAAAAATGGCTCTAACGATTTTGATGAAAATATCATATGTTTAAGATAATGTCATGAGAAATGAAATGTATATCTCGAAATTTCTGGGAATGTCTCCAAAAGTATTCTTCATTATGAACGACTTTTGCATAACTGGTAAACCATAAGAGATAGACAAAATTTTACTACACAAAAAATGTAGATCGCGTTAAAATACACAACTTATATCATATGCATTTTTTTTGTTGAGTGAACCGTTTTCGAGATATTGCTTGTTATTTCCTTAAATTTTCCAATACTTATACTTTTTCTCAAATTCGTTATTCATTTTTTTATGTCCTGGACATGCAAAGAGAATGGAATGCACCACATAGCAACCAGCGATAAAATATTTGACTATCGCTTAAAAGCTACCATATTCCCCTTGCATCTACAAGAAAATTACAAATAAGATTGACATCTCGATATCTCGATTAATATGAAGCATATGGAGAATAGGCGTTTGTAAAAATAGATTGTACAAGAGTAGAGAAAGTCATGTGAGTGTAACACATCAGATTATTTTTAAAGAAGGCCTCTCCATTTCTGTTACATAAAAGTTGTTTATGGTTCTGCAGACTACCAGCTCATTAAAGCTGTCCAAAGCCGATATCGTTGATTTTCTTGGCCTTTCTTTACGAGGGGTGGAAAATGAGGTGGACACGCTGGAATCAATTGTTTTCTTTTCCCTAACAATTCACCATACACTACTTTCTGAAACACCTGTAGCTTCTGCTACTAGCTGCACTACATTATTGCCTGGTAGAGCATTGGCATTAATTTGACGTATATTTTTAAAATATGTGTACACATTACTTACAATTTCCCTGCTTTGGGAATGTAGCACTTTGGCACTAAGTTTACTCTAAATGGGCAACATGTCTTATGCAATACAAGGAAAGAAAGGATACACGCTAACAAACAGCGATCGGAATTGCTCTGGAAGTAATTATCACACTCACAGCAGGTGGAACACTGACCACCACCTCTCTTATTATGCAAATGGGCTGGTCAGTACTATTGCGCATCTTTGTCTCAGGAGTGGGGGACTGTCATGACGTATTACATGAGCTGTGCAACAAAGCAATAAAAGGTTCTACAATAAGCAATATGTAAGCATGTAATATACTGCATGCAATTTATGTAGATGTAAACAAATTTTTAGATATAAGTTGTCTGGGCAGGGATGGATTACATTTAAATTGTAAGGGATCTCTTGTCTTAGGCCAGTTGATAAGCAAGGTAATAAATATATGTATGAAACAGGAAAACTGCAGATAAATCCAGAGGATGGCGAAGTAGAGAAAGTAAATAAAGAAATAAGAGAAAATAGATTAAGCTATATAGCAGGAAAGAATAAAGAAATAGCTAAAGTAGAAACAAGGTCATTGAGAGCAGGTATTAAACAGATAAAGGAAGGTGCAGTCTTTAAGAAATAAAAGGACATTAATAGAGCTAAATATAAACGAACAGAAACCAAATATCATGATATTCACTGAACACAATCTAAAGGAGGAGGAAATGGTTGTTACAAATTTTCAGGGTTATACGCTTGGAGCTTATTATTGTAGGCAAGAACACGTTAGTGGGGATGTAGCTATATATATATATATATATATAGAAAATACAATACATTTTAGAGAAATAGATTGTAGAGAATTTACAGTAGAGATGGCATGTGAACTCACAGCAGTAGAAATTAACTTAAAAGAAAAAATGTAATACTTATTGGGATGTATAGGGCACCATCAGGAGATAAGAAAATATTTTTTAAGAATATAGAAAAATTCTTAAATACCATACAAGAAAATAAAATAAAAATTTTAATGGGGATTTTAATTATCAACCTATTGAATGATAGTTCAGAAAAAGGTACTCTAGGATAAATCCTAGATAAACAATAATTTAAAAACAGGCATTGGAGAACCCACTAGTGACAAATAAATTTTATAAATTTAGAGAAAACAAAATGGAAAGCAGCTGTCATAAAAGCAGGAATAGGGGATCATTTTGGACAAATTATTAAATTAAATGTAAATAAAGATAAATTCACAAATATGTTCAAATATAAGAGGCAAATAAATATGAAAATATAGAAAAGTTTAAAATGTTCCTTAAACAAAAAAGTTGGAAAGAAGTATACAAAGCTGAGACAGTAAATGAAAAGTATGATATTTTTAATGAAATTGTGCAAAAAGGAATGGATAGTATTATGCTGGTAAAAAATGGTAAAGGTAGTATACATATGGGATGGATGACAAAAGGGATAAAAATCTCATGGGAAAGAATGAAGTTCTTAAATTCAATAATACACCCAAATATAAATGAGAAATCTAGGGATTATATAACAAGGTATAACAATATTTTCAAAAGTGTAGTAGAAAATGCAAAAAGGCAATACAGTAGGGAATTGATACAGAAATCTGAAAATAACACAAAAACAATATGGCATATGGTAAATATAGTCCATAACCAAAGCAAAAGTAAACATATGAAAAATTTAGTCATAAAAAATCAAGGTAAAGAAATAAAAGACACAAAGAAAATTTGTGAAATTTTTAATGAATATTATGTAAATATAGCAGCAGAATTAAATTTAAATGAACAAAAAATAGACAAACACATTAGTCTAAAAAACAAACAAGCCAATTAAATAGTATGGCAGTCTTCAAAGTGTCAGAAGAAACTGTAAAAAAATGAAATAAAGAAGTTAAAATCAAAGAAATCAAGTGGCCTAGGCGAAATCTCGAATTTGTTACTAAAACACATAAAGCAAGAAATCAGCAAAATCCTAACACACATTATAAATACATTGTTAACGCAAGGCATTTTACCAGATATGCTAAAGAAGGTAACAGTTAGGCCAATATTTAAACATAAGGGGAGTAAAAACGACATAGAAAATTATAGGTCAATTACTCTATGTTCTGCGATATCAAAAGTAAAGGAAGGTTTATATATAATACAGTTGCAAAGTTATCTTAAAAACTAGATGATGTATCAAAATGGCAATATGGATTTCAAAAGCACAAGTCAACCATAAATGCGACTGAAAAGGCAAATAATATAATTGTAAATGCAATAAATGACCATGAATCAGTGGTGGCTATCTTCATAGATTTATCAAAGGCCTTTGATTGTATGAATATAAAAATATTACTAAATAAATTAGAAACATGTGGTATTCAAGGTTTGGCACTGGATTGGATATCAACATATCTGGAAAATCGAACACAATGAGTCAAAATAAATCATTTAAATACAAATGGTGTCGTAAAAAAGATTAAGTTAGATTTCAGAATAGTAAAACAAGGGGTCCTGCAAGGTTCAAAATTGGGGCCATTTTTATTTCTTATATATATATATATATAAATGAAATTTTTGAGGTCATACAAGAAAATGGAGGTATCGCAATTGGATATGCAGATGACATGACTACCATAATTAAAGGTCAAACAGCAAAAGAGGTTGAAATTACAGCAAATTCAATTTTAAAAATTATAAAACAATATTATGATAATTTATATATAATAAATACACAGACAGCATGTATTAACTTTGAATTAACAAAACTTAACCCAAGTAGGATTAAACTAAGTATAGGTGGGGAAAACATATCAGAAATAAATTGCACTAATTTTCTTGGAGTAATAATTAATAAACATTTAAATTGGTAATCTCATGTAGCATCAATTAGAAAAAAGATAAATAAGGGCATTTATGTAATGAGACAATTAACTAAAATAATGGACAATAAAACAGGTCTATTATGCTGTTATATATTCGCATGTAAAATACGGAATTACATTATGGGGAAATATTACAGCAAGAGAAATGGATAAAGTCCTTAAATGAAAAAAAAAAATATGAAAAAAAAACAAACATTAGAATAATAAGCAAAATGGAAAACAAACAAACTTGCAGGGGGTGTTTAAGAATCAAAACGTTTTAACAGTGCCATGTATATTTATGGCAATCTAATATATATGAATGCATAAAAACTGTGATAAATATAAATATGCAAAAAATTCCAGTGTACATAACCATAATTTAAGAAACAATGACGATTATTATAGAATAGCATTAAGGGGAACTCTTAATAATCGTGCCATAGAAGTTAGAGGAAGAGAATTATTCAATAAATTACCTAGAGAAATAAAGAACATAAACCAGCCAAATGTAATGATGAAAATAAAGAAATACTTAATAGAAAATGAATTTTATAGTACAGATGAATTTGGACATGGTAAAGCAATGTAAAGTGAAAATGATATTTAAGGTAAACTTAATGTAAATGCAATGTAAAAGCATAATTGATACTTAAGGTAAAAATGTTCATGAAAAGTAATGTAAAATTATAAGCTGTACTTGTTAAATTATTTTATATTTGTAATTGGACGTGTCCTTTAAATGTATTTAAAAGGATGATAATAATAAATAGATATACAAATAAAAGTGTAATAATACAATATGATGGAAGCCTCAGGCAAATGATTAAGACGACAGGACTTATAGACTTCTGGTTGGCAAGAAAAAATTAATATCCAATGATGTCAGAAAATACTGTAAAAGTTTTGCTGGTGCTTGTGATTACTTACCTTTGTGAATGTTGACTTTCTTCTGCAATTTAAAAAAAAAAACACTTCTAGTAAAATAAGCTGAGTGTTGATCCCAATTTAAGGCTAAAATTAAGTCACTTGAAACCAAACATTAAAGAATTGTGTTTAGCTAAACAAGCACAACCTTCACACAGAAACAAAAATGTGAGTTAGAATTAGTTAAATCTGTAAAGTTAATGGCTTTAACCATTTGTAATTCTGAGTACTGGAGTACCAGTATCAGGAATATGCAATTCTGAATACCTACTACACAAAAGAAATAACTAAATTAACCACCAGTATTGCTATAAATGTACAGGAATGCTCATTTTTATCCTTGCACCACAAAATCACACATTTTCCTGGTAAAATTTGCTTACTGGTATATCTAATATGAAGTATGAATGTAATTGTAGGTCACTGGAAAAGGATGCTATATGGCAATGGTACCAAGGTTTCATTTAGCTTGGATAAATATGCCAAAGTCTTTCAGGCAGAGATTGGTTTTAGAATGCCATGAATTCCCCCCATAGCACTGGCTGTCCACAATTCAGTTTAGCTGAAGTGCGTGCCTGGGGATGTAGGGATTCTGGGCAATGAAAGAGCAGATGAAGCTGCTAAGAAGGAAACTGAGCAACCCAACAGGGACTCATTGCTCAAAGGACATGAGAAATACTGGATTAAAGCTGTAGGTTTCAGACACTCCAAAGCTCTCATACAGAGACTGGACAGATGCAGGTTACAAGAACTTCTAAAATTAAGCAGGGGAAAACCTCTTCATGGGCAACAGTCCTTTACACAGGACCCCTTTCAGGGTGGAACAGCATGTGAATCCTGTCTGTAGATGATGTAGACAGTCAGATAAGACAACTGCCCATCTATTGTGCAAGTGGCCAGCACTTACTCTTCAAAGAGTCCTCAATTTTGGCAGTCATTTCCAAAATTGGAGGAGCTTTCGGCCATTACGGTCCAGGGCCTGATTCAGTTCATTATGAAAGTCAGGCTTCTGGATCAATGATAATAAGACTGGGGAATGTGCAATAGATCTGCAAAGGTCACAATGCAGGGCAGTGTCCCCCCCTTAACTAATATGATTCATTACTTATTAAGCATAATATCTTCAAAAAAGAATTCAAGTTCACTTCACATATAATCCAGAGGAATATTTTAATGTCAAGTAACAGTAAAGTGTTGAATTAGAAGTATATACTGCAAGTATAGATGATGGCTAAAACTTACTCTCAATTTGGCAAAATTATGATATCTATGACCCCAAAAGAAAGTGCCATAAAAGTTTGTTCGTTTGTGTTGGTTCATTTGGCCCCAATGTGAGCAATGCTCAGAGACACTGAACATGTCATACAATTATGAAACATGCAGTATAACCTCCATCATACATTTTGTAAGAAAAAATAAATATTTGAAAAACCATCACCATTTCAAGAGTCAACTTCTCGACATGCATTACAGTAGAACAATAATAATGAATAAGAGGATAATAACAAATAAGTGTAAATCACCATCATGTGCAATATGTCCTATGTACTGAATATTCACCAGTTGCATTACATTAAAAAATTCCTCCATAGTATATAAGAAAGACTTTAAATCTTTCTTGAGGATTTTATGTTGATTAGGACCACCTAATAATTTTAGGTAACATGGAAGGTTATAAAATTTTATTGCAGAATATTAACAACATTTTAGGAACAGTTTTAAGCTATTTGCTGGCCTATGCAGATCGCCTGCAAGCCAAGATTTTTTTGGGGTTTTAAATACAGGCCTACAGGAATGACAGGGCCCAATGCCACAAATAATGCTTATGGCCTTTTTTTATAATATAAGTACTTGATCGCTGTGTGCCGAATTGATCCAAAAGATTATTCCATATTACAAGAGCGTGAAAGTAGGCAAAATATGCTGTTCTTAAGGCATTTTGGTCAAGGGGATTTTTTAAGTTAAGGTAAAGCAAGCTGAGCTAAGTTTTGATAGCATGATTTTTATCTGTTTTCTCCAGCTGAGCTCCTCATCCACTTGAAGCCCAAGAAACTATTAAGATACTTTTTATGGTGCAATTGTTGTACCTGATTCTTAACTCATTTACTTGTTTATGCTTGTTTGAAACTGAATAAAGTTTGTTTTATCATAGTTTAAACCCTAAATATGCTGCACATGTCAGTGTAGGTTGGCAGCACTGACTTATCTTTCGGTCCTGTCCCTTTAGCTATTCATCAGTTGATATTTATCCATGGGAATGGTGCAATGTGTTTAGCCATCTGGCATTTTTCCTGGCCATTGTTAACGATATTGTTGACCACACCTAGTCTCTGAGGCTGATAAAGGTAAGTTTTTCTTTCACATAAAAAATAAATTATGCTCAATTTTTCTTCTGAAATTACTCAGTTTTTATCCTGCTATTGTATTTCATTTGTGAACATAACTATAATATACTTTATTGGCATTCTAAACCTGTTAACATTTTATTATTTGGTTTTATTTTCAGATGTCATGTCAAGCAGAGCTGAAAAAATGGTAGCTGGGGTCTTACTTCAACATGAAAACAGGATGCAGAGTGCGACTCTGATGATTCATATGTTCCTGAGACAGATCACCTGTCAGAATCAAATCATGAAACTGCATCTGAACTAGGCTTGGGTGATGTAGACAACTGCTTCGACAATCCTGAACAGCAGTTTGAGAAAGATCAAGACAATACATCGGAGTTACTTTATGGAAAAAGAAAATGCTTCACTTGGAATTCAGAGCCACAGGGATGTGGTAGAAAAGGCTCGTCCAGAAAATTAAAAATAAAAATGGCAGCTTGCTTAGGCCCCGCTTCTAGTTTGAACAATAACCCTGACCCCAAGGAAATCTCGAAATACTTCTTTTCAGATGAAATAATAAAGTGATTGTAGAAAATAAATACAAATAGAAAGCAGATTAGAACCAAACTTCAAGACCCAGAAAGTGTGTCATATAGAAACACTTAGTATTTGGTCAGTCTAATGATTCTCTGTGCTATTTTTAAATTTGGACATGAGAAATTGGTATCTCCTTTTTCCACAGACTGTGTACGGTGCCCAATTTTTCAAGCAGTTAAGTCTTTCAAGTGAAACTTTCATTTTGGCTTTGAGGTTTGATATTAATTCACCAGATCCACAAAGAAAAGAAAATGATTCTGCTACCGCAATCTCTCATATCTTCAATATGTTTATCTCCAATTGTCAGAAGACATATATAATTGGAACTCACGCTTGTGTCAACGAAACCCTTATTCCTTTTAGAGGTGGATGTCCTTTTCGGGTTTATATGCCAAACAAACCTGCTAAATATGGCATAAAGGTGATCTGTCTTGCTGATGCACATTCCTCATACCTTTATAATGCACACATTTATGTGGGAAAGGACAGCAATGGCATGACGCTTTTGCCTGAGGAAAGAAGGCCTTTTCAAAACCAACACAAACAGTCATTCGCCTCTGCAAATGTATTTACGGTAGCAGTAGAAATGTTACTGCTGATAATGGTTTTCATCAGTAGAACTTGCGATAAATTGCTGAGACACAAACTGACATATGTAGCTACCCTGAAATCAAACAAGAAAGAAATTCTGGTGGAATTTCTGTCAAATAAGGACAGAGAAGTTGGATCAAGCAAATATGCATTTACCAAAGATAAGATATTGTTAACATTTGTACTGAAAAAAGCAAAATCAATTACATTACTTTCATCCCTGCACCACTCCAAATATACTGATGAGAAAACTAATAAGCCAGAAATAATATATTTTTACAATACTACAAAACGTGGTATTGATGCGTTAGACATGAACTGCAGCAACTATTTATCAAACCACAGAACCAGAAGATATCCACTGGCAATATTTTATCACCTAATACCCACCAGTTGTTCTAATGCATACGTGGTGTTTTGTGAGAAATGTGGCCAGATGAATATATTTCACTTCACAAAGCATTTGGGAATGACATTTGTGAAAAATCACCTGAAAAAGAAAATGCCAATTCCTAATTTGACAAACGACTCGAGACAAATCATTAACAGGAATTACAAGAGTCATATACAAAGAGTGACAAATTGGAAAAATGCAACAACTGTTGCTATTGCCCCTATACTAAAAACAGAATGACTGCCTATAAATTTGTCAAGTGCGGAGCACCCAATTGTTTGGAATGTTCCAGAAGATTGTACAAAGTTTGTGCGAAAGAATTGTAAAACATTTTTTGATATATCATTCATGTTATTGCACTTCTCTGTGTAGATGTTTTGAATTGTAAACCCTTTTTGTATTCATTTTATGCTTCCCACTGCTTTCTGTAGACTGTGATTCAATAAATCATTTTATAGTGTATATTATTTATAAAATAAGGTAGCAAATTTGAAAATAAATCAGAATAAACTGAAATAGAATAATTGGAGCACTATGGGTTCAAATATTCAGTAATAGAAGCTTGATTAAAATGTCTCCGTCTGTTAGACGGATATTATGTAAACATATAGGCAGACAGACATTACTATTTAAGGGTTAATAAAATCTTCTTAACTTCAAACCAAATGTTGAGTTGTTTGAGCACTTTTGACAGATTCTCTTAATTGTTGATGTGACTTTAGTATCATCTGCAAAAAAGCATAGCTATTGACTGCTTGCTAAGATAATAACGGTCATTTATAAATATTACAAATAACAACGGGCCAAGGATAGAACCTTGTGGAACCTGGTTCAGAATCACAACCATTGATTCTGGATTCTATCTGTATAAATCTGAACCAATTTATAGAGATCTCATTGAGGCCACAGAATTTTAACCTTTGCAGCAAGAGTTGCAATTTATGCTGTCAAATGCCTTATTTAAGTCATAAAATATTCCTAATCGTAGTTCCTCTTTATCCAAAGCTGCTACTTCTTCAGAAGTAAGCATGTATGTTGCATTTTAAGTGTATAAGAATAGTGAGAATACCTATGGATTGGCATCTGGAGTCAATATTAACACTTGTAGAGCCTGTAACCCACCCAAAATCAGTTGTTACTCGCATAAGGATGGCACTGTTTGTTAGTCACATGTTGGCAGTTTTGCAGCTGTGAATGGCACAAATGGCGAGGGAGCAAGCAGCACATGCAGGGAAACTTCTAAAGTATTTTGGTGTCATAGATACCATAGTTTATCGTTAGTTTTTCCTCTAATTTTGTGATGTGAGTGAAAGCAATTTCTATTAATCATACTTTGGTAATGCTGTAAGAAAATGGCTAGCCTTCTACTAGCAATGACATGGTCTAAGTGGTTGTTACCAACCATGCAAATTGAAAACAGTCTGTAAGCATATGTTGCCAATCCGTTTACAGAATGTAGAGCAAGCTGTTGTAGTTGAAATACATAGAGGGCATTATTATTTGTTGGTTGTTGTTATTGTTATCATCGTTGTTGTTGTAGTATCTGAATAATATAGCAGTACATTAATGCAATGCGCCACAAGTTTACATGAAACTAATTTCAGGATACGCTTCAAACTGCAGCTGTATTGGTTAGGCCCACCACATATTTTTATCAGATGTGTATGAAGAGTGCAATAAAAACAAAACTTCAAACAAATACCTTATGTAACATTTTTAAACTCATTAATTTTTAAGTACTTTGTAAGGGAAAAAGACCGAATACTGGAAAATGCCACTTCAAGTTTACGTACCGCACAGCCAAAGGTCAATTTAAATGTTGTAAGTGTATATTGATCTTATGTAAAGAAGCATTTTCGGACTCAGATGATATTAAATGCATTAATGTTATTGTGATATAGCTATTACAAATGGGTAATAAAAGGTGAAGAGGAAACTTAAATTTGGGCCTCCAGCACATGACAAACCCTAAGAGGGTTCTTCTAACTTTTACAGAATCCTGTTTTTGCAGTCATCACAGCATAAATATCCAAAGTTTCACCCATATCTGTTCATAACCTTCTCTATTTTCTCACATACATATTAGGTAGAGAAGTTATTACATTCCACACAAAAATTCATTACCAAGATTTCACGAGAAATACTTTGAATCCAATAAAACGCATTTTTAGAAAAGGCTTTTGGGAGTGGGTGAGAGAGAGCAACATGCACTGTTTGTTCGCTTTGTACAATAACTAAGCCTTCGATACAATATAACAAACTGTGAAAGAATTCTTTAACAGCAAACCTCTTCCTGTGACCTTTTGACCTTTTTGTTTCCTTTCCATCTGGATTTTTAAGAAATTTTGCCTTAATGACCTTTGTCTAATTTCCTAAAGCTTTTAATAGTATCAAATAACCAACAGTTGAATATCAAAATATTACCATATATACACATTTTTAGTTTCCTAAATAAAAAACGATTTTTCTTTTCAAAGAGGAATTTTTCGCTTATTATAGACACACACAATAATATTCAATATTCGGATAGGGCTGCATTCGTTATGGCTATTGTGCTTTTAGGTAGTCTTCATTGAAAATGCTTAAAAAAAGCAAGAAGGAATGGAGTAAATTACCTTAACAGTGAATTTATAAGTAGATGTGATCTCGTCAATACCTGTTGCCCACCTGTCCGCCCCTTTTAGGTGTTTTACTTTTATAGGAAAATTGTGATATGAACAAAACATACATGGCAATCTTCCCGCTAATACACATGCTGCCAACTAAATAAAAAGTGAAATCCGCAAAATAAGCGATGTTGTTGTTACTATTTCATTTTGTATTGCCTTTTGGAAGGAACTTCTGCCAACATGAATCCTTCGAGTTTTAGACACGCAGATCCCTCGGCTACGCCCTGCCGTCGCTTCGCAGTTGTGGCCTACACTCCTCTCCTTCTAAAAAACATCCCTCGGCTACGCTTTGAGGCTGAGGTCCCTCAATCCCTCAGCTACACCTTGAGGCTGAGTATCTTACCGGCTTTGGCGGCATTAGTTATTCATATGTTGCCAGCATTGCGTTAGAGCTAGAGAATGACAGAGTGACATCTGTAAGACATATATGACATCACTTCCATTGCTGTTGAAGAACACCTAAACGCAATTTACCCTTCATTATAAACATGGTACTATGGGAGCGTTGCTTGTGTTGTCCTTCTGCCAACATTGAGCATAGGCCGCAAGGCGTAACTCAGCATTGAGGACTCTAAGCCGCAAAGCGTAGCCATGGGATATTTTTATAACCAGAGTAATGGAGCACTTGCAGCTAAAGGCGTTCCACTGATCCACTTATGGCGACAATCCTCTGGCAACCGTTTTTCTTCTTCAGTTGCCAACCCTTCCTCATAAGTAATTTATGACAAGTTTATATTTCCTTAATACATTCGTATATGACAATTCAATGTTACAATGCTGTTATGCTATGCAGGTTCAAGTTTCTTGGGTTGGCAACGCTCGGGATACTTAGGCGACACGATTGCTGCTTTCGATAATTTTTAATATCATATATCCCTAAAAGTTATTTATATACGATATTTAGCTTTTCCTGAAAGTCAACAAAAACTGTAAAAACTATGAGACATTCTGCTCTTAGTGTATCTACCACAGCGATGAAAATGATGTGTTATACGTCCAACAGATGTCACTCTATATCATACATTAGCTCTAACGCAATTACTCTATATCATACATTAGCTCAACAGATGTCACTCTGTCATACACTAGCTCTAGCGCAATGCTGGCTACATATGAGTAACTAATGCCACCAAAGCCGGTAAGATACTCAGCCTCAAGGCATAGCCAAGAGATTGAGGGCCCTCAGCCTCAAAGCGTAGCCGAGAGATGTTTTTAGAAGGGGAGGAGTGTAGCAGTTGCGTTCCTAAGCGTCTCTGATTCATGAGGGTGTAGGTTAGGTTTAGTTTCTTTTATTTGTAATATAAGCTTAGGTTTCTGATTAACTTTATACATACCCTTGTTTTAATTTTTTACCAGTGGTTACATCAAAGCACGCGAGCGAAGTGAGGGTGCGTTCCTAAGCTTAGGTTTCTGATTCACGGGCGGTTAGGTTTAGTTGTTTTCTATAGGTAAGCTTACGTTTCTGAATTCACGGAAGATTAGCCCTAGCTTAGGTGTTTTTATTTTTTGTTTTTTTGTAGGCTTGCGTTAATTATCTACCACTGTTACAGTAAAGGAACTTCTTTATTTAATGGAAATAACATATTAATATAACAAACTTTCACAAAAAGAACACAAAAATTACACTTTTGGTGGATAGTCTTTCTTACCATGAATGCATTGCGTTTTTGTACTAAACGAAGAAGAAATGCTAGTAACAACACCACATCGCATATTTAGCGGATTTCACTTTTTATTTAGGTTGGCAGTTGCCATTTTACATGTGCTTTAGCAACAACATGACTACGTTTGTTGCGTTCATAACGCGATTTCCCTATAAAAGTAAAGCACCTGAAAAGAGCGGGCAGGCTGGCACCAGATATTGAAGAGATCACATCAACTTCTAAACTCACTCCTAAGGTAATTTATTCGCTTTCCTTTTGCTTATATACCGACTATATACACTGGATTTAAATAAATATAACCTAAAAGTATGCCAAAACAGGTTATGGTGTATAAACATTACCTACACTTATAGGTCAACACGGTCTACATCTTACATTTCCTTCACAAAGATTCTCCACAATTTCAAAGATCTCCTTTTTATCCCTATTCCTTATATATCACAATACAATATACAGCAAATCTACGACCACCTACTCTCAGAACACCAAAGTATTAGAAGTACAACTCTAGTGTTAAACGGTGGAAACACAAAGGCGATCGCACCGTGAGTAGTGATCTGGGATGGAACTAAACTATGAAAAATGGCACTCTCGGATGATGACGACACTCGTAACTACTACAGCTGTATTTTTCATACCTGCCTAGCTGTCTAGCTCAGCTGATCACATGTTCTAATACTGTATCACTACTGACGACGTACAGTCAATTACGTGAGCTTCAGTAATCGTGATTGCACTTTGGGTTATTCAAATTTTTTTTAAAGGAATCGATTAAAGCTCACATAAAATAACTTGTCATTGTCATCTATAGCAATACAATATTAGAACATAATTATGATCAGTTAAACACCAAACAGCTAGGCTAGTATGAAAAACACAACTGTTTATTCCTGTGTAACTCTTTTTATTTAAATTATCCAATAGTCGGTACAAGCATTGCTTTTATCTAATATTATTGGGGTTAATAATGATTGCGGAATGTTTCTGTGCCATAATACATAATGGTCACATTTAAATTTTGGAGGCTGAATGAGAAGATCAAGTACCTTGCAATAATTTCTTCTGCATGCTTCATAGTAAAATATGTTGCACTTAAGCTGCCTCCATGTTTTGCTTGAACTTGCAACCAACCAACCAACCAACAGTAGGATGTGGATTTTGACAGGAAAATTGAAAGAATAACACATGTTTGACACTTGTTATTTTATTCTACTCTCTAGATAGCGCAACACAATTTGACATATTTGCGTAACATGAATAACTTAATTCCATTTACTACAAAGAAACTTCTGCACACATTATATGCAATAGTGTAGCTAATGTTTGACATTCACTAAATCGCTATTAGCAGTGCAATAGCACAGTTTCACCACACCATTTAACACTATTAATGTAATTGTAACTCTCTGTGCTCTGGCTTGAAACGACATCACTGGACACAAATAGGCACAACTTAACTCCAAATTTCCATTGTGTATATCCTAGAAGTAAAGAGAAACACATGTTTAAACTACCCTTAAAAGTAGGTTTCTGAAAAGAGAAATTGCTTACATTAAGGAAAAATTTGTGACTACAAACACCTTGTTATTATATTACATACTATCGATTCTAAACCGTTCTTTCTGATGTAAACCAATGCATATGCTTCTGCTTGTCATGAATAAGCACTACGCTTATGACAATGTAAATAGTTTCTTTAAACATGTATTGTATCATGAAATATTGGAGTGGTAAGGTATAGAACGACATATTTTATTGCGGTTATCGTAAGAACTCAATGTTAAAAGCAATGGATATATAGTAACTGTTAAGAGATTATAAAATATGATTTTCTTAATTCTGCCTGCTATTGCACTAACACTCAAGAGTATCTATTTGTTAATTACCAACTCTATGGATGACTGTTATTCTTTTGGATATATGAGAAATGCAGCAATGAATTCACAGGGGTGTTATCTGAGTACCAAATAAACTCTTTGCGTAACACAGGAAATATGATAAGTGAACAGTCATATGCTAGCACTCATATGCTCAGCTCAGACCAAATGTGATTTTATCAGTTAGTGTTTGAGTTGCCATGACAGAGGAAGAAGTCTGTAGTGTGAATAATGTTTTAACACAAAAGTGGAAAACCGTTAAAAAAACAGTGGTAAAAAGAAATACTTAATGTGTTCAATTCACTATTATAAAAGCACCTGACACTTGCAATAGTAGATATTACGACACTAACATCTGAGTTTACAGGTATTTCAGCAAAAAGTGTAACCAAAGCACGCAGGGAATATAAACAGACATAATAGGAGACTAAAATGCAGGAACCTCTTTTGTATGCAACAGTGTTGTGGATAAGCTTGTCATTAACTTCGAGGATAGTTCTTATTCGAATACGGCAGCTAAGTCATCTTTGGAGGATTTGGATTAGGGTACTGCACCTTTGCCTGAGGAGTTCAATTAATATAAGTAAAATGTTCATTTTCCACATGCTTATAAAATGAATTGTTACTTCAGGTTGCATTTTTAATCATGATTTTCACACAGGGCACCTTTTTATGGACTTAAACAATGTTCAACTGTAATATGTAGCAAGTATGTGTGAGAGGAAGAAGCAGTCATAAGGAGCAGGGATTGCGAACTATTTTCGCGTGGATAATACAAAGAGTTTGTTTATAGTGAGAGGCACTCTAGTTTGGAATGGAAAGTAGGTCCACTATGGCTACTATACCTAGAGAAATTTTAACATGTCAGTTAGTAATTGCTAGTGTCTAGCAGCAATTTCCTGCTTACATTAAAAAAAACAATGTACAAATATTTATATGAGTGAATTAACTAGTCAGCTAATGAAGTGAAATACACTACAAATACCTGAAGTGTAAAGAAACCGGAATTAATTAAGAAAATTGGAATTCTGTGCTCCTGTTTGGTTGATAAAGTGTTAAATTAGAAGGAAATAACCTTTTATTGTAAAACCACTACCAGTTTGTTAACTGGACAAAATTCCAAAGATTCCATGGATCTTTTCATTGAAGGTTCAATGAATCGGATCTTTTGAATGATCCTTTTATGTGTTATACTGAAATTTTAAACACTTGGCCAATCTGCTCTTAGAGCGTCGTTGTTGAAAATGCTTATACAAGCAAAAGGAAAGTGAAAAATTACCTTAGGAGTGAGTTTAGAAGTGGATGTGATCTCTCCAATTTCTGGTGTCCATCTGCCCTCCCCTTTTTTTGGTGTTTTACTTTCATAGGAAAATCGCGTTATGAACACAACGTAGCCATTTTTGCACTAAAGCACATGCCAACCTAAATAAAAAGTGAAATCCGTTAAATATGCGATGCGTTGTTACTATAATTTCTTCTTCTTCGTTTAGTGTTGCCGCAGACAAAAACGCAACGCATTCATAGTAAGAAAGACTATCCACCAAAATTGTAATTTTTGTATTCTTTTTGTGAAAGTTTGTTATATTAATGTGTTATTTCCATTAAATAAAGACGTTTCTTTACTGTAACAGTGGTGGATAGTTAACGCAAGCCTAAATAAAAAAAACCTAAGCTAGGGCTAACCTTCCGTGAATTCAGAAACGTAAGCTTATATAAAAAAAACTAAACCTAACCTAACCTCGTGAATCAGAAACCTAAGCTTAGGAACGCACACGAGCGATAAACCTAACCTAACCTCCTATGAATCAGAAACCTAAGCTTAGGAACGCAACTGCTACACTCCTCCCCTTCTAAAAACATCCCTCGGCTACGCTTTGAGGCCGAGGGCCCTCAATCTCTCAGCTACGCCTTAAGGCTGAGTATCTTATCGGCTTTGGCGGCATTAATTATTTATATCTTGCCAGCATTGCGTTAGAGCTAGTGTATGGCATAGAGTGACATCTGTAGAGAAAGTGTATGACATAGAATGACATCTGTTGGACATATAACACATCATTTTCATCGCTGTGGGAGATACACTAAGAGCAGAATGTCGGATCATGTGAGTGATACTCGTGTATAATTTAAAGATGTAGGATTACTGGTTGACTGACACTAATTATCAAAGATACCATGCCAATGATACCACAGTTCCGACAATCTCCTCTTATTTCTCTTCCTGAGTGAGGAAAATGATATGTTACATGTCCAAAGGATGTCACTCTATGTCATACGCTACCTCAACAGATATTACTCTATATCATATGCTAGCTCTATGGCAATGCCGGCAACATATGAATAACGAATACTGCTAAAGTCTGTAAGATACTCAGCCTCAAGGCGTAAATGAGAAATTGAGGGCCCTCAGCCTCCAAGCGAAGCCAAGGGATGTTTTTTTTAGAAGGGGAGGAGTGTAGCAGTTGCGTTCCTAAGTTTAGGTTTCTGATTCACGAGAGTTTAGGTTATGTTTAGTTTCTTTTATTTGTATATATAAGCTTAGGTTTCTGATTTACTTATATATACTCTTGTTTTAATTTTTTACCAGTGGATACATCAAAGCACGCGAGAGAAGCGAGGGTGCGTTCCTAAGCTTAGGTTTCTGATTCACGGGAGGTTAGGTTAGGTTTAGTTTTATTATATAAACTTACGTTTCTGAATTCACGGAAGATTAGCCCTAGCTTAGGTTTTTTTTATGTAGCCTTGCGTTAATTATCTGCCACTGCTACAGTAAAGGAACTTCCTTATTTAATGGAAATACATATTAATATAACAAACTTTCGCTAAAAGAATACAAAAATTACAATTTTGGTGCATAGTCTTTCTTACTATGAGTGCGTTGCGTTTTCGTCAGCGGCAACACTAAACGAAGAAGAAGAAGAAATTCTAGTAACAACACATCGTATATTTAGCGGATTTCACCTTTTCATTTAGGTTGGCAGTTCCCACTTTGCATGTGATTTAGGGGAAAAAATGGCTATGTTTGTTGTGTTCATAACGCGAATTGCCTAAAAACTAAAACACCTAAAAGGGGCCGGCAGGTGGGCACCAGCTATTGAAGAGATCACATTGACTTGTAAACTCACTCTTAAGGTAATTTATGCACATTCCTATTGCTTTTATAACCATTTTCCAGGAAGAGAACCAAGAGCAGATCTGACGCATTATCTGTATCTACGTGTTTGAATATTGGTACTGTAACATGCTATTTAATTTGCGTTAAAGGTTGATTTTTACCTTACCCAATTTGTCTGTGATCTCCAGCCATCAATTATGTAGTACACCAAGAAAATTAATCGTATATTCCACTGTCTGCATGACTCCCTATATCTGAAAAGTAAATGAGGACAATATAAAATTCAGCATAATGATGCAGTAATTTGTATCACAAATTACTTTAATGTAAATAATGATTGTAGTATGAATATGCATTATTATGTGACATTGATTTGAGATGTTTCTTGACTGTAATTATTGTTGATAAGTAAGTTTATATGGCCTTACTGAAACTGTCAATAATAGCGCAATAATGCAGGGAGGGGGGGTGAGCTGTTTATCATTATTGGAAACGAGGAAGTTACGTAATGTTGGCGCGTTTTCGGTAGAAACTTCTGGAATATGTTCTCCCTAAAGCATATGTATTCATAATTTTAATTGGATATTAAAATGGACGCTAATGTTGGCGCGTTTTATTAGCCAATTGCAGTTCAGTTATAATCTTTAGGCGTATCTGGATGAAGGCGTATAAATAGGGTAGGTTGGAGGTTAAGTCAGTCAGTCCTTCAGTTCGCCGAAAGCATTCATACATTACACGTCGTATTCAGTTGCTCAGTTCATCGAAAATCTGTGTACACTACACGTCGTCTTCAGTCAGTCAGTTCGTCGAAAGTATTAGTACGGCATACATCGGATATAAATTCACAAGTTACGCGCAGCATAATTATGAAAAGATCTAAAATATGGTAAAGTTAATTATACAAAAGGTTGAAGTACGTTGATTAAAAGTGATCAGTAAGAAGTTATTATAACAGTTTCAGTTTGGCGAATATCTAGATCAATATGTATAAATGTGATAGTTAACGTGTTCGACAATAAATGTGTAAAACAAATTTCTTCATCAGTGTAATTTTTGGATAAAAGATTCCTTTCCGTTTACACAACCTGTATAGAGATACGTGCCCAAGCCAACAGGATAATAGCTAGCCGGAAGACATTTGTAATGAAATCAAACAAAAGCTAATACTGACGCAAATTGCTAACACTAGATGGAGCTACAAACCAAACAAATGAATGACGTCACAAGATGGCTTCAACACGTGATGTAAACAAACATTTGTAAGTAATACCGTTACAAATTGGCTACCACAACGTGGGGCTACAACAACAAAATAAACATACACAATAAATAAATAAATATAAATAACATTAATACCGTCGCAAATTGGCTCCCATACGTGGGGCAGTTAAAATTATGTAACCAAACAAAACAAAAGCAGCACAATATAAGATCTTCAAGTTCTAATAATTTACGTAAAAACATATTACGTAAGCACTATACCACTCGCAATAAGAAGCTCCTAGAAACTTAACCTTTCACCCAGCATTATCATTTTATGTTGCTCAAACTTAATAACATACCTTCATATTCTAAGTCACCATTCGGGACTCGAACCACAACGCTGGAAGGAATGTAAATCGTAAGCATATCCCACTCTGTCTGGACGGCTCAATGTATCTGAAAATTAATTCGTTATATAAAAATGTTGTAACACACAATAACCTATGAAAGTTTTATACCTCATTCTACGAATTTCACTGAAGTTAATAGCAAATACCAATATTACAAAAAATAAACATTCCATCAGAAATAGCGTAAATGTATGATTACCGTCTCTGCTTTGTGCCTGGTGAAAAAACATCGAACGAATACTTTCAGCTATAAAAATCCAAGATGGTCCCTTTCTTCTTCCCTGCCATTTAGTTCGTTACGAACTTCGAAAATTGATACAGCCAATCAGAAAATTCACCTTTCCCGCAAAAGTACTACTAGTGACACACCGTGTTCATGTGGGGAGTTAATGCCCTGTGTTTCCAGTTTTCCAATCCAAGCTTCACCCGTGTGTCCTGTGTTTCCAGTTTTCCAATACAAGCTTCACTCTAAACTCTAATATGGAAGTACTGTATTA
This sequence comes from Deroplatys truncata, assembly GCA_030765065.1. NCBI lineage: Eukaryota > Metazoa > Arthropoda > Insecta > Mantodea > Mantidae > Deroplatys > Deroplatys truncata. The sequence goes on from CM060981.1 coordinate 289,384,748, forward strand.
TAAACAGTGGTCAACAACAAAGTTGTTGTTGGCTTGTTTTTAGACGCTACTGCCCCACCACGAAGTGTGCTACTGCATATCAGGAAGACGGTGAGCAACAGTGAAACCAGTTTCCGTGTACGCTAAAAAGAGGAGTGGCGGAAACCATCGTCTACAGCTTCATTTTTGTTCGTGTATTAAAGCGGAATAAAGCCCCACAAAGATGTCCAGAAAAGGGAAGGGGAATAGAGAGTAAGTGATATGGGCTCATGATATTCCGTTGGTATAGGTCGGAAAAAAAGAGCTGTCGTAGCGGCCTGGCGAGGGGAGCACGCAAAAAACATGTGGTTAACATCGCCGCGAGGTCCACAGGTGCATAGATCCGTGTCTCGGTAGCCAATACGAAAAAGATAAGCAGTAGTCAATGCCACGTGGAATAAAATAAGAAAATAATAAGAAAATGCTCGGTTAGGTAATCGCTATGCCGTGCAATGTCAGATGGTGGTGTTCGGAACTGTTCACAGATGGTCATGTTCCTCGTAGCGTCCGTGCAGCTGCGTCCACTCGTTCGTTGCCTGGGATCACTACATGGCTCGGAATCCAGGTCAAACATAGATGTATTGTCGTCGGTAAGTTATGTAAGAGGTTGTAGATAAGAACTTCATACATTGGGACCTTGAGCCATCGAACCGGACATTGGAGTACCGTTAAAAGACTGCGGCAATCGGTAAAGATGATACAGTGAGGGACTAAATGAAATTGTAGGTATTTCAAGGCTCTGTAAAGCGCAATGGACTCCGCCGTGTAGATAGTAATACGGTCGTCCAGTCGCCACGTAAACGTTTCCGTCGTTGCGTCAACGTAAATCGCTGCACTAGTGCCGTGAGGGGTTTTTGGAGCCGTCTGTGAAAATCATGTGTTGATTCGTCCTTCCAGAGGACCTTCCGGTCGTCCCGGTACGCGCTCCAAAGTGCAGATAATCCGAACTCTGAATATGGAACGTCGTTGTGTCTACATGGACATGATTGGGGAGGGTGTGGGCTTGAATGTTAAGCATATACGCGGGGTATACAGGCGTACTGAAATAGTCGTCGCGTCGACGAAAGATCGCAAGACCGCGCAGTATTGGGAAAGGTAATTGTGCCACCCCACCGGGTTTGCTGCATAGTAGCTCGTATAAGCGGGTACGTTTGGGTAATAACGGCGTATGAGAATGTGTCAGTAGGTCAGCATTGAAGTGTACACCGAGCGTGAAGTGCCGATTGTCCAACTGATACTTCAGGAAGTATCGTCGGGATAGGCATTTGACTGGTTTGTCCGGAATATGAAATATGATGTTAAAACGTTGGTAAAAATGTGTCCAACATCCGGCTATTTCCACGCGTTAGCGGCGGCGCAAGGAGTTCTCCGTATTCCAGTCTGGCGTATATAAGTGGCGGTATGAGTCGGAGAAGTAGAAATGGCTGCATACCCCAATGTCGCGCTGCCATGGCTCTGAATAAGTGTTTGGCGCGGGTCAAGGTAGTCAAAAAAAGTTGTAATGTGCTATGGTGGAGGGATTGTGTGCAAATGGAGACCTAAGAATTTTACCGTAGGTGTCGGGCCCAGGTCGTGGTCCTGTAATCGAAGCGTAAACGGTGAAGGTCTGGTGGAGCGACGGAAGAGTAGAAATTTATTTTTCCGGACATTTACCCGCATACCCAGGATAGTAGAAACTAAATAACATGAAGGTAGTCCTGTTCAAATAAGCGGAAGTCCGTCCTGGCATTCGGTTGTATTGGCGCATAGATCACCATGTCATCCACATATTGCAAAACTCGCGCAGACATCGGCACCTCATAATAAATATCTCCTATATACAAGGAATATAACAATGGACTAAGAGCCGAACCTTGTATCAAACCTCGGGAGGTGTTGTGAATTTGTGAGTTATGAAAATGCGGCGCTAGGTGGTAGCGGCGATTATGAAAAAGGGCATATAGCAATGCACATAAACGTGAAGGAATTTAATATCGGCGTAGGCGGTCTATAAGGGTCAGTAGAACGACATGGTCATATGCTGCCGATAGGTCTAGGAAAAGTGCAGTACCTGCCGGTGGGTATGAAACGCGATAGGGATGTCAGTAAGGGGCATGTATAAAGGGTGGTGTCATAACCCTTTCGAAATCCATATTGCGTGGCGGGCCATAAGGTATACCGTTCCAAGTAGAGGCTCAGACGGTCCTGAAGGAGTTTTTCAAAATCTTTACGGATGGTAAGTAACACGCCAATAGGACGATATTCTGCCGCAGTTAGCCCGGTGCAACCCGGCTTTAAGATCGGATAAATAATCACATCTCGCCATGAATCTTGTGGGACAGCAGTACGGAGTACACGTGTAAACGCAATCGCTAGGAGCGTATACCATCTGGGGATAAAGCTTTCAAATGACGATATGTAATGTCATCAATACCCGGCGTAGATTTGTCAGATTTACCGACCACAATACTGCGGAGATCTGTTCCAGTGACCGGGCGACACAAGGGGTCCGATACATTAGTCTACATGATGAGGTAAAGGAGGGTTCAGTACCGAATCAGGCGCAACATGCCTTAAGAAGTCAGACTGCAACTGTGGACGTCCCGATATCGGTTGTGGCTCCGAATACCTTGCCTTTGTGAACCACGCGAGACGTCTCCAAACCTGAGCGGTAGGTGTGCCTGTCAAAGTGAAATTACAATAGCTTGCCCAAAATTAAGTTTGCCCAAGCAACGCGTTTAATCTGACGGAAACGACGAGTCTGCAGTTGTAGGTTAACCCGGGGCATCTCCCTGGGATCACGCGTCTGTGGTAATGCTGTCCTGCTTCAGGTGTCAGCACACTATCTCCCCTACCCATTTCCTTAAATCAAGTCTTCGGGGTCTCCCAAGATACAGTCGACTTAGGAGGTCTCCCCCTGTTCGTGTGTTTCTCTGCTCCGCTTATTGACTGCATGTGCTGCTTCTGGCCACCTGCCATGTGGATCCTAGCGTTCCTGGACCCACTCCGGGGTAGTCGGCGGACTAAGAAAGTTACATTTACGCTTGTTGGAGACGGAAACTCCTAGGCGTCCCGGTGCTACCATCGTGACACCCGTCACAGGAGGTGCTTTAGTGAGCATGGTCGGGAAACTCTCACCCGATTGAGTCCAGGGAGACAGAATGAGTGGTGTACGCATAGCCTCTGCATACGATATTTGTCCGGTCGCCATCTGTCAAACGGGATACCGGCAGAGCATTTATCTGGGTTTCCAAGTGATATGCCGAGCATTTCTTTTACTGTAGGTAAATGCTCGTGTTTGCAATTTATGCACCGAAGCCTATCCGCGAAACACTCTGGTTGTGCATCCAAGTGATCCTGTCCACATTTGAGGGAACGTTTCGTATTTTTACAAAATTTTGCCCTATGATGGAATTTCCCACAATTCGTGCAAACTGCAACCCTCTTATAGTAGCGGTCCACCTGGAACCGTTGGTAATAAAGATAAATATGTGAAGGCAAGTTTTGCGCTCGAAAAGTGATTTCAAGTGATCGCGTTGGGACATACTGGGTTTCCTCATTCAACTGCGTTCTGCAATTAAAACACATAATGTGGGCACTGGCAATTGCCCAGTCATGCTGAGATGTGTTCAGATTTCTTCAAGATCCACCCCTAAATCCATCTCCCGTACTACCTCCGACACAAATAAGTTATATGAAGGTATATAGGAGCTTGTATCGTGCATCGAATCGAAATCCGAATCTATTAAGTCATTCGCGTTCTGTGGCGAAGCAAAATGTACTTCTAGTTGATTATACCCCGACTTATTGTTATGAGTAACCTCTCTGGCATGTAAAAACAACCATTCACCCAGTTTTAATGGGTGGAAATAGCGTATATTTTTACTATTATCCCGCACAATCACAAAATATGGACCTGCGTCTGAATTCATATATCTTAATGGTGGTTGTATCGGAGTCGAGGCGGAATCTGCACGTGGGACTATCCCAGCTCCATTTGACTGCTGCACCAATAATGGCGCATCGGACGACTACAATTGGTCCGCACAGGTCACCTGCGTAAGTGGAGGTGTACTAGTAATTAGCTCCTTTTCCATGCCGACTATCGGCGTTTCACAAATAAGGTCCACCCCTGTCGTTATCATGATGCGCTTCGGCGCACCCGCGGGGGCTGCACCCTTTTCCGGTACTCGCCGAACCTCGCACGAAGATAAGTAGGAAAAATCACACCTACCAACTGTAGACAGCCACACACTATCACGAAGAAAAAGAAAGGAATCACAAAAAATACTGAAATACACGAGCGAAACTGCGATTATGTGAACCTGTACTTCAGGCATACACGTGCTCAAACTAATCTCCCCACCCCTCCCTCAGAAACCGGCGTGCACTGTATAACGAGACAACCTGCTGCTGTGCCGTCCCTGAGACGAATGGAACACCAAAGTGTCTACACCTAGTTGTTAAAGGATTGTTTCAGATTGTTTATTGACGTTTCCTAGGCTACGTCACCGTAAACTGCCAATATTAGCAAAACGAAAATGCGCTGAAGTTATGTGAAAAGTTGTATTACAGAATACGACGGTAGTAATGCCGTCTACTGGGGTTGCCAATTTAGCCATTTTATGCCTAGATCTGGCTATTTTGATAACATAACTAGCTACTAATTTGTGAAAAAGCCACCAATAGCTTTCCTGGCCATCCCCCCTTCTCTGTAGCCACTTCTAGCCATTTTCAATTCCATTTGCTCCTTATTTAAAATAATTTAATATTTAAAAGGGTGTTCTACCAAGCTACCCATTGCTTTATATCAGCCCAGATGAGTTCTACTCGAGTAAGCCCCGAAGACTAGGGCGGTAATCGGAGAACATTCTGTGCATTGCCTACAAACTATCAACGTAAATTTTCGGAATAGGTTTTGACCCTTACTTAGATTGTCAAGCTCTAAACTTAGCATCCTTTCGTAGAATGTGGCAAGTTCTGCATCGTATTTTGGTGTGAGGCGATGGGGCCTTTTCCAACTGCACACTATGGTACGGTGCGTTATGCATCACCAAGACAGATCTGAGAGGCAAGGTACGAATTAGTTTTTCCATTAGCGATTTCTTTGTATTTATCGCCCTCATTTTGCGTTATATTAACCTTTGTTATTTTGACATAAAACGTCGCAGAAGGCAAGAACCTCTAATAAACACACCAAATACACAATAACTATATGCAATCCAAGTTTAATTACAGAAACACAGGGGTGTCATTTAGGGGGGCAGGGGGTCAATTGGCCTCCTCCCCTAGGTTACGAGCAACATTATTGCTCTACCAAATGAAACATTATAATTGTACTATTAATAGCAATATTTCACATTTAAGAAATAAAACATTATATATATCGTTACAATCCACATGAACATTTGTGAAACTGCTCCAAGCAATCTTGGCCCCCCAATGCATAAACTGAAATGACGCCCCTACAGAAACATATAGTGACTAATTTATAAACACAACGTTCAAGGTAGCATCAACAGACGACTGGCAAGAGAGATGTTACTCGAACTACTGCTGCCACTAGACTGAAGCGATGGCACTCACTGCGCATGCCCGAGAATTAGGGGCTCGCTCACTGTACAGATAATCAGTGCGCATCGAGCCCTCACCGGCACAGAACCATCGTTCCTACTGTACTGAACAGCAAGCAACCAAACACCTTTGATATTCCGTATCGTATAAGTAATCACGCGTGGAGGAATAAATTACATGTTCAATTTTATTCCTCTTAATAAGGGTTTTTATGATGAATAAGAGAGCATATCGCTTTCTCTAAACTCTGACAGATTTGATCCTGCGATTAGAATAGATTCTGAATTAACTGAGTATGCGCTGAAGACCATGCATTTTGTGCATGTCCGGAATTTTCAATTCCAACTCTAGATCCAACCCAATTTAATTCTTTCTGAACTAGCTCCCAACTATTTTGCAACAGCAAATTCAAAATTAGTTGTAAACTGATTCTCTGTGGTGTTGGAACGCCACTTAGCTACTGCGCACACTCATATAATTTAGAATCGATTCTGAATCGTATGGGAACAAAACCTATATTGAAAGGCAAGAGCAGGTCAAAGTCTGTAGTGAAATACGCCACAGTCCCTTTACTCAAGTTACCTAGACGCCACAGTATATTGAAATAACATGCATGCAGGAATGTGCAAATTTCTCACATCAACATAAACTTAAAATGTGAATAAATCTTGTAGTAACAGGGATTACGTCATTACTAATGAAATAAACGTAAGCTTAAGCTAATGCATGTAGCACATAACTATTAAATCATAACCTCGCCCATTTGTGCAATAAGTAAATAACCTTAATACGTGGATACATTTCGTAATATATGTTCATTCAACCATCATTCAGGTTCTTCGGTTCTACTAGAACTACCTACCACAGAACACCAAAGTATAAGAAGTGCTACCCTAGTGTTAAATTCGTGGAAACACGAAGGCGATGGCAGCGTGAGTAGTGATCTGGGATGGAAATAAACAATGAAAAATCGTGCTCTCGGATGATGACGTCACTCGTGGCTACCACAGCTACATTTTTAATACCTGCCTAGCTGTCTGCTCAGCTGATAATATGTTCTAATACTGTATCGCTACTGAGACGTACAAAGATAATTACGTGAGCTTCAATAATCGTTATTTCACTTTGAGTTATTCAAATTTCTTTTTAAAGAAGTCGATTAAAGCTCACATAAAATAACTTGTCACTGTCATCTGTAGCAATACAATATTAGAACACAATTATGATCAGCTGAACACCTCACAGCTAGGCTAGTATGAAAAACACAACTGTTTATTCCTGTGTAACTTATTTAAATTATCCAATAGTCGGCACATACATTGCTTTTTATATAATATTATTGGGATTAATAATGGTTGCTGAATGTTTCTATGTCATAATACATAATGGTCACATTTAAATTTTTGAGAGTGAATGAGATCAAGCACCTTGCAGTAATTTCTTCTGTATGCTTCATAGTAAAATCTTTTGCACTTAAACTGCCTCCATGGTTTGTTTGAACTTGCAAACAACCAACAGTAGGATGTGGAATTTGACAGGAAAATTGGAAGAATAACACATGTTTAACACTTGTTATTTTGTTCTACTCTAGATAGCGCAATACAATTTGACATGAATAACTTAATTCTATTTCCTACAAAGAAACTTCTGCACACATTATATGCAATAGTGTAGCTATTGTTTGTCATTTACTAAATCGCTATTAGCAGTGCAATAAATGTCATTAGCAAGTTTCGCCACACCATTTAACACTATTGATGTCATTGTCACTCTCTGTGCTCTGACTTGAAGCACCATCACTGGACACAAATAGCCACAACTTAACTCCAACTTTCCATTGTGTATATCCTAGAAGTAAATAGAACACACATGTTTAAACTACCCTTAAAAGTAGGTTTCTGAAAAGATAAATTGCTTACATTAAGGAAACATTTGTGGTTACAAACACCTTGTGATTATGTTACATACTATCCATTGTAAACCAGAGTTCTCTCTGATGTAAACAAAGCATATGCTTCCTCTTGTCATGAAACTAAGCACTACGCTTACGCCAATGTAAATAGTTCCTTAAACGTATTGTATCATGAAATATTGGAGTAGGAAAGGTATAGAACTACACATTTTATTGCGGTTATCGTAAGAACTCATTGTTAAAGGTAATGGATATATAATAACTGTTAAGAGATTACAAAATATGATTTTCTTAATTCTACCTGCTATTGCATTAACAATCAAAGAGTATCTTTTTGTTAATTACCAACTCTATGGATGACTACTATTCTCTTGCCTATATGAGAAATGCAGCAATGAATTCGCAGCGGTGCTATCTGAGTACCAAATAAACTCTTTGCATAACACAGGAAATATCATAAGCAAACAGTCATTCATAATACGCTAGCACTCATATGCTCAGCTCAGGTCAAACCTTCGATTTTATCAGTTAGTGTTTCAGTTGCCATAAGAAAGGAAGAAGTGCGTAGTGTGAATAAGCTGTTTTAACACAAAACTGGGAAACCGTTAAAAAGTGGCAAAAAAAGTTTGGTTGATAAAGTGTTAAATGAGAAGGAAATAACACTTTTATTGTAAAACCACCACTTTGTGTTACTTGAACAAAATAAAATTCAGTATATGCAAAGGATCCATAGATCTTTTCAATGAAGGTTCAATGAATCAGATCCTTTGAAGGATCCTTCGATCTGTTATTTATAGTGAAATTTTAAACACTTTTATTAAAAAAATTACTAACCTTCTGTGAATTCAGAAAACTAAGCTTATATATATAAATATATATATATAAACTACCTAATGCTAACCTTCCATAAATTCAGGAACCTAAGCTTATATAAAAAAAACTAACCTCCCGTAGTACCTCGGATGCAATGCGCTGTATATGAAAAGCGTTTAAAATACTTAAGTGTATTAAAATGTTCACTATAAATAACATCAAAGGATCATTAAAAAGATCCAATTCATTGAAAAGATTCATGGAACCTTCACTGAAAAGAGCCATGGGTTGTTTGTATATACAGAATAGTGAATGAGTATATACAATCAGACAAAAAATTCAATGCCATATCTGGGATTCAAACCAGCAATCTTTAGCTTGCCATACCACTGCTGTGCCATCTAAGACTTTCTCTACTCACAGTAAGCTACTTTCATAAGTATTCTACAAATGATTCATCATATATCGTGATTAACTTGATGTTTATCATATGCGTTAGCTTAAAAGGCTTCAATAGATTTAAAAATTATTAAATGCCCATTACTTCAAAACCTTTGATTTTTTCACAAAAACAACACGATCATTTAAATGCCTATACATTTCTTATAATATCCTGCAGCTTAATTACTACTGCACAATGTATCTTTAAGGGAAGAATTTTGTATCATCAAAATTGCTACAAAGTTTAAATGGTAGAAAACAGACACGAAAATTTAAACCACTTTGGAGTTTCAAAGCCTCACAACACATACTGAAGCTGCTAATTTCACTCAAAACAAACACTTCAGTTATTCTTGGAAACAAATGATTTTGTGCATCTATACTAACAGATTACAAGGACATTAATTGTCAATAAAGTTACCAGAATTTCTATTTTCATACACCATGCCCAGTTCAAAAAAGGACATAGTGGCAGTTAGATAAAAATACCCAAAAGAGGGTGAATTACTGAAATATATGTGATATCAAATATCTTTCTTCCTTCTGTATTAGAAAATTTCATTTGGGCACTGTCTTAAAAGAATTATAGTATCAATGGCATGCTATCCTTGACAGTTAATGCGTCAGTCCACCAATAATCCTACATTTTAATTATACACGTGCATCACTCGCATGATCTGCATCTATGTGTTTGAATATTAGCACAGTAACATGCTAATTAATCTGCATTAAAGGTTGATTTTTACCTTACCTACTTTTGGCTGTGATCTCCACGCATAAATTATGAAGTGCAAACAAGAACATTAATCGTATATTCCACTGTCTGGATGACACAATATCTGAAAAGTAAATCAGACAATATAAAATTCAGCAACACCAAGAAGCTCTTAAAAACTTAACCTTTCATCCAGCACTGTCATGCTGGAAACTTAATAACTTGCTCAAACTTAATAGCATACCTTCAGATTCTATGTCACTATTCGGGACTCGAACCACAACGCTGGAAAAAATGTAAATCGTAGGTGTATCCCCTCTGTCTGGACGGCTCAATGTATCTGAAAATTAACTCGTTATATAAAAATGTTGCAACACGCAATAACCTATCAAAGTTTTCTACCTCATTCTACGAATATCACTGAAGTTAATAGAAAATACCAATATTACAACAAATATACATTCAATCAGAAATAGCGTAAATGTATGATTACCGTTTGTGCTTTGTTCCTGGTGAAAAAACTTTGGACGAAAACTTTCAGCTATAAAAATCCAAGATGGTCCCTTTCTTCGTGCCTGCCATTTAGTTCGTTACGAACTTCGAAACTTGAAACAGCCAATCAGAAAATTCGCCTTTCCCGCAAAAGTACAACTAGTGACACACCGTGTTCATGTGGGGAGTTAGTGCACTCTGTTTCCACTTCTCCAATTCAACCATCACCCCTATGCTACCTACCTACTTCAGTATTATGTTGTAGAGCACTTCTGTGGAGTTCTTCTTTAGATAAGAAGTTTACGTAAATGTGCAAAAATGATACCTATTCGATCATATTTATGTATACCTCCATGTCAGATGCAGTCTTTTCTTCAGCAGGGCAGATAATCTCTGAGAGGTCATCTGTTAGCCCAAGTCTGGCAGAAATGCATATATTTTAACCTAAAAATTCTTATTTAATATTTTTGAAAGGATTATATTTTTATATAGCTATGCATATTGTGTGTGATAATATGATTATTTTGAGAAATCAATTTGTTTTTGTGAAAATAAAATTTGCTTTTTGACTTCATGATGGAAGTCATCATTTTGCATTGTCGAAACCTATCGAAGTACACCAACAACCTCTCCACATCTGCTGCTAAATAAGACCAACTTACAGCAGAAAACTTAGTGTGTGACCAGAAACACATTTTCGAGGTGATACGGTTTTGTACAGTATTACAGTTTATTATTATTATTATTATTATTATTATTATTATTATTATTATTATTATTATTATTATTATGAATATTGTTAATATCATTGTTACCATTTGTTGATATAGCAATGGTGATGTACTGGCTCTTAATAGCCCACTAGCTCACCATTTAACTTTTATCTTAGTTTATTAATTATCAAATCCACATACATATGCTGGGGTTTCGTTAACATGTACAGTTCCAAAATAACTATTGTGTAATAATTAACCCCTAAATGAGAGAGTCAAATAGTGCGATATTCTAAAGAATAGCAGAAACACATATAGGAAAACCTTTTGACGAAATATTAAAAAGAAATACGTAACGTAAATACTAGAACAAATTGAGAACCTTTGAGTGTGAAATAACTTGATATGTTTTGCTCGGTAGGCAACGAAACCTAGAATTCCGCAAAAGTGTGTAATTTGACTTTTCCTTGCGCTATAGTGGTAAATAATCACAAAAGGAACAAGCATTTCACTACTTTCCTGATTTTCTGGCATCCTGCTTAGTGTGCAACACAGCCAGTTTTGCAATAAAAATAGGAAACTCTTGCTAATTTCATTGCATCATCTCACCCAACATATTGTATTACCAAGAAAACAAATTGCTGAACATGTTGCTTACCGTAGTATATGCAACTAAGGGAAATATAGAAACTTTTATAAAATTATTAATAATAATGGCAGCGCCGTGGTCGAGTGGTTAGACCCCTCGCCTCTCACCGAAACGGCCCGGGTTCAATCCCAGGGACCCGCATGTGGGATTTGTGGTGGAAAAAGCGGCGTCTGGGCGGGTTTTCTCCGGTTTCCCCCGCCATTCACTCCACCAACTGCTCCATCATCACATTCACTATCATTTCGTTTCATCTACTTCCTTCATCCCATACCAGGCATTGGGCTGATCACCCATCCTGGATATTCTATCTGATCCATGAGTGTCTGCTCCAGGCACCCGCCTGTAAGTCCTGGGGTGTAAGTCCTACATAAGAGGAGGTTAAACAGATAAAGAAGATTAATAATAATATGGCTGTCTAAAGAAGTAACCAATTTCAAGAAAATACACCATCTTTCGGTAAGATGTCACAAGCTTATAGAAGTTGCCAGACTATGGTGCGTTTGAGTATATACAAGACAGGCTACTAAATACTAAAACTTCTACTACACATAAGCAAAAACTGAAACTTAACAATTAGTTTAATTGCCGATGTCTGCGATGATCCTTCCTACATTTTCAAACCTGCTGCCAAATAAAGAACCCGGTTATATACTCGGTGTACCGAGTCGTAGACGTCACAGAACCGAACCGACTTATACCGAACTGTCCCCAGCCCTATGTAGAATCAAAATCGTACGCCTCCTTTTGCCTCTGCATTTTAATTGGCTGGTTAATCACGTGACTTAATCTACCCTTCGGTCCCTTTTAATTCCTCTTCAGGTCCTTTCCACAAGTACAAGCTCCCTTCGTACGCTATTTTCGTTCCCCTATGGAACTCTCACCTACTCCTTCTTGCCAATCTACATATCTTCCTTGCGAATTTTGTTCTGCCACTTTGGTATGGTTTAGCGGTGCGACGTAGCAAAGGGATAGCCTGGCAGCAAGAGTATCCATTTCTATTATCTAAACCAGATAACACCATTCGTCTACGACACGGTGCAGCAGTAGTCCACTAGTTCTACAATGTCCGTATGCTTCTGAGGGGAGGGGTGAGAGATCATTTAGCATGCGTTTGCCTGTGGCAAGGGTTTAACGCATTCTAGGCGTCTCCCGTGTGTTTTAGTGTTTTTGTGGTTTTCTTTGCTTTTTTCCGAGTAGTGTGTGGCAGCCTATAGTTGGTAAGCGTCATTTTTCATATTTATCTTTCGCGTGGTGTTCATTAAGTCCCGAAAGGTGACGAAACCCCCGCGGGAGCTCAAAGATACACCATGACTACGGCGGATGAAACTCCGATATTCGGTATAGAAACAGAGATAATTGCTAGCACTCAACCACTCATTCAAGCAGTATGTGCTGGCCAATTACAGTCACCCGATGCGCCATTGTCTGTGCAACAGTCAAATGGGGAGTTGATAGCCCCATATGCAGCTTCGGCTCCGATTCCACCACAACCGGCATTACGAAATATGAATACGGACGCTGGTCCATATTTTGTGATTGTGCGTGGTAATAGTAAAAATCTGATGTGTTACACTCACATGACTTTCTCTACTCTTGTACAAACTATTTTTACAAACGCTTATTTCTCCATATACTTCATGTTAATCGAGATATCGAGATGTCAATCTTATTGGTAATTTTCATGTAGATGAAAGGGGAATATGGTACGTTTTAAGCGATAGTCAAATATTTTAACGCTGGTTGTTATGTGGCGCATTCTATTCTCTTTGCACGTCCAGGACATAAAAAAATGAATAACGAATTTGAGAAAAAGTATAAGTATTGGAAAATTTAAGGGAAGAACAAGCAATATCTCGAAAACGGTTCACTCAACAACAAAAATGTATATGACATAAATTGTGTATTTTAATGCGTTCCACATTTTTTGTGTAGTAAACGTTTGTCTATCTCTTATGGTTTACCAGTTATGCAAAAGTCGTTCACAATGAAGAACACTTATGGAGACATTCCCAGATAATTCGAGATATACATTTCATTGGTCATGACAATATCTTAAACATATGATATTTTAATCAAAATCGTTGGAGCCATTCGTGAGAAAATTAAAATGTTCGAAAAATGTTCCATGTAAAGGGTAGTCTGGGGTGGGGGGAATTTCTTGAAAACCTTTGTGTCGCATCTCTGGTAGATACTGAACCTAAATACCAAGTTTGGTGTTTATCCGACTGTTCGTTTCTGAGTTATGCTGTTCACAGACACACACACAGACACACAGGCACACACACGGACATGTTTCCAAAAATGCTTTTTTTGGATTCAGGGGGTTTCAAAACATGTATTTCCGGTGAAATCTCGGTATCGAATTTTTGGGTGGAATACAATACTTCCCCTACTTACTATACGTAGTAGAGAAAGTAAAAATATACGCGACTTCTATCCACTGAAACTGGGCAAATGGCTGTTTTAGATGCCAGAGGGGTTACTCATAGCAATAAGTCGGGGTTTAATCAACTAGAGCTGCATTTTTCATCGGCCTAAAACGGGAATGATTTCCGCGATTCTGATTTCAATACAATGCATTATAAAATGCTCCTATATACCTTCGTGTACTTTATTTGTGTTTGGGGATTGACTTCGGGGTGGATCTCGACGAAATGCGTACGCTTATCGGCTTCACTGGGCAATTACCAGTGCATCGTATTATGCGCTTTAATCGGACACAGTTGAATGGGGAAACCCAGTATGTTCCTTCTCGAAGCCTTAAAATTACTTTTCGAACGCAACACATGCCTACGCATATTTATCTCTACTACCAACGCTTTCAAGTGGACCGATATAATACAAAGGTTGTCGTTTGCGCGAATTGTGGTAAATTCTATTGTAGGGCAAAATGCTGTAAAAATAGGAAACGTCTCAAATGCGGACAGGACTACTTAGATGCGCAACCAGATTGTTTCACGGATAGACTTAGATGCATAAATTGTAAACAGGAAAACTTATCCACCGAAAAAGAGAAATGCTCGGCATAACATTTGGAAACCCAGATTACGGATACAATTGCAACTCTGCCGGTATCCCGATATAAAGTCTGACAGATGGCGATCGGACAGATATCCTATACGGAGGTTGTGCGTACACCAACTATACCGTCTCTCCGGACGCAGCCGGGGTATATTTTCCCGACCATGCCGCGTAAAGCACATTCAGTATCAGGTGTCGCGTCGGTGGCACCGGGACAAGGGCACCAGGAGTTCCCGTCTCCAACAAACGTAAATGTAATGATATCAGTCCTCCGACTACCCCGAATTGGGTCCAGGAATGCTGGGCACCACATGGACGAAGCCTGAAGCTGCACATGCATTAACTACTCTGAACGGAGAAACACGGGAACAGGGGGGATTGTGGAGGGAGACCTCCTACATCGGCCATTTCTAGGGAGACCCCGAGGACTTGGTCCGCGGAAGTGGTAAGGGGAGATAGTGTGCTGACTCCTGCAGCCACCTATACCAAAGACGCATGATACCACGAAGATTACCTGGGTTAACCCTGCAACTTCAAACGCTATTTCTCAAACTATGTACGATGACACGATGACACCAGACTACGTCCTTCATGCCCTACACGGGCTACAGCATCAACTGCACTTATAAACGCTGGGGAGTACTTCTATGAATGCTCAGCCGACAATTTATTATAGGAATTCTCGCAGTGTAGTTCTAAAGAAGGCGGGATTACAAGCATACTCAGTACGTATCAAAACCCCTTGCTTTGTTAATAGTAGAGACCCGGTTGAAGGAAAGGCAGACCTTTAGACTCCCGGAATATAAAATTTATAGAACTGACAGACTCTCGCATGGGGTGTGTGGCCATACGTATCGCAGACCATCTTCAGGTCTACAATTGGAAGACGGGCATCCGATCATCACGACATCTCGAGGCGGTTCGGGTTGTCTTAGGGGACATTACTGTCGTCGGAGCTTACACTTCGGGCTCCGATTTACAGTGCAGAAGTGGGAAAGGTTTCTCACCCCGTTCCTCTAAATATTTATTCGGAGGAAACTTTAATTTAAGTGACTTCGCAGCTCTCACGCCACAACGGAGACTACAATTTCCACTAGACATGGGTGGCACATTCTTCCACAACGCTATTTGACACGGCAAAGATCGCTACATCAGCTGGATTCTTCGCCGGATGTAATATTTGCTACACAGGAAGTGACACCCCAACTGGGTTTAATCCGCCTTTACTATAGCATGAGTAGTGATCATTACTATTTTCTTCTTTACACCCGTACCGCACCCATAATTACTCTGGATCATTACATCTTTACCGTAAAGGTGACTTTTCTCCGACCCACTTCCAAACTTACCTCCAACATGCTACCCGACTGCTCAATGATGCCGCTGTAAACTCCTAGAGGATAATATCACCGGTTATCTGGACCACTTCCATCCGAAAGTACCTCGAAGCCTTCGCCGAAACCTAGCCCACCTTGGTGGACGCCCGACTGTTTGCTGAGAAACAGCAGCTATATGCATAATATAACCGGGAACGCACCAGAGACGCCTTCTTCTTGTGAGGGCTAAGGAGGCGCAGGTCTGTCATCACCTCTATAAGATCAAACAAGCTGCTTGGGCAAGTTTTTGCAATTTAATTTCGGCACGAACACCTACTGCTCAAGTTTGGAGACGTCTTGCGTGGTTCACGAAAGCCAGGTACTCGGAACCGCAGCCGATCTCGGGACAACCACTACTGCAATCCGACTTTTTATGAAATGTAGCGCCAGATTCAATCCTGGACCACCCTTTGCCTCCTCCTGTAGGCTCTAACGTCTCGGACTCCCTGTGTCGCCATGCCACGGGAGATGATATCCCAGTATTATGAATAGCAAACCTGACAAATCCACTCCGTTACTATATTACCTATAAACATTTGAAGGCTTTGCCGACTAAATGGTATACGCTCCTAGTGATTGCCTTTACACATATACTCCGCACTGGTGTCCCAACAGAATCGTTGCGGAATTGATTATTTACCGATATTAAAGCCGAGTTGCTGCGAACTAACCGCCTCTGACTATTGCCCCATCGGCATGGTAAACATCTGCAAAATTTTCGAAAAGCTCCTTCAGCATCGTCTGAGCTTTATTTGGAATGTTATAACTTATGGTCTGCCACTCAATACGGATTTCGCCTTACCCCTTATACATTCTCCTCATAGACATCCATATCACTTTTCACACACACCGGCAGGTACTGGCGCTTTTCCTGGACCTATCTGCGACGTATGACTTTGGAGACACTTATAGGCCGCCTACAGACACTTAACACTCAGTTCTACAGACATCTATAAGCCGCCTAGGCAGATATTCTATTCCGTTACACTTATGTGTATTTCTACATGCCCTTTTTTATAATCAACGCTATCACCTCGCGCCTCATTTCCATAACTACCAATCTCGTAACACTTCCCGACGTTTGATACAAGTTTCGGCTCTTGGTCCGCTATTATACTCCTTGTATATAGGGGATATACAATCAGAGGTAACGATGTCAGCGCGTGTTTTGCAATACGCGGATGATATGGTGATATATACGCCGATACAACCTAATGCTAGGACCGACTTTAGAATTTTCAAACAAGATTGCCTTCGTGTTATTCAATTTCTGCAAACCTTGGGAATGCGTGTAAATATCCGGAAAATCAAATTGCTTCACTTCCGTGGATCTACCCGACCCTCACCGATTACAAACTGACATTATCCGACACCTACGGTAAAATTTTTAGGCCTCTATTTGCAATACAATCTCTCATCGACACATTACCAATATATTTTAACTACCTTGTCTCGCACCAAGAACGTATTTAGAGCAATGGCGCCCCGACATTGAGGTATGCAACCCCTCCTTCTTGGACTCCTACCGCCACTTATATACGCCAGACTGGAATATGGACAACTTCTTGCACCACCACTGGCGCGTGGGACCAGCCGGACGATGGACACATTCTTTTACAAACTCTATAATATTATATTTCATATGCTGGGCAAACCGGCCAAATGCTTATCACAACAATACTTCCAAACGTATCATTTGGACAATAGACCGTTTACGCCCGGTGTAAACTTTCTAGCTGACCTAATGACACATTTTCATACTCCGTTATTACCAAAACTTACTCGCGTATATGAGATACTATGCGGCAGACCCGGTGGGGTGGCACATTTACGTTTCCCACTACTTCGTGGTCTCGCGATCTTTCGTCGACGCGACGGCTGTTTCCGTACATCGGTATACCCTGCGTTTCTGCTAGACATTCTGGCCCACACCCTCCCCGCTAATGTACATATTGACATAACGACATTCCATTTCCATAGTATTACTTATATGCCACTCTGAAACGCATATATGGACGACCGTAAGTTAGACTGGAAGGACAACTTACCTCTCATAAATTTTACATGCGGTTCCAAAACCCCTAGTGGCACTAGTGCAGCTATCTATGTCATCGCTACGTCGGAGACGTTTACGTGGAGACTAGACGATCGTATCTCTATTTACTCGGCGGGGAACATTGCTATTTATAGAGCCCTAAAATACTTGCAATTTCATCTGGCCAATCACTTATCATATTTACCGATTGCCGCAGTCTATTAACTGCACTACAACGTCCGCTTCAAGGGTCCAAGTTCCCAAGTTACGAAATTCTCATGCGCAACCTCTTACATAATTTATTTGCGAATGGTCAACTTTGTTTGACCTGGATACCGGGTAATGAAAGAGTCGACGTAGCAACACGGGACGCCACGAGGTACACGACGATATGTGCACAGTTCCGAACACCACCATCTGACATCGAACGGCATACTCTATGGGGAGTGCCCGGCATAGGAAACCACATACGACTACCGACGGACCACTTACGGCGTTCTTATCTTGCTTTAGGCGATTACCTAACCGGGTGTTTTCTTATTATTTTGGCATTTTATTCAATGTGGTATTGACTTTCTCTTATTTTTTCGGATTGGCTATCAAGACACGGATCAATGCACATGTGGACATCGGGGCGATATTAACCACCTGCTTTTGCGTGCCCTTTTCGCCAGGTCGCAACGGCTTATTTGTATATAATCCATACCATTTGAATATAATGGGTCCATATCATTTACCCTCGCATCTCCTTCCCTTTTTAGGACATGCATATACGGCTTTATTCCGACTTATTTCACGTACAAAAATGAAGTTGTAGACGGCGTTTCCCCCACTTCTCAATTTAGCGTGCACGGAGAACAGTATCACTGATATTGACCGTATTCCTTCGATGCGGTAGCCAACCCTCATGGTGGGGCAGTAGCGTCTATAATCAATAGTTTAACAACAATAACAACAAACCAGAGAGCAATAACAATCTATAGTGTCGATCACAGATTAGTCTTGACAGATCCATAAATATGCCCGTAGTTCTGCAGGAAGAGTTCTTTTGAAATTGAAATAGAGTTTTATTTATGGACGCTCTTTAACTGCTATGGTTCTTAGCGTCCCATTCTATATTGGGCGTGAAAGAACGGAAATTTTGCTCAGAGGCCTCTTTATCAGGCTTGAGGTTCTTTTACGTGCCGTAAATCTACGACACGGGACCACCGGCTTTACTTCCCTTCCGAAGGAAGCCATGCTAAGGATTTTTACGACCGAAAAAGTCCATCGCCCTCCGCCGGGTTTGAACCCGCGACCTTGGGAACTAGAGGCTAGCGCGGTACCACTAGTCCACGGAGGACGACAGAGTTCTTTTGCGGGACAACTAAGGGGGGTATCACTCAGTCGCAAGGCTACCGTTCACAGAACATCAAACGAACAGAACTGCACTCTTATATAATAATCAAAGCAGCGTAAAATGAAAACACGTGGTGGATTGCTGCGTTCCCAGTGATCTGTGATAAAACTAAAGAATAAAATATCGCACTCCCAGATGCTTACGTTGCTAGTAGCTACTACAGCTGTATTCTTCGTACCTAACTAGCTCGACTGTTCATATGTTCTAACCATTGCTCACCAAATACAAGCTGGCACATCGGCGTGAGAATTGACAATAAAACTGTCTCTTGCGCAATGCCAATTGCCACCGATAGAAGCGCACAACTACTCCATAAAACTCCAATACCACACAGCTGTAATAACAATGATGTCTTTAATAGTTATTTAAAATACTCTTTATATATTTACTGTTCATGTTGCTGCATAGCACTTAGAATAGGCCTCTTTTGGTTTTAGATTCGAAATATTCAGTGATAAATGGCTTACACTTCCCTTGTTATAAAATATGACCTACATATACATACGAAGATCAACCAAGTAACTTTCACAAGTAACGTTCCCTTTCCGCTTCTATACCGATCCAAGTATATCGCAAATCACTAAATTGGTGGAAAATAAATGTATCGCTTTGAGTTTTCCTACGAACATACATCTCATTCCATACAAAACTTTTCAGTTAATAAATGTTTTTTCAGTGTGCATATGTATGTTAAATTCTCTTAATTGAAATGCGCAATATTTGCATTTAGCCGATAATTATTTAAATGGTTTATTGCTAGTATTTTTCTGTAACTCAAAGCAAGAAAAAGAATGTGGCTTAAATGCCGTGTATTGCGAAAACGCAATAAACTAAAAACGAAATAGTCTTAGTATTTTCTCTCTAAGGAGACAAGTTGGGCTCTCTTTCGACACCAGGACTAAAGCCTGTGGTTTGTAGCGCGTATTTCAAACAAACTGATTGCAGCATCATCAGATCTAAAACGTATCTACTTCCAAAAATTGTGTCATGAATATTTGAATATTTTCCACCATGTAAAAAAACTGTTCTATCTCCATGATGCGAAAACACGAAAAAACAACTTAATTCATTTTACAAATAAAAACATCCTAAAACAGTATATTCCGCTTATTTTCATTCGCTTATGACTTATGGAATAATGTTTTGGGGATATTCAGTAGATACTAAAAGTATTTTTGTTTTGCAAAAATAGTAAGAATAATGGCAGGTGCAAAATGATCAAGTCACTTAAACAACAATTAGAACATTTTGGAATTTTACCGTTAGCCAGTGAGTACATTCTAGCTCCACTCCTAATTGTAGTGGTGTTCATAAGCATTCAGATATATATATATATATATATATATATATTAGGGTTTGTTAAATGGTGCAGTGTTATTTAATTCAGTTACATCATTTATAAAGGACCTGAAAAGTAATAAAAATAAATTCAAGTTAGCATTAGAAAGACTCCTTATCACTCACACCTCTTATACAGAGGGGGATTTCATTCATTAAAAAATAACTGTACTACTAATGTTACTCCAAAAAAGAAAGCAGTTTTGTAAATACTAAATATAAATGTTTTAGTGATCATTATAAATGTTTTTGTAATTATTTTGAATAGGTATAAATATCATTGTTTTGTAATTTTTAGCTCTGACATATTCAACATAAGCGTTACAGTTTATTTTCCAAATGTGCAAAATGTAATTATGTAGTTTTGACGTAATATAATCCTAGATTAGACTAACTCTTCCTTAAGCTGGCCTAGCTCAGTATAGGAACTACAAATTTATATGTTACGTTATATATGGCATAATACAAAACAATGAAATGCGTAATTATAACTGGCCCGTATGGAAATTGAAGTATTTGGTACCAAGTGCATCTAATGTGGCATTCAATGATACATGGACTTGGTTAGGTCGGACATGTCCTTGCTTGTGTTGATATCGTTAGCCATGAGTGATTGGATATTGTGTTGATGTATTATGCAGGCATGCAGGCAGCGTATAACTAAAGTAGTGAATGGGATAAAGTGTATAAACGGTGCTGATATATGGAATTAATTGTTCTTTAACACAAGCCGTGTGTTGGACAGAGTTGGAAAGGTAGAATCAGATGACTGAAAAATTCAATGTTGATATATTTCAAGCAGGCTGTGTAAAATCAACGTGCAGCGTGGGTATTATAAATGAAGCCACTTATGTGTCGAAAATATGGAGCTACTGGATTCCTTTTGTGGCATTGTTGATAACACCAATAAGATGGGTATTAAAATTGTGCAACATATTATGAATCAATAATACCAAATTATTTCGGAATTACGAGAAAGGTGAAAAATTTTCAACCGAACACATGGCTTTGTAAATAATTTACCCATTAATCCTAAAGAGTGTTGCCAGGATGAACGTATTTCCTTTTCTAGTCTGGGTTCTCGGGAGGTAGTTGTGAGTAAATTAGAAAATACTAAACAACCTATTTGTTGTGTGAATGACGCATTCACAGGTGAGAGTGTACTTGGAGATGGTGAAATGAGCTCGGTTTTGTAATGAAACGCCGATTACAATGCCCATGTAAGTGACAAATAATTCTAATCTAAGTGAAACTAAAACTATAAGCTCTAATCATCAAAATAACACAGAGACTTGGGCGAAGTTTGTTAGACGTAAACCAAAGCGCCTATACAGTTGGCAGCAATAAAAACGAAAACACAAATAAAACTAAAAATTATATCTAAAACTGTGTCCCTACATATAAGTAGGTATTACCTGATACTGAACACTTATTAGACTATTTAAAACCAGGAATTTCAGAAGTAAAATGTGAATAGCTAAATTTGAGGCATCCACATGTACATGTATTGTTCAAGGTAGACATTTTAAAACAAAAGCTAGCGACTCCATTAGGACCAAATATCTGGCCAACTGATACACGTTTGCGTCGTTTATGAAGACATCTTGCGTGATCTAGGGGTATCATGCTAGCCTCTAGTTCCCTAGGTAGAGAGCGTAAAAATCCCTAGCATGGTTTCCTTCGTCGGTGGTCCCATGTCGTAAATTTAGGGCACATGAAAGAGCCTCAAGCCTGATAAACAGGTCCCTGGGAAAAGCTTCCTATATTTCACGCCTAATATAGAATAGGACGCTAAGAACCACAGTATTAAAGAACGTCCATGAATAAAACACAATTTGAAGTTGTTTTTATACTTAGATGAACGCAAGGAGCCCAGCCCCACTCAATACACAAAATACCAAAATGCAAATACGAAACAGTACACCCATTCTGACTTTACTCTTTTTAAAACTCAGGGTGTAGATGTTAAATGTAATATTTTACAGAACGTTCTAAAAAATAAATAATTTTATCTATACATTTTCTGTCATTTTATTTTAATATCGGAACGCTGGTTAATATAATGGCCACACAATTACATTTACCAACATAGCTAGTTATAACAGAGCGTTCCCGTATACAAGATCTCACTTCAAGCGCAGGGAAACTGTTAATTATGCATTAGACAACATTGTGTGTAGAAGCTTGGATACATTGAAATTTAGCTGCGATACGCATTTTGAAGCTTGTGCGTCGATAGCAATAGTTTTAAAACTATTTTTTTTACTGCATATCTCACTTCCACTGGTAGCATAAATGTATTTTTTGAATAATTTAATTAACTTTTAACATATTTAACTGAATGATCTAGCTATAAAGTTATTATCGGTAGAGGTTTTAATTTTGATACAATGCCATGTAGAAATTCCGTTGTTGGTGTTAAGAATTTATTGTATCAATTCGGTTTAAACTGTTATAATGACAAACCTACAAGAGATAAAGCTTGCCTCAATAATGTGATGAACAATATTCCTGCTCTCAATAGTTTCATCCGTTTTTTATTATCGTCCTTTTAAATACATTTAAAGGACATGTCCAATTACAAATATAAAATAATTTAACAAGTACAGCTTATAATTTTACATTACTTCTTTTATATTGCATGTACATTAAGTTTATCTTAAATATCATTTTCACTTTACGTTGCTTTACCATGTCTAAATTCATCTATACTATAAAATTCATTTTCTATTAAGTATTTCTTTATTGTTACATAAATGCCGTTATTTATCTTTTTTTCTAATTGATGCTACATGAGATTGCCAATTTAAATGTTTATCAATTATTACTCTAAGAAAATTAGTGCAATTTATTTCTGATATGCTCTCCCCATCTGTACTTAGTTTAATACTATTTGGGTTAAGTTTTGTTAATTCAAAGTTAATACATGCTGTCCTTTGTGTATTTATTATCATATCTAAATTAGCATAATATTGTTTTATAATTTTTAAAATTGAATTTGCTCTAATTTTAACCTCTTTTGCTCTCAATTGCTCTACAAAATTGTTACTTTTTGGACCATTTAGCTTTATTGTTAAGGCATAAGCAATGTCAACTTGGCCAATTGACAACTGAGTTTTTTATTTATGGACGCCCTTTAATACTATGGTTCTTAGCATCTCATTCTTTATTGGGCGTGAAAGACCGGCAATTTTGCTCAGAGGTCTCTTTATCAGAATTGAGGTTCTTTTGCATGCCGCAAATCTACGACACGGGACCACTGGCTTTACTTCCCTTCCTAAGGAAGCCATGCTAAGGATTTTTACACCCGAAAAAATCCATCGCCCTCCGCGGGTTTGAACCCGCTTCCTCGAGTCCAGAGGTTAGCATGGTAACCACTACACCACGGAGGACGACACAGTACTGGGTTAGAGTCAAATATAAATATTCATTATTTTAGATTACCCAAAACTCAAAATAGGTATATGTATTTAGGTTTTAAATAATATAACAAGCTGCTTGATCATGTTAAACCCTGGATAAGAAACTTTTAAATCCAGAGTGTACACATGGTTCATTGTAAATCCTTTATATTCCTTACAAGAGTTTTTAAGTTTTAAAACTTGTGATATTAATAGGTAACTTTTAATTGAAAAATTATGTTTTTATACAGCTTTTTTATCAAAAATTGTCAAATGACTTTATAACGCTTTAAGATCAATAAAACTAAAATTAGTGCCACTTCAATTACACCAGGTACATCTAATGTGAACATCAATGGTATTTAAATTGCAAAATCAATGCAGCAATAGCAGGTACATAATGCTATACTCGAGAACCACCTCTAATTCCACAATCCATTAAAATAGAGCATAAAAAGCGGGTTAGAACATGTATACAACAAAAGCGGGTCATCTCAAGACTTAAAAATACAATGCAGGGTTTAAAACAGAAGCTCTGCCTTGCTGAAAAACAAAATAATACGCCCTTTCGACGGAAGTGTGGGAGAGGGAAAGGGATCTCTGAGTAATAAAATGCAACAATAAGCACAGTTCTAGTATTGTCAGCTTTGTGGTAAAGAGGGACGTTATAGCTTGAAATCGCAGAGGTTGTGTGTGTAAGTTCAGGGATAGGATTTATGTATTTTTTCGGCTAAATAAGCTACCTCTGTGCTTTTTCGAAGTATATATTTGTACGTTGTACAAGTTTTTGTTATATAAGTAATTTGACATACAATTGTGCTATTATTATTATTATTATTATTATTATTATTATTATTGCATAAAAATCGAAATGGATATTCTATGCAGCATATGTTTCTGTTAGTGATATAATAATAATAATAATAATAATAATAATAATAATAATAATAATAATAATAATAATAATAATAATAATAATAATAATTGGCTTTTATATTCAAATCACAGCCTGACTTTCGTTTAAGTTATTTGGCAAATGGTGGGAGTGAGAGGCATAATACTTGTTTATAAAATTCTGCAAACGTTTCAAGCGGAATACCGATTCCTTTTATACCATAGAAGTTGCTGCTGTCAGAGGTTCTTTTGTCACCTTCAACTATTTGTATACGCCTATATAAAAATTATGTATCTGATCAGTTACTCTGATTAAATTAGTTATATCTGAAAGCGTGAGGGGGTGTCAATTCCAATTACGTACGGGACGGCAAAACTCCTGAAGCCGGTTCTGCAGTCGGTAAGGTCGCTCGAGCACACCTAATGTCGGGAGAGTTGCCATTGCTATTATTACAGAACTGTCAACGTGAGTGACCAATTACGAACTGCAGGTTACATTGTGAAAGTTAAAAATAAATCGAGAGTATATTTGGGTTTGTCTAGAATTAGTAATTGTGACAATACACCTTGTAAATTCTCTGTACTACGATGTATAATGGACCCAACATTAATTATAGTACTTAGGAGTCAATTATATAGTGTTAAAATAGTAAATGAATTAGCAAGATTACCTTAAAATTGTGTTTTGTAGTAGACGTTGACACTTCCAGAGCCTGTGACCCACCCTGTTAAGGATCCTTTCTTGAATAATAAAATCCTGACGTAACGACAACAAATTTCGCCATGTTGTCGATAGTGCATATGTGCACTAAGAATAGCTTAGTACCTAGAGCCGGATCCGAAGTACCATAGCTTATTGGTTAAATATTATAAACATTGCTTATAACTTCTAATTTTAAGACCACAAACAATAAAATGTGCATTTGTTGAATATCGTGTTTTCTACTCTCTGAAGAATTAACATACGCATTAATCCGTCGCTTGATTGGAAGAAAAATAATTGCTCAAATTATCATATGTAATGACGCGGTACTTCTTGCGGAGTTTCCCAGCAGGTTCAAATTCCTCCGTCTCGCTGAGCTTCATCTTGTCTTCACAATTACAGAGCTGCCAACATATGACTGACAAACACCGCCATGACTAACAACAGCGAAATCTTTCGTGAATAATGAACACTTCTTGGACATCTTTATTCACAGTAATATACATAACCTTAATTTCATTTTATTTCTTTATAAGTAGAAGAGTGAAGCAGTAGCGGCTTTAATATTGTAACGGTTATAGTTTTACTTTAAAAGAATGTGATAAATATAATTTTATGAAGCTCCAAATATTCAGGAAAAACCTTTGTTTAAGTAAAACCAGGAAATTGGCTTGAGATTTCCCGCGAGTCATTTCCCAGATGCTGAAGTAAGCAAGAGTTTGGTGGCACGATGTTTAGAGGAAAGATCACCTCATGTCCGATACGTAGATGAAATGCGTAATTTCCTCTGATATACGCTTACATCAGTTACTAGCTAGGCACTAATCAGCATTCTGTCACATATTTAAACTTAGATATTTTTACGGCGCTCTCTGGGCTGATCACGTGCCTAGCAGATACCTGTGCTGGCTAGCTCCTTAAATTTACGACGAAGATGGAGCCCCGGACTTCTGTCCACCAGGGATACCCACAAGCTAACTCTCTCACTCTGAAATGTAATTTATTTTGTTATTAGAATGATTGAGGTTTCTCTTGGGAACAGATACTACATGTCTGATAGTGTCACCCTTTCTCCACCCTTCCAGGTACCGCATTCTGTAGCCCTCTCGATGCCATCCTGTGCTACGTCCGCATCCCTTGCGTCGACGCCACACCTATGTCAAATTGGAAGGAGGCGCCAGTCGCTATTTCCTTTAATTAGGGCTGTAACAGGATTTTACCCATGCCTATAAGATGTATTAGTTCTTCCCGCATTTATTTCTCTGGTTTTAAGGGTGCGCTGCTACGAAGTTTTGTGTCCATTTTTTCCGATGCTGTACGCGTCCTGTGTTTGTTCTTTTCAAGTGAATAATACGTCCCCTGAAAATAACCATAATGGACATGTAATTCCAGTTCAACAGAATGCTTTGCTGTGGGTTTAAATTTTCTTTCTTTCCAGAGTTTTTTTTAATAATTCTAATATTCTTCAATTTAGGTGATTAATAAGACTTGTATTCTCAGTGCAGATTGCTAAATTTGAATCACACATTGAACAATAAGGTAGATTGCTATTCTGAGTTCAGTAGTAGGAGGAGCAGAAGCGGTAGTAGTAGTAGTAGTAGTAGTAGTAGTAGTAGTAGTAGTAGTAGTAGTAGTTGTAGTAGTAGTCGTAGTAGTAGTAGTAGTAGTAGTAGAAGTATTTATTTTAATATTGTGAAGTATATAGTTTTTATGTATTAGATTGCTCTAAAGCAACATATAGTTTACAACAAATTCTTCTAGGCCTAAATAACTTTCATGAGTACACATATGTTCAGTGTTTCCTTCCTTTTCCACAAATGTTCAATGGTTTCGTAGATTTGGGATAAATTTTACTTATTATGACTGTTATTGCAATATAATTTGAAGATGAAATTACTTGTAATTCTATAAAGTTTGTTAACTCTGTAGTGACAATTCTTTACAGTGTGTAGTGACAATAAATATTCTTTTCCTTGTTCAATTGAAACATTTTTGTTGTTCAACTGCTTTATACAGTTACGATATTTTTAAATGTTCTGTGAAAAATAAATTGCATCTCAAGAAGTATAAAAATGATAAAGACACTAAAGCTCACATTACCAATATTATATTTACTTAGATTCATTTAGATTAATACATAGTTGCCGAAAGAATCTACACTGGTGACCACCTGACATGATGTAGTTAGAAAGAGCTCCGGAAACTAAAACTGAACAAGATGTTGCCGTAAAGCGTGTGAATATAAAAGTGCCACCGTTTTGGAAGCCTGATTCCAAATTCCAGTTTATACAAATATAGGCGCAGTTTCGTAACAATAATATAATACGGGATCAAACAATATATGACACGGTGGTAAGTTCCACTGACGCAGAAGCATTAACTCAGGTTGCCGACGTTCTCGTGAAACCACATGCCGGTTAATACGAGGCTATAAAGGAACGACTAATTTCAGTCGTTTCGCTGACAATGAGACATAGCGAACGCAAAAACTCTTAACGGAATTGGAACTTGATGATCGTAATCCATTGCAAATGTGTGAGTGAGGAGGCCAGCAGATGATAAAGTTAATGAAAAGTTTCTAAAAACATTGTGGCTACAACAATCACCTCGCGAAATGCGAAATGTACTATCAGTGAACGATATCTGGCTAGTTTAGCCACAATAGCAGATCAGATTTGCAAACCAAAACCAACCCGTCCTATCAAGTAGCACTAATAAATGTTGTCAAACCCAATCAAAATGACATAGGTGACTTAAGAAAACAAATTACTGAACTTTACTAGCAAGTAACTGAGTTAGACAAACAGTTTCAGCCCGGGTCACGACCATATTACAGATCAAATTCAGGAAGGAGGTCAAATAGCCATGGTTCTTGTTCTAAGTTTAAAAAGAGCACATGTTACTACAACACTAAATTTGGTAAACGTGCTTATAAATGCATACAACCGTGCAGCATGAGAGCAGTGCTTCGAGTTAAATCGGATAATTCATAAAACTAACTGCCCGTCTCCCACTGGCGACAGAGAGACAGGGGTTACAGCTGTGTCACCTATTTGTAAGTGACAAGGAATCGTCAGCCCTCTTTCTGATTGATACTGGAATAGACTATCAATTGTTCCAGCTTCAGCTAAAGAAAAGCGAACTCCCGGAAAATTGACAATTCTTGAACACTTTTGCCGCCAACAACAATCAGAACGTCCGGTCAGCAGCTGCTCAGGTTCGATCTCGGTTTACGCCGAGAATTCCAATAGCCATTCATCATAGCCGAGGTGAGTAGACCTATCATTGGGATACTCTCTTTCCTACTACAATGTGTTGGTCGACAGTCAGGTCAGCGTTTTGTCGTCCTCCGTGGTATAATGGTTACCATGGTAGCCTCTAGTTCCCGAGATTGCGGGTGCAAACCCGGCGGAAGGCGATGGATTTTTTTCTGGCGTAAAAATCTTTAGCAGGACTTCCTTCGGAAGGGTAGTAAAGCCGGTGTTCCAGTGTCGTAGATTTACGGCACGTAAAAGAACCTCAAACCCGATAAAGAGGCCTCTGAACAAAATTCCCTGTGTTTCACGCGCAATATAGAATGGGACGCTGAGGACCACAGAAGTTATAGGGCGTCCGTAAATAAAATTAAATTTAATTTTAGGACAGCGGTTGATTGATGGCAACACTAACCTCACTGTTAATGGCATAATCTGCAAAAACAATAATTAAGAAATCAAAGCTATACAGAATGAAAACATTAACAAATCTATTCTGTGTGGGTTTCTTGAGTTGATAATTCCAAATATTGCGAATAGAAGAATCAAACTACACAATATTGAACACCACATTCAAACCAGAGGTCCTCCCATTTTTGCCAAACAGAGGAGACTTGCCCCGTAGAAGCTGAAGTCAGCACGACAAGAATTCCAGTGCATCTTGCAACAGGGACTTTGCAGAACTTCGAAAATCATCCGGCCCAGCCAATTACATATAAAAAAATCCGGCGAATGGAGATTTTGTGGCGACTACAGAGCCCTCAACAGCGTCACTATTCCCTTTACCGTTTCTTACTGATTGGAGTCACATATTGTCAGGAGCAAAGATATTTCCACCTATAGATCTGATTCGTGCTTACCAGTAAATATCCGTTCATGTCGCCGACATTCCGAACAGCAATCACATCCATTCTAAATTGGGCGTGAAAGGCCGGTAATTTTTCTCATAGACCTCTTCATCAGGCTTGAGGTTCTTTAACGTACCGTAAATCGACGACAACGGACCACCGGCTTTACTTCCCTTCCGAAAGAAGCCACGCTAACGATGTTTACGCCCGAAAAACTCCATCGCCCTCCGCCGATTTGAATCCGCGGTCTCAGGAACTAGACTAGCATGGTAATCACTACACCACTGAAAACGACAAGAAAATGTATGATGGTATTCTCTACAGGTTATGTTTTCACCACTTTTTTAAAATTATTTCTTCAACTTTGCTTTCCTCACGCCCTCGTCACCTTTATAGAGCTATGGATTTCATGCATTAAGTCTCTATCTGATATTATTTTCCACTTCTTGACTAGGTGATTGCATTTCTCTATATTTAAGGTGTGATTTATCAGAGACCCCAATAACTTTTCTTGTGTTTTTCTGCGGGAAAAGCCTTATGGCTCGTGCATATTGAGAAGCTGCAATGTTTGACGTTTGTTCCAGGGGGCAAACCTAATGGTTCCTGTGATATATATTTGTTAAGTTTTGTGATGATGTTGCACACGCGTATTCTTGTTGTAGTGTTCAAGGAAGTGAAGCTACGCTACTTTTCTTTAATCCACACAAGTTAAAATACCACTGTATTGTGATCTGGTCTTGATTATATATTGAGCAGATACTGTGATGTTATTGAATTTTGAGTATACTTTCATTGTTTTGTGTGTGAGTATGTGTGTTGGCATCTCTGATAGATTCCCGTACGTTCTGTAAGCTAGGAAGGGTATGAGCATTATTCTTACAAAAACTTTAGTTTTATACATGAAGTATTATACACAGATATGCTTTGTTCAACTACCGCTCAAGTATGCTTTATCGTTAGTGGAAGTCACCATATGGATTTGTAATATTTTGGGATACCATCTGTTGTTTATTTATGTCCTGGCATTATAAACCACGCTCTGTATACTAGCTCCGCTTTTTATATTTGGCATAATTTGATTGCACAACTTTACACTATAGCTTTATGCTACCTGAGTGAAAACGCACAGGTCATGTATCTCGTTATGCAGCTTATGACTCAGCAACCATTTCTGTGCCACACTTATTTTAGGTTAACCAGAGATCACTTTGGACTCTTTGACTTTTGTTTGTTCCCTTCAAAATATGTGTTACAGTTGCATTTTTTTCTCACGTTGTTAGGATGATTTTCTTTTGTTTGTTTGTTTATTCCTGGTCTCTATTCAGCTCTAGGTATACCCAGATATTCCGATAGTTTTTAAACAGTGTCAATCCGGTAGTTTAATTATTTCTTATGTGTTAAATGTATTAATTCTTTGTTTGTTAAAATTAAATTAAGTTTTATATATGGACGCGCTTTAACTACTAATGGCTCTTAGCGTCCCATTCTACATTGGACGTGAAAGAACAGAAAGTTTGCTCAGAGGGTTCTTTATCAGGCTGAGGTACTCTTATGTGCCGTAAATCTACTAAGCGGGACCACCGTCTTGGCTTCCCTTACGAAAGAAGCCATGCTATGGCCCTTTTTGCCCCAAAAAAGTCCATCGCCCTCCGCCAGGTTTGAACCCGCGACCTCAGGAACCAGGTTTTTGAAAAGAGAAATCAATTTGCATACAGAGGAAAATTTGTAGTTGCAAACACCTTGTAATTATATTACCTGCTAGTGCATCTAGAGGAATTCAAACATGTCAATCAGGAATTGCCAAAACGAAGTGGCATTTATGTGCAACTAGTAGGCTAAGTAATGAGAGTGCTTCGGGGTAATGAGAGCCTAAGCCATTATCCTGTTTACACTTAAAATGTATATAATTTTAAATTGATTATAATCAACTTCAATACTTGTAAAAAGATTATTATTGTAAGTAATCAATTTTCTGCCAAAATTAGCATTTTTCCAATCTTGTTACTCTCATGATAACTTTAGTTTACACATATTATACGGGGTGAATCATCTAAAACTTGCACTGCAAATAATTCGGAAATGGAAGGTGCCATTGATGTGCAGTTTTCACAGCATTGATTGGTGGTCAGGGGCTCGTGAATTTAAACTATAAGCAGATTTTAATAATGCTGAGAAGGTGTATCTTTTAAGCAAACATACAATTTTTATTTGGAACAACGCCTAGTTACATCAACAGAATGAAGGTAGGCTAAATTATAATGTAAATGGTCTTTGTTGCAGGATTCTAGTGCAAGTGGTTTACGAAAAATCGTATTTTGAAAGTTTCCACCCCGACAATTGTTTCTCCCATTCAACCTGCTTAGTTGCTAGGCACGATGTTGTTATGTTTATTTGCAGTGTGTTTTCTGTTCATTGATTGCATTGCGACTTTCTGATCAGTTAGTTTGTGACAGTTCAAGCAGTAAGTCGTGAGTGGAAGATGGGGTTTACTAATGCAGAAAAAGCCGACATGTTCATGGTGTATGGAGAGTGTAGGAAGAATGCAGTTCGTTCCTGTACGGTGTATGCGGAAACGTATCCCAATAGACGTCAACCACATCGGGAATTATTTATCAACCTCTTCAACCAATTACGTGAAAGTGGTACTGTAACACTTAGAAAACGTAACAGAAGCAAACAAGTGACTGGAGAAGATGCAGAAATTAATGTTTTGTCTGCCGTTGCAGTAGATCCGCAAATTAGTTCCCGCACAATCGCACGTGGAAGTGGCATAAGTCAGGCTAGTCTACTGCGCATTCTCTCCATCGACATAGATTCCATCCCTATCACATCTCTCTCTCCATCAAGAGCTGCATGGAAACGATTTTGAGAATCGTGTTAACTTTTGTACATGGGCATTAAGACATGATACTCCAGATTCATAATGTATCTTGTTTAGTGGTGAGGCAACAATTGCTAATCATGGCCAGGATACCGCAGAAACATGCACTATTGGTCTGTTAATAATTCCCGTTGGCTTCGTCAGGTGGAATGTCAGCGTCCATGGAGTTTAATCGTGTGGTATAGGATAGCGAAACATCAGTTCATAGGCCCTTTGTTCATATAAGGAACAAGGAGCTCACACAAGTATCGCATCCTCCTGACAGGCCATCTACCACAGGTTCTTTTACAGACCAGGAGGAACCTGTGGTACCAATATGATGGCTGTCCAGACCATAGTGCACGAAGTACTACAGCTTTTCTCAATGGATTGTTTCCAAATCTTTGGATTAGACGAAGGGAACCTGTACCTTGGCCGGCCCGCTCACCGGATCTGACCCCTTTAGACTTTTTTCTGTGGGGAAGACTGAAAGGCACTATCTACAAGTATGTACCAACTACACCAGATGATATAAAATGACCTATTACTGCTGCCTGCTCTGAAATTTCCGCTGAAATGCTAGAACGTGTGCAGAAGTCTTTCCATAGCAGACTGGAAGCGTGTATTGAAGCTGCCGGGGGCCATTTTGAACACAGCCTTTGAAGGGCTATGTTCTCTTTACTTGTAAGAATCCACAGAAGTATTGTAATTCCTTTTTGTTTTTTTTAGTTTGTGCTATCACGGGTTGTACAAGTGTCGGTGTGTAAAAGTTACAAAATAAGATTTCTAGTAAACCACTTGCACTAGAATCTTGCAACAAATTCACTGACATTCTAATTTACCCTAACTTTATTCCGTTGATGTAACTAGGCATTGTTCCATTTAAAAAATTGTATGTTTCTCAAAAATACACTTTCTTAGTATTATTAAAATCTGTTTAAAGGCTAAATGTACTAGCCCCTGACTACCAATCAATATTGTGAAAACTGCACATCAATAGCACTTTCCGTTTCCGAAATATTTGCGGTACAAGTTTTAGATGTTTCACCCTTAGATGAAGAACAATTAATTAACATTGACTGCCATAATAGTGGTTGACATGAGGCTTGGGACTTAAACTACTTAGGATATTGCAAGTTGCCATTGGGGTACATTATCTCAAAATGAATTTGAGAATACCTTTTGGTTTACTGAAAAAAAATAAGTCAGTTGGGAAGTTTATTGTCATATCGACATGTTTCCATAGTAGCTCTGTTGCCTAGAGCTATGGCATACAAAGCCGAAGATCTACGTTCAACTTCTGGCTATGGTATTGACTGTTTCAGTGTAATTCTGCCCTTCCAACTTACACACGGTATGTGTGGAAACAATTATCATTCAGTGACATGTTTAACCTTATTATTAAATTTTTTGTGGGGTTGTATAAAGAATGAAGAAAATTATTTTGACAATTACTTCATGAGCCATGCATTCTTTACTGATCACTTCAATTCACAGCTCATGTATTTGAGCCGAAGACAATAAACTATCACTGAAGTCTTGTCAAAATGAGACTGTCTTACCTGATACACAACAGCTGTTTCTGATTAGTAAGATAAAGAAACGAAGAAAACTTTCTTAAAGAACAAAGGTAGAAAGCTCTGCTGGTTATGATATTGGCATTGTGTAAACTATAATAATAATAATATAATAATAATAAATATAAATATAAAAAATTGTTATTAATATTATTTATTAAAGTTTTCATTAAGTAAACAGTCTCAGCAAACACCACTCATGAGTTCGATAGTAGATAGATTCCGGAGCGCGATTTTCTTGTTTTATATAGGTAATGATTAAATATGTGTAACAACCGTCAACACATATTCACTTCCTCTCTGTATAACATTAATCTCACTTTGTGTGTACATTTGGTTTGGTTCTACAAATACACATAGCTGAACTCTTAAAGCCAATTTGGTTGTCTTACTTGTGAAACAGCTGTGTTGCATATTGCAAAATTTTGCATTCCTTGAAATAAATAGGTTATGTAGAGCATCATTTCTGTTACCCACGAGTATTCTGGAGTTTGTTGTATCTCTTCGCCCTTTCTAATGTGGCTATGTTATTGCTTTGCTTGCTTATAAATGTAATTTAGAAAATATGAAGTGGTGATGGTTAATATTACCGAAGAATTTAAAGAAAGGAGTATTTTATTTATCACAAAATGCTTTAATGCGCAAATACTGATATGAATGAATTAACTAGGCAGCCAAATGAGTGAGATTAGAAATTCCCTGAAGTGTAAAGGAACACAAAAGTTAAATGAACAAACTGGAATTTTGCGCTCGTGCTTGGTTGATAAAGTATTAAGTGAGAAGGAAATAATTTAGATGTTCAGTATTTAAATATTAGAAAACCGTACACACTACGCGAACTTAAACCTTATCATTAAAATAGGGACATGTACGGTCATTACTACTGCTGATTAATCCAAAAGTTTGTAAAATAACCATCACTTTGTATTACTTCAAAGAACAGTTTTAGGCACAACAGAAGAGGTCCAGCATTTATCTGAAGCTACTGATGCATGGGCTGTTAAATTAAATTGAATTTTATTTATGGACGCTTTTTAACTACTAGTTAGCCTGTATGCCCCAAAAAGTTTCTGGGATCAGTTTTAAACTGTCTGGACAAAACAGGCTTGGTTCCAAACCAGCAAACACATTTCTCGGGAAGGAACATGTACTAGCAGTTCTAGACATGCGCACATACATTGTGTATGCCCCTGTGTACCTGTTATAAAATGTGTATTTAAATCTGTTGGAATACAAGTAAATTCAGTTTACAGAGTGAGTAATTAGCAACACCTACGTATATAGAGTATGTTAAGGTGTGCGGTAAAGCGACGCTGTTGAGTGTGAGTGTGAGAGAGAGAGAAGTAGGAATATGTCGGTTACCGAGCATGCAAGCTGTCGTATCTTGTAATGGTTTTTATAATTTTTATTAATTTTATTAGTGATAGTGAATAGATGTATTATTATATAAATATGTGTTCCTTAATTGATGTACAACCTCTGAGAGTATATAGTTATTCTCTATTCTGAAAAAAATGTTTTTGACAACATTCATCCAGATTAAAACGAGCAGTTGGGAACATAAATTATGTTAACAACATTAGAATTATTATGAAAATACATGGATAGGTAGAGAAAGAAATGTGATGTTAATACCTACATTTTTCCATTTTTTCACAACATATCTAGCTAAGACACAATATATTTGAATGTGCGTAGAAAAATACAAAATGTGTGGTGGCAACACCTACATTTTTTCCGCGTACATAATAGGTAGAAAAGGTATTGCATTCCACCAAAAAATTTGATACTGATGTTTCACCGGAAATACATTGTATAATGCAGAATACATGTTTTGTGGTCCCCTGAATACAAAAAAATCATTTTTAGGAAAAGGTCCATGTG
This sequence comes from Deroplatys truncata, assembly GCA_030765065.1. Classification (NCBI taxonomy): domain Eukaryota; kingdom Metazoa; phylum Arthropoda; class Insecta; order Mantodea; family Mantidae; genus Deroplatys; species Deroplatys truncata. The sequence continues at coordinate 289,420,644 of CM060981.1, forward strand.
TATGTGTGTGTCTGTCTGTAAACAACATAACTCAGGAACCAAAAGTCGCATAAATACCACACTTGGCTAAGTACCTTCGAAACACGACACACAAGATTTTTATGAAAACTTCCTCATCCTCAACTACCCCTTACATGGAATGTTTTTCCAACATTTTTATGTTTTTAAAAATGACCCAACGATTTTGTTTAAAATATCATATATTAAGGATAGTTACCTGACAAATAAAATGAATATCTTGATTTTTTGGGAATGGCCTGTGGAGTCCTCTTCATTGGGAAGGAATTTTGTATAATCTCGTATAACTGGTAAACGTTAAGCGATAGATGAAAACGTACTACACAAGAATTGTTGACCTCTTTAAACGTATTTCAAATAAGTTTTATGCGGTATAAGATATTTTTAAGATGCCGTTATTAATGATTTTAATTTGTTATTGCTTCGCAATTCTCTTGAAGTCCTGTTTCTCGCGATTGCGTGGAAACAGTATGGAACAAAAAGCCCAGTTCTTAAACATTTTACTATCGCTGTTCCCTTTATATCTGTAACGAAATGCATAATGTAGCTATTTCTGCAACGGCTTATTTGGATTAAAATGTAGTATATAGAAAAATAAGCTTTAGTAAGAATTGTTTGTGTACCCACTAATAAACGATAGAAGGCAGTGAACATCATGTGAATTATCAGGTCAGATTTTTTCGTTTTTTCCCAAATTCTCATGACACAATTAGACATAATATAAACATTTGAAGGTTGTGTGGAATCAAGACCAAAAATTCAATACCATGCCTGAGATACAAGTCGTGAGTCTTTGACTTTCCATGCCACTGCTCTGACACCTAAGACTTTCTCTGCTCACTATAATTTACTTTCATAGATATTTACAAATTATTCATAAAAATTGAATATTTCTTCCTACTTCATGTTTATGGTGATAAATGTTTTGCTGACTGTTTATATTCTAATTGTGAAATTGCTATGTTTAGTGCCAGTTACTTCCGTTGTGCTATTTACGATCTCTTTGTCCGGCTCGCTTCCGCTCTGCTCGTTTTACGATCTCCATGGATTGAGGGGGCAGGCTTCCTGTGTCGCATGGAGTGGCTTGCCGACCGCTCTCTCGAGGCAGAATTGCCATGTAGCTAGTACGAGCGTGACGAAAGTATATCTCCCTCTGTGGCAGTGAGACGGCTGCTATTTTTACGTCTTTTTTTTTTTTTTTGCCAGAGCTGATTATAATAAATTTTCTATATTTGAGAAGTTTGTTTTGTATGCCATCATGGTTAATGTAAATTACTAAAAGTATTGACTACTTTTCAAAATTCGGTCGGTGGCATAAATTTTAAGTGTATTCATGAAATATTTCTCTACTCCAGCTTATATGATGGTAGGATCTGATTGAGCAGCTCATTTTCTTTCTTCTTCTTTCAAAGTGAATGGGAGTTACCATAGTATTCAGAGATTATGTCCCAAGGCTATCATAGGTGACTGGTTCACAGGTTTAACATATAGTATAATTTTTGTGTGGCTATTTTATTTGTGTTCAGTGTCTCAAATTTTCTAGTTAACAGCTAAATGCATCAGGTATTACTATATTATAAATTCATCATGTTGGCAGGAATTTGCTGATTCATATATTGTTGTGAGTGGTCTTTGTGAGATGCAGTTAATGCTTTGGCTTTTAGCATTTTAAATTTATTAAAGCTCTTTATTGAAAAGTTAAAAGTAAATACGTTAAGTTTTTAGAGTTTATCAAAGTGTTAATGCTATTTCCTCTATATTCCGTTAATGCTTGAGAAAATGTCAAGAGATGCTTGTGGCTTTAAACAAACATTTAAATAAGTTTAGGGCTCAATAAACCAAAATTTATGTCTGTGTTATATTTGTTGTTTGTTAAGTTTTGGTTGAAGCTACATTAATAGCCTTCATAAAGCAAGTACGTTATTTAGCCCCATTTGAAAGTGGGTACGTGAAAATTCTACCACTTGAGGAAACAATTCGCTTTTGCTACTTTGAAACCATATTTCTTTTGACCCTTTATTAGCGATAGGATGGTTATAATACGGATTCAATAACAACTGTAGTAATTGTACTTTTCCTAACTTTAAAGAAGTGAGACAAACACTTGCAATATAGGGGAGATATAGTTTAGAAAGATATTTTTCAACATTTCTTCTAGTCAAGGATTACCATTTGGCGGTTTCCACCGATTTTTGGTGTTTGGCCATCAGTCATTCTTTTGTTTGCTCAAGTAATGCCCGTTTGACTGTCAAGTGGGTGAAGTTAATTAAGGTTGCTCCGACTTTCACTCGTGACCAGTTATTAACGAATTTTATTTCTTTGTGCATATGTTTGTCATGATTTATGCCTGCTTTAAGTGTTTTATTTCCTGTTTGTGGTTAATTTCATATCTTTCTTTTTCAGCTAAATTATTTACGGAGATGTTTCAGGGTTTGAGTTTATGTAATTTTTTGTTTATTACTAGTGTTTGTTTACTACTCTGGTTCCTATAAATAATTATAATATTGGCTTTATAAAGGGAGGATTTATCAGTTCTAAACTTTAAACGAATCTTGGTGTGCATGATAGTTTTTTTTATCAGATTACAGGTTAATAGCTTTGCAATGTATAAAGATGTTTAAATGTGGCCCTGAAACGACTATTATTTGGCTTCTTTGCTTTTTGTGCTTTGTTTTCTTAGTTTTTATTTTCTATGATTGATTTCAAAGTTGTGTATTTTATGCTTACTTTAATGCTGGCTGTTAAAATATTGTGTTTTATTTGCTATTAAATCATTTTCTGAGATCGTAAGTTTTATTATAGATTCACTTTAATTTTGCTTGCTAAATTTTGCTTTCTTTTCAAAATTAGATATTGGCTTTACTATTTAAAGGCATTATTGGGATTTATATTTAATTTGGTATGCTAATTATTCATTTAAATTTTGTTTATGGTTTCTTTAAAGCTTTGTAGGTGAGTGTATTGTGCTTGTTTTATTATTTCATGAGCTTGGTGTCAATATACTGTGAGTTGCTTATTTGTGAGGAGCTATGTTGATATTGCATAGTTTATTAATGAAAATAAAGTTAGTTAGATCTTGTTCTGTTCTTATGTTGAGAGATTTTTCCTGTGTCCAACTTTTTTAATAGCTGATCACAATTCTGTTTGCTCAATTCTTTGAATTCTCCCCTACGGCATTCTTTAGGCCCGTTCTTTTTGCCCTACCGGGGTTCCCAGCGCCTGACACATTTTCGTAAGTGGCTGCGTGGCGACGATGCCTTCCCCATGCATAATTGCCTGGTGAAGCCACCGTGAGACTTCGCAATGTTGATATAAGACACTTCAATACATTAAATGAAACTACGTACCCATTTCCTCCACCATTGGATTTTGCACAAAAACCAGCACATCACATATATTTGCTAAATATTCATTTCTTATATTATCCTGCAACTTTGATTACTCTTTCATAGCGTACCATCTAAGAGAAGGGTTTTCTATCGTCAAAACTACTAATAATTTTAAATTGTAGAAAACAAGGTTTAAATGTTGCAATCATTTTTGAATTTCAAAACCTCAGAACAAATACTGAAGCTGTTATTTTCACTCCGAAAAGCACACCTCAGGTTTCTTCTTGGAAATAAATGCTTTTGTTTGGAAGTGTGAATTAACCACTCCAATATTCGTAACTGGCACTTCCTTACTTCCAACTCCGCCGAGTTACCTCTATAACTATTTTACTTCCAGTCCACCCGAGAATTATCAAGACATTTACTTCCAACTCGCCAGAATTATATCCGCTTCCACACTGGTGGCGAGTCGAACGCACTCCTTTGCCAGAACTATTTCCACCGCTTCCACTCCGCAGTCAGAGTCGTTTCAAGGAAGTAGTTCCATTTCCACCTCCAATGATGTAGTTCCGGCCTTTGGTGGAACTAGTTTCATTGGTAGTACTTCCACTCCGGAGTATTGGTGAAAGTACTCTGGGAAAAGGAAGTACGTGGGCCGCGATGGGGGAGGCCACTTGGTCACAGAACACGTGGTCAGAGAAGAAATGGAGGAGGGGCTTGATTAGTTTGGTGTTCTGTGGGGTTTATGGCACAGGTGGAGGCAGAAAATGTTGCAACAGTTTTGCACTTGATAGGAATACATTGTGATTTGCTTCTTTTAAACGATTGGGTCAAGGAAAGAATAGTTTGCACGTGAATGAATTTTTTTTATTTTAAAGGAATGCGACAAGGAAAGGATAGGTTGCACGTGAAAGGAATACATTTTTAAGGAAATTGGTCAAGAAAAGGATAGTTTGTACGTGAAAGGAATGTATGTTATTTTTAAGGGAAATGGGCAAGGAAAGATAGTGCTTAATTGCATTGCAATTTGCCGTAAAGGTGTCCAAAGCCACACCACACTATATTTAACAAATGTCCCGCGTCATATAAATAATTGTTTATATTTGAATAGCTTGTAGTTCTATGCTAGTATGCTATGCTTTTATCCCCAATGCATAATAAACTACAAAGTAATAATAATATCACATGTAATGAACATGCTACATAGTCACATAATTCACATGGACATGCTGTGCAAATTGCATTTGCAGTAAATCAAATAACAACGGACCACAACACTACGGATTTAAGACTCAGCTTATAGATACTTCGTAAAATATAATTCTATTGCGTGTGAAACGTTTAGGTTTTTAACAGTAAATATATTTTATGTGGACGCACTTTAGCTGCTATGGCTCTTAGTGTTCCATTCTATATTGGGGCGAAAGAGCGAAAAATTTTCTCAGGGGTCTCCGTATCAGGTTTGAGGTTCTTTTACGTGTCGTAAATCGTGACAACCCGCTTTACTCCCCTTCCGAAGGAAGCTACGCTAAGAATTTTACGCCCGAAAAAATCCATCGCCCTCCATCGGGTTTAAACTCTCTACCTCGGCAACCAGAGGCTAGCATGGTACTTCTAGACCACGGAGGACGACTACTGTGTCAAAGAGAAGAAAAATAGGTGCGGATGGACTTGGCGAATTTTGTATTAAGGTTTCAGGTACAACCAAAAAACATTAAAATATCTTTCTGTTCACATTATTTTCAGAAACCAGACAAACTACTTAAAGTCTAATGTGCATTACAGTCAGTATTTCAATTTTTAGTTTATATAATGCAACAATTAGCATATTTTTACAGGAAAAAGGTCAACAGTATCATTGCTTTGTGAATGCAGAGATGACGACATAAAGCTTGCGTAGTAATAACTACATCTGAGAATGCGCTATTTTTTGCCATTCTCAGTATATTTCTGCTTTATATGTTACCTTTGAATTTAAATAAATTTCTGGCATAATGGAAATCATTTTACCTTGGTTTCGAAGAAATTTGTGCTTTTCCATCAAGAATGCGAATGTGAAGCTCCTATTTCTGAGGTAGTGGGGCCAATCTTAACTAGGAATACTTTCAGGAACACGTAATATAGTAAAGTCAAAATATATATTTCTCTCATTGCCTAATAGGCAGTGAGTATGACATTATCACAGTCGTATCAACATTTCTGCGCAATATTTTACTTGTTTCATAACACACAATTGCAATTCTTTCACAGAAAGTTTGTTTTAATAGCTCTTTCCGCATCCAAACAGAAACTATTAGAATCTAGTGCATCTAGAAATTAATTACAGTCATAACTCGTTCATCAACTTCAAAGCTTTCACTGTTGTAACTCTAAAGGTGACTTAGTAAATGATCACGCTGGGTCCATGTATTATAAATTTAGTCTTCCCAAATCTCTGATTCCAGGAGCCGTTTAGAACTTTCTGGGTGAACATATTGAGATCTAAACTGATAGTAATTTTAAAAGTTAGTTTCAGAGACGGCATATTACTAAATGCTTCGTTCATCACTTCCATGAATAGAATATGATATACTTTTGCTGCTGAAACAAAGAGTGAAATGGCTCTTTTCATGGCCTTACTTTTGAAGCTCTCAAAATCAGAAACTACGTCATTTTCACACAATTTTTAAAATCGGCCTCATCTCTGCTAAACACACGTTCTGAAATTGAGCATTGTTCTATTCTACTTTTAGGTGCCTTCACGATGTGTTAGGAAGGTTGATTACTAAAATCTGCTTGGATATGCATCATCTCGGAGTTAGGTGTTTTTTCGAAGAACAATAACTTGTTCCGGAAATATATCCTATTTTATTGTTATCTTATCCACAACAATAAATTACGTGTAACTACAAAATTGTCCCGATGGATAAATCTTAATTTTTCTCTCAAAACTTTGTTCTTAGGGAACGTAAATGTTGAAGTGTCTGTAGGACAATTGTTGGATTTACATACAGGAACGCATTAAGAACGACCCAGGCCAACTCTATACATACAAAGCCACACACTGTTTACATTTAGTTTCCATTGCACTAACATCCTCACTATCTTAGCAAAAGATGTGCTGTATGCTGTGCAGTGTGTATATTATATTACAACCCAACCTAATGGGCGCAATTTTGTTACATATCGATATTGGCATTAAGATCTGATACACAGGATGTTTAAAAAATAAAGGGCATAATTTCAGGTATGCATTCAACATACGTAGCCAATAAAAAGAAGTTCACTACAACATGAGTCTGAAAATGCTTGATTTCTGAGCTATGACCTTCAAAACAGTGAGAATCGCCGGAATATGCTTCTAACTGCAGATAATTTTCTGTACACCTCCTGCTTGAATATAGTCCTCACATCGACGTCCTATGGTCGTGCGAACACGACCCCTAATTCCAGAGTACTGCGTATTTCCTCACAACCTGCTACAATTCGATTCTGAAGGAATTCCATGTCATGCACCGGAGACGATTACACCAACTATTTTAAATGACCCCAGGAGTAGAACTCAACATGCTCAAATCAGGTGAGCGTGCGTGGCGAAGCAATTGGACCACGTCTATCTATCCATCGATCAGGAAATCTTCGAATCAGGTACCGGTGAGCGGAACGACTGAAGTGTGCAGGAGCACCATCATGCAAGAAGTGAGCTTGTTGACGAATGCTCAGTGGAGTGTCTTCATACGTGTGAAGTATGGTGCTTTCCAGGAAGTTTGTATACGTGTGGCCTGCAAGTAAGTTTGCAAATACGTGGGGACCAGCTAACCGATCACCAATGATACCAGCCCAGATGTTGAGAGTGAACCGTATTTGGTGATGATATGGAACAATTGCTTGTGGGTTTTCATGTTCCCATACATGCTGATTGTGGAAATTTGTAATGCCATCTCGTGTGAACTGAGCTTCATCTGAAAATAATACTAAGGCAGGAAAGTTCAGATTTGTAGCACACTGCTGCACCAACCCCAGGCAGAACATCAACCGAGAAGGGTAATCTGCTGCCGTCATTGCCTGTACACGTTGCAAATGATAAGGATACAACTGTTGCTCTCGTGACAGTCTCCAGGCAGTCGTATGAAGAACATTCACTCTCAACGCCAACTTCGTGTACTGATAGAAAGAGTCGTGTGCACAGAATCCAGAATCTCCTCCTCTATATCTGGAACTGTAAATCTTGGTCGTCCTCTCCCCAAACCGGAAGATATAAGCTCTCCATTAGCGCACAGACGACGATGAAGACGTTCAACTGCCTTCCTATCTGGACATATTTGCTGTGGGTACATCCGTTGGTACAAACGACGAGCCAGCGTAGCATTTCCGACCTTATAGTACATGCAGTGGATTTCTGCCAGCCCCTGAGTTGAGTACATGTCGCTCAGTTGTACGCTAAACACAACACTCAATTTATCCTTCGCCTCGGAATGAAATGTCAGAATGTCCTGTTAAATATCTTCTATCACAGCAACTACTTCCGGGAAGAAAGGCCTTCCAGTGTATATCACTATTTTGATGGTCATTAGTTATAAACCAAGCATTTCCGGACACATGTTGTAATTGATTTTTTTTTATTCTTTACATATGGGGAATACATCTCTGAATTTATGTCCTCTATTTTTGAAACACTCTTATTGCTGAGGGTCTTGCTTCAGATGATTTAAAATAAGCTGATGAAACGTACGGCAATTCATGATTAAACGTTGTTGTAGCGCTGTATCGCTCAGTAAGGAGCTTTTAAGAATTTCCTTATTTCATTAAAAGTTATTTTGCTTACAACAGCAATTTAAAAAATGAAAAATACATTTATGAATCGGTAATTATGCATAAGTCGTGCTGCTCACGTAAAGGACACATCTACTAGCTTTTAAGCCAACATACAGAGTCAACATAAAGTGTTACTTTAGGCGCATTTGCCGTACAGAATACGGCAGTATTTCCTTATTAATATCACTGCTACAGTGTAGTAGATTGGAGGTAGTAGATGGAAACTTGACTAGATATTTGGATTCTCTTATAGGGTTATAATCGTCATTAAAGGGTTACATTACAAAGGACCCAGCTTCTGCTCATTTATGGAATTATCAACGTAACATTTAACCTACTGCAATATTCCCTTGTTAATATCACTGCTATATGGCATGAGAAGTACGAGTAGACGAAATATAACTAAAAATTTGGCTTTTCTTATAGAACGACTACATCAGCAAAAACCAAGCTTCTGCGTATTTTTGGAATTCTGCATGTAACGTTCAACCGAAGCGTCCATTGCAGTTTCGTATTTTTCAATATCATATTTAAGCTAAATGTTCTATAAATTACACAAACTCACATTCATCAGTATGCCAGAATTGTTTGCATAATTTATTGAAAAAAATTCTCAAATTACAACTTGATGCAATCTGCACCGATGTTATATCATTTGTCGTAAAGGAAGTATCCAAAGTTATGGCTACTACTAAATAATAAGTGTAGCGCACTATTGATGAGTTGTTGGACTGGCAATGGAATTGGAAGTAACTCCGGCGGTGTTGGAAGTAAATGTTTTTGGAGGTCCTCCGGCGGAGTGGAAGTAGAATGTTGGGAAGTAACTTTCACGGAGTTGGAGGTAAATGTCTTGGAAATGCTACGGCTGAGGAAGTAAAATTGTTATGGCAGTAACCCCGATGGAGTTGGAAGTAAGGAAGTGCAAGTTCCGAATAGTGATGTGATTAATTCAGACTTCCAAAGGAGGAAACGTTCTTCTGAAGCGACCCCGACTCCTTCGATCTATCACCAGTCAGACCTCCAACTTACGAAAACAGAGGTAAAATTGAGTTTTATTTATGGACGCTCGTTAACTACTATGTTCCTTAGCGTCCCATTCTTTATTGGGCGTGAAATACTGGAAATTGTGCTCAGACGCCTATCAAGCTTGAGGTTCTTTTACGTGCCGTAAATCTATGAAGTGGGACCACCGGCTTTACTTCCTTTTCGAAGGAAGCAATGCTAAGGATTTTTGAGCCCGAAAAAATACATCGCCCTCCGGCGGGTTTGAACCCGCGATCTCGGGAACTAGAGGCTAGCACACGGAGGACGACGGAAAACAGAGGTACATACCTCTTTCTTAAGTTGGGTTCTGACCTGCCGGTAGAGTATTTACTAGAAAGAGTGCTAAACGGACTTCTTCGAATGAAAGTGAGCCGTCTTCTGGACAGAAGACGCCTTAGTGGACGTGTAGTTCAGAGGCGTAGCCAAGGAGGGATTGGTACCCTACCGAGATTTCACCGTTAGTATATGCTTAGAGACCCACGTAATAATAAAACAGCATTTTTAGAAAAAGGTCCACGTGTGTATTGTCTGTGAACAGCATAACTCAAAAAAGAAAAGTCGGGTAAATACCAAACTTGGTATTTAAGTTCAGCGTCTTCCAAAGACGCGACACGATTTTCAAGAAAATCTGGCCACCCTAGGCTACCCTTTACATGGGAGACTTTTATAAATTTTTTATTTTCTAAAAACATAGCTCTAACGAATTTTGATTAAAATACCATATATTAAAGGTATTTACATTAAAAATAAAATGTATATCTAGAATTTTCTGAGAATAGCCTCTGAAGTCCATTTCACTTTGAAGAAATGTATAATCTAGTATAACCAGTAAACCTTAAGCGATAGACGAAAACGCACTACAGAAACAACGCAGATCTCTTTAAAACACGTAATTTATTTCAGATAACTTATTTTTGTGCCATAAGCCATTTCTTAGATATCTGTTATTAAAGGTTTGAATTGTTAATTTCTTGGTCATTCTCCTGTCAACAATCACTTATTTCTCGCAATTGCATGGAAACGGTATGGAATTTTAAGGCAACGTAAGCGTTCATGTTAAACATTTGACTACCGCTGTTCCCTTTGTGTTTATAAGGAAATGTGTAACGTAGCCATTTATGAAAGGTCTTATTTGGATTAAAATGCAGTATACAGAAAAATAAGCTTTAGTAAGAATAGTTTGTATACCCACTAATAAACGATAGAGGTTCGAGAAAGTCATGTATATGTATCGCATCAGATTTCATAATATAACTAGAAACATCCCTTTGTAGTGGAATAAAATGACCTACAGGGGTAATAAAAAATACTTCACAGTGATAATTAATTCTCATGTCACAACACATTTACCTCTTAGAATACCCAAAGCACCCTATCCTAATTTTAATTCCAAATGCTGCATCTTGATCTGTGAATATCAAATCGATTTATTTTCATATTTTAATTCAGAACTAATTCGTATTCATCATTTTAATTGATACAAATTGTTTAAAATGGATCCCTAGCATAAACCACCTTTAATAGTTTCTGGCCCGCTACTGGCGCAGATTCCATTGTGGAGTATATGCTTCTGGTGTACTTTAAGAGAATTTGAGGTCAAATTGTATGGTTGTATTAGCACTCCAAGTTCCGAGGACAAAACTTTAAACTTTCGCAGGTACATAAATACGATAGGACTAGGACCGGAAGAGCAATTAGCACCTCGACCTACGCAGATCTTTTGTACCTAGGCCTCTGACGGGGCGCCCCGGGAGGGAGGGATGAGGTGAGAGGAGACAGATGGCGGCTGACCAGGAGGCACAACAGCAGAGAGCAGGATCCCTACCATTTACAGATTTGAACTCCCCGGGTGGTGGCAGGTGCATCTGGCTCACCTCCCTCTGTGGGCTTACACAACCCCCGAGGGGCTGGTACACGGTGGCAGCTCGCAGTCAACGGACGCAGATTTCCTTAGAGCATCCTTTCCACTGTCATGCACATGCCGAGACCTACTGTTACACTTGAAACCCTGAAAGAAAGTTAGCAGATAAGGGATGGAGTAAAATGAGAATGGAGATGAAATGTCAGTAAAGGCATTCGCCTGTCGAACCGCGAAAAAACCCATGGATCAGGAAGGTCAGCCACGGAAATCGAAAGCACGACCTCCCGAATGCGGGGCCACAGACGTAACCGTCTGAGCCATCCCGCTCGGTAAATACCATAGATTCTGTTTCTTTTAAATTATTGCTATGCACTCCACATATGTCAGCGTAACTTATATATAATTAATACAACATATGAAATACGATAAATGCGTACTTAGCAGTTTGAATGTCATTTTAATATTTAAACGGGTTTTCGCATTGGATGTCTTGAATAAGTGGGTTAAGGTTGATCAAAAGGAAAATTGGAAACAACCAAGGTATAGCAGGCTTTGTAATAGTCATTTTACAGACGACTGTTACAGCTGAGACTTCCGTATGAAAATGTAAATGTGCTTACACGAAAGTGAAGTCCAACTTTTCGATTCACATATTAAGAAATAAAGTTAAACTAAGAATACTGAATGGGCATCAACTGTGAGAAAAGTGTTTTATTTATAGGCGGTCTGTAATTACTACAGACCGCCTATAAATAAAACACTGTAATTGGGCGTCCCACTCTATATTGGGCGTGAAAGACCATAAATGTTGCTCAGAGGCCTTTTTATGGGCTTAAGGTTCTTTTATGTGCTGTAAATCTACGACACGGGACTGCCAACTTTACTTCCTTTCCGAAGGAAGCCATGCTAAGAATTTTCACGCCCGAAAAAAATCCATCGCTCTCCGCCGTGTTTGAACCTACGACCTTGGATCAGCTATGATTTGCAACAGTAAGGGTAGTGTGATATTTGTGTAGAAGGAGATAAACACTGTGTTAATTGTTGAATAAGCACTCAATTAATATCACATATTAATACTGTGCTAATCTCAAGTCGCATTTTCTCACATTTGCATTTATGCCTATAATAGAGGGCTAATTTAACTATCCAACATGAGGTGCAAGACATTTGTATAAATCTGGAACACCATCTATGAAAAGTAATTAGTTTACTTTTAAACATAATTGACGTGATACAATTTTTACCGGGCTTTTAGTTTTAGAAAAAAATATTCACAATCAGAACTAAAGCTCATTACTTTTTCTATTGACGTAATTTTGACGAGAAAGAGACAGGTAATTGTTTCTAAAGCTACATCAAATAATGCCTTCCTAAGGTCTAAGGCCCATAATCGTACAAGCCTAACAAAGCAGTATTAATGTCTTACGTGTAACTTGGGCTTTTGCAAATTATGTGTATACAGTTTTAGTCCTTTTACCACTAAAACATTTCGGGGCATAATTCAGTTTCTTTGTGTTGTTGAGGACATAGCTACGCTCTGTTATAAGATTGTCAAGCTCTTACTACTCATTTGCACTGGTATTGTCAGTGAACAGAAATAGGAGGAATGCTTGCAAATTATAAAATAATTATACGTCTGTAATGTTAAGAAGAGGTTATTTTTTAAATACAAGAAAGAACGACGGACTAGATTTGATATTTCTGCAGTGGAAAGTATACTGATTTTAGCTGTGTATATTTATTTATTAAAGCGTTACCAGAAACATTGCATTATGATGTTTTAAAGCATATGTAACTATGCAAGTGACTATCGCATTCTCTGATAGATCCGTCCAGTATGGCGGGGGAGCATGCAGACGACGACTCGCAATTTCAGTACATGGTAAGCAATCTAGCTAATATATAAATATATGGTTCTGACAGATTAGTGACCAACCTCCGAACTACAGCGCGATATTGCGCATGTGAGCAGCACATCAGGATATGATAATAATGAAACAATCCACTCAGACAGAGCAGACATGGTTATTTTTAATTATATTTATGAAAAAATGAATAATTAACAGCAATTGGTTTAAGGAACGCTGCAGAGAGCTAAAGTAAGGAAATAAAGAGAAAAAAAAGCCGTCGAGCTTTTTGAAACGCCGAGAAAGATTCAGATTAAGATGCGAATAAATGGCCTTAGGTAATCGTAGTTACGCTTCTCCTTTGGTTTTTCATATTAACCACGAATTAAATGAATGATAAATAAGTTAATGGATAACAGAAATAGGCATTAACCAAATCAATTGGGAGTATACGAGTACTTCTTCTACGCGCCACCATATAGTACGAAAATGGAGAGCTAGCACCAACACTGACTGTAAAACAGCAAGCATAGCACTCTTCGACTTTGATAAAGGAATCAAACTATTGACAAGACGTTTTATCGGATAGTAAGTAGAGATACACAAACTGACTTCGAACACAAGAAAATTCTTTAATCCCCGTCACTTAGTGCATTTCATACTATGCTGGCAACCATACAATATAGGCAAAGACAGCTCGCAGGCTCACAATTGTACATGCGCTGTTTGTACGCTGAATGATGCACGAAGATTAAAACTACTTTAGGAAAACAAGACAAAGCTGAGCATTTAACATGCATGATTAAAAAATGCCCTGAACTCACCAATCAAGGCAGACGATCTCAATCAGGATCAGCTAGAAGAGGCTGTAGTTCTTTTAGGCCTGCTTCACTGTCATCAACATTATCGCGGTCACTACTGGAATCCGACCGATTCCAGTAGTGACCGCTATCTACTGCACTGTCTAAACTTCCGTCATTTTCTATGGCTTTTCTGAACTCCTCGACGTGACCTATTGCTTTTCGCCAATTCTCCGCACTCTCTTTTTCCATTCCTTTCAGTACGAATTTTCCACTTCTTTTATGGTAAAATCTTATTTTGAGCAGCAACGTCACTCTTCACCTGAGCCCAAATCAATTTGATTGGACTGAAGTGGCAGTGGTAAGGAGGAAGTCGTACTACTTTGTGCCCATGTTGTTTGGCCAGTTCATCAATATAAATCTTTGGAGACCTGGGTTTGAAGTCGATGATGGAAAGCACCGATCCCTTTGTCAGACTGGTATTGTCTGTATCCCATGTCTCAGTAGCCATTCCAACATCTCATCTTTTCTTGAGGAAATTGTAGGCGGTTTATCTAGCTGCAACTGTGCGATGTGGAGCATTATCAATCTCGAGTGTGCTGATTTCTGAAATGTTTAGCAGAAGCTGTTCCTCGAACTATGCAAAAAAATGTTCTTTGGTCCACTTCCTTATGCTAATCCCTTGTTTTCTTGATATGAAAAGAGGAAGTACGCCATTGATAAATCTATATGATGTTTCAACGTGTAGAATAATTAATCCACCTTCCTTTTCAGTGGGACCAGGCATCGATCTGTCGATGGTATCATCGCTCCAACCTTTGGACTGTGTATCTCCAGCATTAACCCAGGACTCGTCGAGCCACATCACTTTTCCTAAGCTTACCTTCGCTATGCAGCGTAAAAATTGGTTTCGTGCGATCACATTTCCCCTCTCCAACACTTTTCTGCGATGTGTTGTTTTTTTGTACTCAAATCCCAAATTTTGCACCATTTTCCATATTGATGAATAGGAACTGTCAAACAAATCACATTTTTTTAATGAAACAAGCAGTTTCTTAATTGAAAAGTGATCTCTTATTGCATGGTAGACAAAGATGTGACAGCGTATCGCATTTCCTTGGAAAGCATCTAGTTAGTGGCGGTAGAAATTATGTTCCTACTTTTCCCTGGAGTTGATAACTTAGATGCTACACCCTCTGGAGAATTATATTCTTCCTTTGTAACTCTGCTCTAAACTCTCGTTTGTAATAATGTTCTTGATGATACCTAGAGCTTCTGCGGTGTGTTCCCGTATTTTGTTAAAGGGTACTAACGGTGCATTTGTTGGGCGGATGCTTTCATTTTCCCTTACGGAAAAATATCTAACAGATATTATCAGCTCTCTTCCCTGGGATTGGTTTGGGACACCCTGTCCAGTAATATGAGTTTCACGAGCAGGCTGAAGACTCGATCAACCCCTCCGAGAGATCATTTTACCGCCGCATAAATGACGCAACGAATAACAAGCAAACAACAACAACCCTTACGGAAAAATATCTAACAGATATTATCAGCTCTCTTCCCTGGGATTGGTTTGGGACACCCTGTCCAGTAATATGAGTTTCACGAGCAGGCTGAAGACTCGATCAACCCCTCCGAGAGATCATTTTACCGCCGCATAAATGACGCAACGAATAACAAGCAAACAACAACAATTAAAAAATATCACCAAGAGAAAATAACTGAAAACGGAAAAAAGAGGCACAGTAACTGCAAGCTTAAGCCAAGAGCGTATCGCGAAGGGTAAACACAAGCAATGAATGACCACGAGGTCATGTGGCGGTGTGGCGTCGGTATCTCTGGTAACTATGCGGCTGTTACCATAGCAACGGGCCTGCCGCGCTCACATGTTTTTCCGATTGCAGCGCATATATCAGAGCTTAAGTTACGAAAATAGGGATATACTTTCGTCTCGCAGATTGCTTAATATTTCCTTTACCTCTACACTCTGTGATATGAGTTGACCTTGTATATTTCGTAGGCAACCGAACGCGCAACAGTCAAAACATAAATACGAAATGAAAATTATCTTGAGTAGCCTGATCACTCGCTTACCTGGTTTGGTGGAGATTGGTGGAACGCAGATTGTACTAACTGGAATGCGGTTGACTTAGGTCATTTATACGTTCGGGAGTGTGGTGTTTGGTTTCGTGTTGTGGTGCTTTCGTGAAAGTGGTACGCTGAGTCAAATTTGACCATCGTTTCATTCGCTTGTAATTACTCTTTATTTTTTCCCTTCTACCTCGTTTACTTTTCCTTCTCTCTCTATATATGTATGTATATACATATATATAGAGAGAGCCAATATATATATTGGTACGTCTTTCGATGATGGAAGAAGACCCTCCACCCCCGCCGAAGGATCCACCGGGCCCTCATTGCCCACTTATGGGTATTTGGACACTGATCTTGGAATCTATGAAATGCATATTGTACCACTGCAAGAAGAACAGAAACCAGTGAGTTTCGTGGCGATCGGTAAGTTTTTAAACACACATTCCTTTAAAGGGATTCTTTCCATTTGACCCAGTGGCAACCAGAAGGCGATAGTTACACTTGTGAACGGTGTTATGGCGAATAATCTGTTGCAATCTAAGTTGCTCGCAGAACATCACTTAAGGGGTTTTGTCCCCTTCAATATCCTATATAAGCAGGGCATTTTCCGTAATGTCAACAGACTGCTCTGATTGGGATCTCACGAAGGAACTGCAGGTCCAGGGACGTTTCCCGGAAAGTCGAGTTCTTCGGTTGAACAGAAAGGTTTTGGTGGATGGTTCTGCGCAATATTTGCCAACCGATTCTTTTGTGGTTATTTGACTGGCGCCCTCTCTTCTTGAGAAGGTGTATTTGTATTATTGTTCCCTTTCGGTGGTACCTTAAGTTCCGGCATTGCGCTTTAGTATTTGTGAGATATCGTCACACTTTGGCGGTATGCCGTAGTAAGTCTCAGTGTGTGCGTTGTGGCAGTGATCATTCATTGAACTCCTGTACGTCTGCTACTGTTAGATGTACACATTGCAGGGTTCCTTATGAAGTCACCGCGGCGAATTGTTCCGAAAGGGTGCGTCAGCATAGATACAGAGATTTGTGAATAGTCAAAATTGTGAATTTTTTCAAGCAGCTCGACAGTTACTTCAAATACAACCATGGTACCTTCTGCACGTTCCACTGCCTTGTTTATGCACCTTACCATGCATCTTCCCACGCACGATTTTCGGGTACTGTTTCCTCCGGTGCACATTGCGTTTACATCCTCTAAAAATCGTTAAGTTAAACATCCGCTGACAGATGCTGTTCAGCCGGGATTCTCGAAGTTTCTTAAGTGCTATGCCGATGCTCTTTATGCTCCATCCTTCGGTTTCTCGCACTTCGGTGCTTCCCTCTGAAGGAGGCGAAAGGAATCTACCGATGTCGATGGATGATATCTCTGACCCATCCATCTCTTTTCTATGCATGTTATGTCTAAACCTGCAGCCCCGGCTTTGCATTTGTCTGAATGTTTCAGTCATGAATTTGGGCTCCAGTTGACTGACGCCCAAATGCAAAAAAAAAAAAAAATCTTGCTTACGCTCAGAAGCTGCTTACGGATTTTACATGTGGTCCCACTCGTAACTCCGTATCTTTGGACACTACCGAATGCTTAATGCTTAATTTCTTGCAGTGGAATACTAGAAGTTTATCTTCTGAGCTTCCACGGCTGACATATCATTTAGGTAAACATAACATACACGTAGCGGCCGTCTCTGAATCATGGCTGCAGCCGAATGCACATTTCGCTCTTCTTTCCTATTGTGTCGTACGTTCTGATCACGCGAATGTCTATGGTGGCGTCGCTATTTTAATGCGTTGGTCTCTGTCATATACAGGGTTAGTGCGCTCCTTCACTCCGTCACATATACAATCCATTGGGATAGTTATAGGTCCCCTCACGCTTGCAACAGTATATAATCCGCCCACCTCTCGCCCTATTGAGACGCAGTGGGATAATTTTATTCGACAATTTCGGGCACCTTTTGTTATTCCGGGAGAATTGAATCCCCGACACTCTTTTTGGGTAGATTCTCTCTACACGCTAGAAGTAGCCGACCTCGCAAGCTGCTTAATTCAACATGCTATTGTTTGAATCATCCGGATCCAACGTGTTCTCCTGCTCCTTGCACAGCTCCTTCTGTGCTAGATTTATCCTTGTATAGTAATGGACAGTCTTCTTTTTAGTAATGGTCCATTTGACCGACTCTTGGGCAGTGGCCATTTTCCCATTTTGCTGCGGTACCCTCTTCTTCCCATTGTGCTACGTCGCCCCCCTTGGCGCGTTGTAATCGTTCTGTTTTTAGTTGGGATAATTTTCAATGTATCTTTTGGAGCGTCTGGGGCTCTTATCCGGTTGTACAGGGCTCCATAAATATGCTGAGTTTGTTGAATACACCATGCGCATTTGGATACTTTTCATCCGTCTTATGTACCTCGCGGAGGAAGGCGACGTGCCCTCGTTTGGAGGAATGCGTATTGTTCCCTCCATATTGCTCGTCGCAGAGGCGGCTTACCGCCGCGCTCTGTCATTGGATACTTATCTCTATTATAAGAAGACGGCAGCAAGACGGTATCTCCGCTCTGTAAAACGGCTTGCTTCTTTACGGAAGATTAATGCCTTAAACCACGAGACTTCAATGAATGACTTTGGACTTTGTGGACTTTGTGTCGTTCCTTTAGGTGATTTGCCTGCGTGCAGCCTCACGTGTTCTTTGGATCCCGAGGTTCTCACAAACGTTTTTGTATTTGTGTATGCCAGACCCTGCACCTCCTCCTCCACCTCAATCTGTGCTTTCGCAGTTTTCAATATCTGCGGAACCTTTTTTTTTTGCACCTTTCACCCTGGTGGAGCTTTCTGTAGCCTTATCTGGCACCAAATCCTCTTCCCCAGGTCTCGACTTGATATCCTATGCTCTGGCAACTGCCACCTTCTTGGAAAGAGCAGCTTCTTCTTTGTTATAATTACTTTTTGTGCACTGGTATTTTATCCAGCAACGCTTTACGGCCCTACCCATTTTGAAACTGGGAAAATTCCCTACTTCTCCGTCGAATTACCGATCTAATGCGTTATCTTCTTCCCCCCGGAAAGTGTTTGAACGTCTTCTTGTACATCGCCTGTATCACTGGATGGAGCGACGTAATTTGTTCCCTAAATGTACAACGATTTCTGCAGGGGCGCTTCTACTCTCGATTGCTTCTCTATACTGGTGACTGACATTTACTTGTCCTTTCAGGAGCGTGTTGACCTTGATGCGATATTTTGGATATCTCCCATGATTTTGACTCTGTCTCCCTATTTTTACTTTTTACTCACATAGCCCATTTAGGGGTGCCGGCTCAATTTTTTAATCTTTTATTTCGGTTTTTTTGGGTTCGCAGTATTACTGTGCGTTCTGGGAATACTGAGGTCGATCCTTGGACTACCAGTGAAGGCCTCCATCATGATTTTTTACCTTAGTCCACTCTTATTCCTGATTTATATATCTGAATTGGAGGAAGTGGTACTTTCCAATGCCCGTCTCCTGATGTTCGCAGACAATACTGTCATATACACGCCCAGTGGCACTGTAGCTAATCCTCGTGATTCTTTGACCAACGCCGTTACAACTTCGAAGGGTTGAACAGACTCCCATAGGCTCAAGGTAAACATCTAGAAAGCCGCTACTCTTCGTTTTTCTCGTACCCGATAGATTTGTCTTTTTCAAGTACAATGTGGCTCACTCCAGGCGCCTGAGTTTACCCTTTTCATTTCCAGGGAAAATTTGATCGTCGGCTTAACTGGAGGGTACATATTTCACGGCTGCATCAAAGGCTAGAGAGTAATTTTCAATTCCTTCATGCATTGTTATGCAAAATCTGGGCGCTCACACCTGGTGTGCTCTTACATTTGTATAAGGCGGTTTTGCATGGTATGCTTAATTATGGGCATTTTTATGGGGCGCCACCACCAATGGCGCTTTTCTGCCATTGCAGGTTTTCCTCAATCGCTTTCTCCGACTTGTGGTGGGGCACGCCCATTCTACAACTATAGTGGTAATGCACAGGGAAATAGGTCTCACTCCCTTGTTACATCAGGCCCCTGTAGTGGCTTTGCGATATTTTCTTGCTTGTTGGGAATGCTCCATCTTTCCATTATTTCCCAAGTTACAATTCTTACTGCAACGTCCGAAGTTGAGGTTACGCACGGAAGTTGTGACCTTGCCCATCTTGAGGGCATACTCTTTCCTTTCTAGTCACACTCCGTACATATTTACTCTCCTTTCTAGTCACGCTTATTTTGTGGCGTGACGTATTCTTGCTATTCTATATGCTACAAGCCTCCATACCATTTCGTATGTTAAGGTATATGTACGTGTCCTATATTATCCTGTAGCCTTTCGGGAAAGCTTATTATTCCATGCTACACTTCCAACAATAGTTGACGGTCGCCTGACTTTCTTTACTAATGGTTCTCGGCAGATGACCCCACCACGGGTGGGTTCTGCCGTTTTTATACTTTTTTCGCCTGAGTTGGATGTCCATCGCATTTTTCGCCTTCCAAATTTATGTTCCAATTATTTTGCGGAGCTCTTAGCTATATATAAGCTGCTAGAAGTTTTGCTGAATAGAACTTTCACAACGGCGACTGCTAGTATGTACAGGCACTTAAACCGCTTCACCTTGCTTTGGGTACTCGGAGATTGTTCTTGCCTGGATTCCGAGTCATTCAGGAATCTTCGGCAATGAGACTGTTGATCTCTTAACCGAGGCTAAATCTGCTTGCGCGCTTTGTGTCATTTTTTTCTGGTTGCAGTACCTCCGCGAGAATTGTTATTCGCTGGTGGACATTTTCTTCTCTCAAACTGGCTCCAGGAATGGGAGGAGTTTACTCGTGCGGAACATGCCTTTTGTCATTGTCTTCCATCACCACTACCCCTAAATTGCCCTTGTTTTGCTTCTCTACACTTTCCTCGACACATTCCCAGTTTTCTCGGATGCGTGTTGACATTGTTACACCCTGGTTTGCTCCACTATTTTCCGGGCCGACACCTTATTGCTCCTGTGATCGCGATGCCTATTTGAACCATCTCATATTCGAGTGCTAGAGAGTGCTGCACAGTGTCGTGAGGTTTTATACCGATTTATACTCCCTACAGTTGGGTTTCCTGTGTCACTGAGTTACTTGTCATTAAACTTTAAGGGGATCCTCCAGGCACTTTCTTTCACCTACAACCGGTTATGTTTTAAATTTTATTTTATTTTCTGTACTATCATAGCGTCCGCCTGTTCGCATGTCTGCTTTTGCGCGTGGGTGGATATTTTCTGCTGGCACGCATCTTGTATCTTTCCTTCTTCTCTTTAATGTTTTTGTTCTGTTTGTTTTTTCTTTTCTCTCTGCTTTGTTCCACAATTCCTTTCCTTGTGATGTAATGTAACCATCCAATCTCTGTTTCTGAGAAGTTGGTTTTTTAGTGTATGAGTGGTATTTAGCTATGGTTTTATATTTCTTCTTGTCACATTGGTCACACTTGTTGCAGCGACCAACAGTACAGCCCGATTAACTTGAGGTGGCAGCTAGCTGCGCAGTACAAGAGGGGCAACTAAGAGTGATGGGAGACAAACTGCAACCACATGCGGCCAAAAGGGAGGGGAAATCACATGCATCTTACCCTGAGGCTGGTTTCAGACAACAGACGCAACACTAGCAGAAGATCCAGTTGAATTTGCAGTTCCTTGCTCTTGACAGTCTTCACCTTCATCTTCACTAGAAAACTCGGAGGAATCACTGCTTTAATCGGTGTCGCCCCCTAGATGAATGATAATTTACTGTCCGCCATCCAGCAAGCCTTCACTGCCATTGAATTCTAGCTCAACATTGATGACGTGCCTATATCTTTTCTGCCAGTCTTCTGAACAAATATCAGCAAACTTCTCGTCAGCTAACTTAATGACGTCTGATGCGGTATTGCTTACGTAATATTTGTAGCGTAAGTTATTAGAACTTGGAGATCTTATATTGTGTTTACTTCATGTGAGTGGAAGCCATCTTATGACGTCATTCATTTGTTTGGTTTGTATCTCCATCTGGCGTTAGCAATTTGCGTTTCCTAGTATCAGCTTTTTGAAATAATTCATTTCAAAATATCCTCCGGCTAGCTATTATCCTGTTGGCCTGGGGTCGAACATGTGTCTCAATACAGGTTGTGAAGCGGAAAGGAATCTTTTATTCAAAAAACTACACTGATGAAGAAATTTGTTTTTATAATTTTTATTGTCGAACACGTTCACTATCACTTTTACATATTGATTTAGATACTCGCCAAACTGAAACTGTTATAATACTTCTTACTGATCACTTTTAATTCACGTACTTCAACTTTGTGTATAATTAACTTTATAATACTTTAAATTTTCATAACTTGTGAATCTATAGCCGACGTATCTCATATAAATATTTTTGACGAAGTTAAGACGACGTGTATTGCACAAAGAATTTTGATGAACTGCGTAAAGACGACGTGTAGTGTACACAGATTTTTGATGAACTGCGGGGCAAGCTACCTCGAACCTACCTTATTTATACGCCTGCATCAAGATACGC
Organism: Deroplatys truncata; assembly: GCA_030765065.1. NCBI lineage: Eukaryota > Metazoa > Arthropoda > Insecta > Mantodea > Mantidae > Deroplatys > Deroplatys truncata. The sequence continues at coordinate 289,442,987 of CM060981.1, forward strand.
CTAAAGATTATAAATGAACTGCTATTGGCTAATAAAACGCGCCAACATTAGCGTCTATTTTAATATCCAATGAAAACCACGAATACATATTGCTTTAGGGAGAACACATTCCAGAAGGTTCTCAACGGAAAAAACGCGCGAACATTACGTAACTTCCTTGTTTCCAATAATGATAAACAGCTCACCCCCCTCGCTGCATTATTGCGTTATTATTGACAGTTTCAGTAAGGTCCTATAAACTTATTTCCCAGGAATAATTATAATTAATAAACATCTGAAATTAATGTCACATAAAAATGCATATTCATATTACAATCATTATTTACATTTAAGTAATTTGTGATACAAATTACTGCATCATATGCCCCACTAGAAACATAATTATAAATATTTACAACTTGTTTGGAAATTTTATAATTGGGTTTTTAGTCTCCTAAATCTTGGAACACACGCTATCACTTTCACTTTACACTTCACACGCATTTGACACACGATATGTTTTTTTTTATCTTTATCTCGCCACTACTTACTGGCTCTTGTTGAATTTGTTTAGACATTAATCTGATATTACAATTTTTTTATATGTATATAGCAAATACTGTACCCTGAATTATTTATTTACTATTACAAAATTGCTTACTTTCTTAAGTTGTTAACAAAAATTTATACATTAAAATTTTTGTAATTGTTTAACATTTTTACCAAAATATTCACCCTCTACACAAATATTTACATCTCTTAAATCTAGGCACTGTTTCACATGTTCTATTTACTACATAAATATATATTTTTTTATTTATTATATTTACCAATTTTTGTTATTTTGTACTTTATCTTAACAATACTCTTGGAATAGTATTTATGTACTTTACTTTAATATAACATCATGCTTTATTTCACATGTTCAGTTACTAATAAAATGTTATTTTAATCTTAAACATTTAGTCATGTCCAAAATTTATTTCTTCTTTCGTATGACGTACATATTTATTTAACCCTCTTACGTTCCAATACATTGCTCTGCATTTCGTCTTTAACTATCCAGCATTTGCTATTTATCATCTTTGTCTTCTGTTTCACCTTGATCTTCATTGTTGTATGGTTTCAGCATCTCAATATGGAACTTTCCTATGCTTTTTCGAGTTGTTGGATTACATAACTCATATGTATTAGTTCCATATACTTCAACAACTTCATATGGTCCATGGTATTTGAGAAACATTCGCCAATAAAGTTTATTTGCTTTATCCGACAATTTCTTGGTTTTGACCAAAACTAAATCTCCTATTTTGATCCTCCATTCCTTTCTCTTCTTTTCTTCATGTTTAATTTTTCTTTTTATGTCCTTTTTCTTCATCCTATCGAATGCTTTTCGGAACATCTCTTCTTCTGTCTGTGGTATCGAATGCGCATCTGGAATGGCTTCTGGAATTTTTTTACACATTGTATTGGTCTTCTTTCCTAACTTAAGTTCACATGGTTTGTATCCTGTCACATTGTTTACGGTTTCATTTAGTAGATTCTGAACGAAGTTCACGTATCCATACCATTGGGTGTGTTTTCGATGACATAACACCCTTAAATAATTTGAAATTTCCTTAATTTCCCTCTCCACTGGGTTGGAGTTTGGTCTGTATCTTGACGAAAAATATTGTTTAATGCCATTTTCTTTCAGTCCATCCATAAATTTTTTTCCTGTGAAGTACGAAGCATCATCGCTCAATACAGATTGAATAGGTCCTTCTTCTATCACATATGACTTGAGTAGTCTATTCAAACATGCTAAACCTGTAGGTTTTCTCAAAGGGTAAATTCTTACATATTTGCTGAATATATCATAACAGACAAATATTTATTTGTTTCCAAATTGACTTGGAGGCATCGGACCATGAATATCAATACTAATTACACATCTCGGCTTATCCCTTATAACCGAATTAGTTTCAAATGCATATGCTGCATTTATTTGCTTTGCCTTCTGACACAGGTTGCAGCACGATATAAATTTCCGAACTTTCTGACGCAATTTGGATATGTATAAATTCTCTAAAATCATAGAAGTTGTCCTGTCCGTCCCTGAGTGTGCTAACCCTTCGTGAAAATTCTTAATTAGTTCCTTTTCCATGCTTTTCGGAACCATTACCTTCCAACTAGGCATTTCTTTTCCATGCTTCTTGTATAATGTCCCATCTCGAATTGCTATAATTTCTTTCTTTGCCTCCTCAATTAATGGTGCATTTTCTTTAAGTTCAAATAATGTTGCGTCCTCATTTTGAATTTCCCCCATATTTTTCAATTTTCTCATCATTTCTTTGCTTAAAGGAATTTCAATTGTCAATATTTTGATTTCATTTCTAGGCCTTTCAATATTTTCGGGAATTTGTGGATTGTAGTTCAATCTTGATAGCAAATCACTGAAGGTATTATTTTTGCCAGGAATGTGTATAATCTTAATATCAAATGCAGATATTGCATGAATGTATCTAGCAAGTTTTCCACTACATAATCTATACCGTTGTATGAAAGTTAAGCTGATGTGGTCTGAATATACTTTCACCTTTTGCTGATAAGTATAGGTTTTAAAACGAATTAATGAGAAATATAGTGCTCCAATTTCTAGCTGAGTCACTGAAGAATTCCGCTCAATATTTGTAAGTTCTCTAGAAGCTGTACTAATGACGTGAAAGTCATTGTTGATGTCTCGCTGTCCTAAAATTCCGGCGTATCCTTGCATTGATGCGTCGACATAAATCTCATATTCCAAATCTTCTCTGGGCCTCTCGAGTAATATGGACTTAGCAAAGAGTTCTTTTACTCTCTCAAAACATTTCTGATGATCCACTGTCCATTTCCACTTATTGTTCTTTCGGAGAAGCTGCCGCAGTGGTTCTATTTCAGCCGAATATCTTGGTATGAACTTACTCTGAAAGTTCAGTACCCCTAAGAGACGTCTAATTTGTTTTACGTTCCTTGGTGGTGGAATTTTCATCATTGCTTCTATTCTTTTCTGATCAGGTCTTATACCTCGTTCATCCACTACATAACCCAGAAAATTTATTTCCTTGACACAAAATTTTGATTTTAGTATGTTCACAGTCATACCATGTTGTTGTAGTTTATTTAACACATAATGGACATTATTCATGTGTTCTTCAAATGTTTAACTAATGATTAGGAAGTCGTCAATATACTTTATTAAAAAGTCATCTGCAGAATTTCCAAAGATACTGTGAATGGCTCTCAAAAATTCACTTCCTGAGTTTTTTAAACCAAAAGGATTTACACAAAAACGATACTGGATCCCTGAGTACTGAAATGAAGTGTAATCACGCACTTGTGGATCTAATTCCACTTGCCAATATGATGCAGTGAGGTCAATGGATGTCAAAAATCTCCCTCTTGAAAGTTTCGTAATTAGTTGTTCAATTCCCTCACTTTGAAAATGATCTGGTTTCATATACTTGTTGACATATCTACCGTCTAATGTTAATCTCAAACTACCATCTCGTTTAATACTCCAGCAGATTGAATTTATATACTGAGAATTACTTTGCTCAATAATCCCATTTTCTAACATGCTATTTATTAGTTGTCTAGCTTTGTCCCGAAGACTTATAGGTAAATTGTCATACTTGTGCCTATATGGTGGTACGTCTTCTACTTGAAATGTATGCTGATATACATTACATCTGCCTGGGATATTACTAAATACTGAACTATTGTTCATCAAAACATCATGAAGGATTTGTTTTTGCATTACCGTAATATTATAAGCTTCTTCACACTTGTGCATTATTTCCTCATTTCTCTTCTCTTCCCAGCTGTTGTCTGTCTCGATCACATGGTCGTCTTTTGTTTGGATTGCAAATTTCTCTACTTCTTCTGGCATTTCTGCTAGCTGTTGAAAATATGGCGTGGTATTCCCTTCATATTCTGTGACTACCTGCTTTATCTGACTATTTCTATCAGTTTCTGTTATTTGCACAAAAAACTCTTGGTCACAAAGGTTCTTCTCATCCTTTGTCATCTCGATTACAGAAACTTTCCCATTTATAAATGGTACCCTTATTTCTCTATCATCTTTTGTCATTCTTAACTCTTCATGTTTAAAATCTATACTTGCTTCATATTCATGTAGGAAGTCACATCCTATAATTATGTCACAAATCAGATGGTTTACAATTAGAAACATAACCTCAAAATTCTCTCCGCCGATAAGTAAGTTAAGTAGAGCTTGTGTTCTTATGACCTGTGTCGTTCTTCCGATTGCAACACGACAAACTAAATTACTAGTGGGAAGAGCCATAATTTTGTTACCTTCATTAATCAAATTTATGTAAAATTTCTGTGAGCAAATTGAAGCTGACGAACCAGAATCTATAGTTGCAATAATCTCTTTCTTCGCAATTTCCATCCTAACATGAGGTGACTCAAAATTTTCTCCCTTATCTTTTGTTGCTGTAATCTTATTACAGGGTGTATGTGTAGGCATATTATTTGTATTGGTAATGGATACTGAATTATTAAAGACGTCCTGAGAACCTACTACACAGGAGTCTATTAACAGTTTTCCTGGTTATTTCCATGTTCACGTACGGGACTGCCATTCCTAACAGGCGCTAAATCTATCTCATTGTCGCTACCATTGTTTTGAGTTCCCCTTCCTCGAGTTCGAAATCCTCGATTTCTAACATTATGTCCCCTTGGCACGTAATTTTCTTGCCGTTCCTCAGATCTTTCCCGGTTATTATTTTCCCTCCAGTGAGTGAGATTTCCCCTTTGTCTAATGTACCTCCTTCCATAATTTTGCCCTCTTTCAGGCAATCTTTCTGTCCTAACATAATTTATTTGTTCCTGTCGACCTGGTCTCCTATCTATCCTTGATCTTTCAAATTGTGGAACGTATGATTGATACCGTTGTCTGGTATTATTTTCATGACGCCTGTCTTGTCCTCTACTTTGCTGATAACTACCTTGGTAATTTCTTCTATCTCGCACATCTAAAAATCTATGCTCCCGCTCCCGAGATATATCTTCTTCCTGTTGTTCCAAAGCTGTTATTAATTTTGTCATCTCATAGATGTTCCGTGGTTTTTCAATTAATAAGTAATTTCGTATCCTTATAGGATAATGCCTTGCGAGCAAACTCACAAAATCTTCCTCATTGATTGGAGGTGACAAGTTTCTAACCTGACTTGCATGTTTCAGTAAGTAATCAGTCATTGATATTCCCTCTCGTGGATTAAATTGACCATGACTAAGCATTGCTCGAATTCTTTGCTGTACCGTAACATTCCAAAATCTGTTCATGAATAATCTCTTAAAGAATTCATATGAAATTTCACCCCCTGATACCATTTGTAACCAATCTAAAGTTTTCTGGTCCAAACATCTTTTGACAACTATCATTTTCAATGCTTCAGGTATCTTTTTAATTTGAAAATACTCTGATAATTCTGCAAGGAACTGTACTGGACTGGAGTTTTCATTAAATTTTGGAAGTGGAAAATCACTTAAGATATGATTGTAATTTTGCAAATTCCCTACTCCCATATTTAAATTCTCTAGTGTTACTTGTGCACTCTGAGTTTCAGCATTAGCTATGGATGAAGCTGCCGCATCACTCACATTATTTGTCATACCTGAGGAACTACCTCTATCATTATGTTGTACATCTGATACATTCACATCACATATATTTGCCCTTGAATTCAATTCTAACCTATTTACAGTACCTTGCAGATTTTCTATTGTCTGTTCCAATTTTTTATTATTCTCATTTTGAACAGTTTGGTGTTTGTTAATTTCAGAAGTTAGCTTTTGATTCAAATCTTTAGACAAATCTTTAACTTCATCAGACAATTTATTTCTCTGTGTTTCTGACTCCTTCTGAATTTCAGATAATTCCCCTCTTAAAATAACTTGCACCTGTATTAAATCTGCATTTGTAGCCTCCATCATCTCTTTTAACTCACTTGAAATGCTACTCATTCGGCTACCTAGCTCTGTACATTTTACATTAACATGCTCTATTTTATTATTAACCTCACTTTTTTGGTTAGATATTTCCCTGCTCATGTCTAACATTTTCTTTGAAACTTCACCTATTTCATTTGCTATCATTTCTTGATTTTCATTTTTCATTCTAATCATACTACTATCTAGCTCCATGAATTTCTTTTCAATTTCTTCCCTGTTTTGTTCTAAGCTTTTACCAATATCTTCCCTCAATTCTCTCTTATTCTGATCTAGTTTTTGTTCTAAACTCCTATCAATATCTTCTCTTAATTCCCTATTATTCTTTTGCATATCTTCCCTTAATTTCTCATTACTCTGAGTTAATTTTTCTAATTTCTCATTATTCTTTTGCATATCTTCCCTGTTTTGATCTATTTTCTTACTAAGATCTTTCCTGTTTTGATCTATTTTCTTACTAAGATCTTCCCTTAATTTATCATTACTCTTAACAATATCTTTCAGCATTTCCATCATCATACTAGCATCAAAATTAACATTTCCTGCTATTCTATTCTCACTTTCTGCACTAACATTTTCATCCTCAAATCCTAAAAAGTCTGGGCTATTTTCTGTAACCTGTATTGAATTACAGCTAACTGTTACATTATCTCCCTCCATAATTATTTCTTCTGTATTATTAGTAGCCATTGTTTTCTTTATCCTACCACTCCTAAGGTACATTTGAATTTGTTTACCCTTTTTTTATTTTAGAATTAAATCTTAACAATACTCTAACCTTTCTGATGCTATCTGCTGATGTAGCTTTGATGTCCAGCATTCTGCCCCTTTCTCCTAGGTTTGTATGTCGCTTCTGCGTTGTATTATGATGAATCTACGTTGTCTCGATGTTTTTGTGTCCACTTATCCGCGTCGTTTGTCGCTCCTCTAGTTGTTTCTTGAATCTGCGTCTTGTAGATCATTTCACTGCTGCATTCGCCCCTTCCTGGTCATATCACTTCTTCCTGGTTAACTCTGCCCCTTCCTGGTTATGCTGATCCTTTCCTGGTCATCGTGTTCCTTTCCTGGTTATCGTGCCCCACGTTGGGCGCCAATTTGATGCGGCATTGCTTACGTAATATTTGTAGCGTAAGTTATTAGAACTTGGAGATCTTATATTGTGTTTACTTCATGTGAGTGGAAGCCATCTTATGACGTCATTCATTTGTTTGGTTTGTATCTCCATCTGGCGTTAGCAATTTGCGTTTCCTAGTATCAGCTTTTTGAAATAATTCATTTCAAAATGTCCTCCGGCTAGCTATTATCCTGTTGGCCTGGGGTCGAACATGTGTCTCAATACAGGTTGTGAAGCGGAAAGGAATCTTTTATTCAAAAAATTACACTGATGAAGAAATTTGTTTTTATAATTTTTATTGTCGAACACGTTCACTATCACTTTTACATATTGATTTAGATACTCGCCAAACTGAAACTGTTATAATACTTCTTACTGATAACTTTTAATTCACGTACTTCAACTTTGTGTATAATTAACTTTATAATACTTTAGATTTTCATAACTTGTGAATCTATAGCCGACGTATCTCATATAAATATTTTTGACGAAGTTAAGACGACGTGTATTGCACAAAGAATTTTGATGAACTGCGTAAAGACGACGTGTAGTGTACACAGATTTTTGATGAACTGCGGGGCAAGCTACCTCGAACCTACCCTATTTATACGCCTGCATCAAGATACGCCTAAAGATTATAAATGAACTGCTATTGGCTAATAAAACGCGCCAACATTAGCGTCTATTTTAATATCCAATGAAAACCACGAATACATATTGCTTTAGGGAGAACACATTCCAGAAGATTCTCAACGGAAAAAACGCGCGAACATTACGTAACTTCCTTGTTTCCAATAATGATAAACAGCTCACCCCCCTCGCTGCATTATTGCGTTATTATTGACAGTTTCAGTAAGGCCCTATAAACTTATTTCCCAGGAATAATTATAATTAATAAACATCTGAACTTAATGTCACATAAAAATGCATATTCATATTACAATCATTATTTACATTTAAGTAATTTGTGATACAAATTACTGCATCACGTCATTCATTTTGAAAGTGACGTTTCTTTCTACAACCCAGTTCTTGACTGCAGCCCAAATGAGTTCGATTGGATTCAGCTCAGGATGATAAGGTGGTAGGCGTAAAACAGTATGGTTATGTGCCTGAAGGAAATTGTCTATTTTGTACTTGGGGATTTTGGGTTTGAGGGGGATGATCACATTATAGATGTCAGATTTGTGAAAAGAGGAGAAATAAATGGCAGTGAAATGTTTTGTGGGAAGGTTTTCTCTCAGCCAGGAAATCATTGTCTCTCTTTTGGAACTTGCAGTAGGTGCCTTATTATGTACCACATTGTGGAAAGGTGCATTATCAATCACCAGAACAGAATGTGCAGGAAGGTTAGGGATCAGTCTTTCTTTTATCCACTTTTCATAATTGACATAGTTCATGTCATCATGGTAGTCTCCGGTTTTCTGCTGGGACTTGAACCGAGCATATGCATTAGGGATAATCCCTTGCTCACCTTCTGCACTAATGCAGGATGTAGTGTAAGTAAAGCAGGGAATTACATGATACGGGCACACTTACTGCCCGATTAACTTGATGTGCCAGCTGAGGAAATGTGCCCACTAAACGATAAGTCCGTTATCTATCCCGAGAGGAGAGTAGGGGTCAGTTATGCATGGGGAGTCGTTGACGGGGCATGTGCGTTATCTAAACTTCTGTAATTTTTAAGACTCGTGTCAGTGCGCGTTATATGTTCGCCTATAACAACATATATACGAAACAGTTTGCTTTGTTCTGAGTTTATTCTCTGTATGTGTGTGCGAGCTTAGATACGTTCCATGAGGCAGTAGTGCGCCGAATTGTGAATGAATTCTATATTCTTCACAAGCAAAGACCGACAGTGAAGTAGGTGCATGCAAAGTTAAAAGACTCGATCAACTCTGAAGGGAGTGTATCCACATTAAGAAAGATACTACTAAAGTTGGGTTTCACCTGGAAAAGGACAAAAAAGAATAGAAACGTCCTAATGGAACGGCACGACATCAGAACTAAGCGGCTCCATTATCTTAGAATGATAAAACAGTACAGAAGTGAGGGCCGTCCCATAATATATATGGATGAGTCATATATACATTCATCATACACTACTCCATATGCTTGGAGTGGTGACAGCTTCCATGGGCTCTTAACACCGGTTTCCAAAGATCAGCGCCTTATCATTATACATGCAGGAGGTGAGCAAGGGATTATCCCTAATGCATATGTTCGGTTCAAGTCCGAGCAGAAAACCGGAGACTACCATGATGACATGAACTATGTCAATTATGAAAAGTGGATAAAAGAAAGACTGATCCCTAACCTTCCTGCACATTCTGTTCTGGTGATTGATAATGCACCTTTCCACAATGTGGTACATAATAAGGCACCTACTGTAAGTTCCAAAAGAGAGACAATGATTTCCTGGCTGAGAGAAAACCTTCCCACAGAACATTTCACTGCCATTGATTTCTCCTCTTTTCACAAATCTGACATCTATAATGTGATCATCCCTCTCAAACCCAAAATCCCCAAGTACAAAATAGACAATTTCCTTCAGGCACATAACCATACTGTTTTACGCCTACCACCTTATCATCCTGAGCTGAATCCAATAGAACTCATTTGGGCTGCAGTCAAGAACTGGGTTGCAGAAAGAAACGTCACTTTCAAAATGAATGACGTCATTAAGTTAGCTGACGAGAAGTTTGCTGATATTTGTTCAGAAGACTGGCAGAAAAGATATAGGCACGTCATCAATGTTGAGCTAGAATTCAATGGCAGTGAAGGCTTGCTGGATGGCGGACAGCAAATTATCATTCATCTAGGGGGCGACACCGATTAAAGCAGTGATTCCTCCGAGTTTTCTAGTGAAGATGAAGGTGAAGATTGTTCAAGAGCAAGGAACTGCAAATTCAACTGGATCTTCTGCTAGTGTTGCGTCTGTTGTCTGAAACCAGCATCAGGGTAAGATGCATGTGATTTCCCCTCCCTCTTGGCTGCATGTGGCTGCAGTTGGTCTCCCACCATTCTTAGTTGCCCCTCTTGTACTGCGCAGCGAACTGCCACCTCAAGTTAATCGGGCAGTAAGAAGTTATGCATTGTATGTAGTTTATGTGTTACTTCCGCTGTTGATTTCCATTGCATTATCCAAACAATCGGGGAAGTGCCTTTCTTGGGTCCACCTAAAAATTCTGAAGGAAATGAGAAATAATGGAATAAATTACCTCAGGAGCGAATATATAAGTAGATGTGAAATGGTCAATATCTGGGGCCCACCTACCCACACTTTTTAGGTGTCTTACTTATATAGGTGAATTGCGATACGAACACGAAAAGACGTGGCCATCTTCACGGTAATACTGACGCTCATTCGGAAGTGCCAACCTAACTAAGAAATTGGGGAATCCGCTAAATATGCGACGTGTTACTTATTATTATTATTATTATTATTATTATTATTATTATTATTATTATTATTATTCATGTAGTATAGTCGCGAAAAAAGCGCCACGCATTCAGAGCAAGCTGTGCAGAAGAGACGGAATAAGTCTAGAATACCGCGGCATGAACTTGTACCATTCTTCCCCTAAACCGGGATAACGTGGAAAGTTGGTGTTTTGGAGGTAATCATAACCAAGATTAATGAACGCACACGAGCGAAGCGAGCGTGCTTGCATGTGATTGACTGCTAATTCACCTAAGTTTTTATAAAAAAAACTAAACCTAACCTCCCGAAAATCACAAACCTTAGATTTTATAAATAGGTAATTATAACCATCATTAAGGAACGCACGCGAGCTTCGCTCGCGTGCTTTTAGGTAGCTAAGGCTAACCTTGCGTGAATTCAGAAACGTAAGCTTATATAAAAAAAACCTAATCTAAGGCTATTTAAAAAAACTAACTTAAGGCAAACCTTGCATGAATTCAGAAATCTAAGCTTATATTTATATATATATATAGATATATATCTATATATATAAAAGGAACCGAGAGAGTTTGGGATATATGTTTCCACCTTTGGCGGCATTACTTCTTGATATGTTGCCAGCATTGCGTTACAGTCAGAGAATGACATACAGTGCCATCTGTTGCCATTTGAATGACATACAGTGCCATCTATTGCCATTTGAATGACATACAGTGACATCTGTTGGACATATAAGACTACTTCCGTGGCGAATGTGGGCCCAAGAAGGGCAACTTACCCAAACAATCTACCTAAGATATGTGAACTGCAAAAACGCTGCACATAACTAGTGCATAAATATGTGAAAAGCGTTGTGGATGTAGGTTATACTTGAATTTGAGTTACTTATCATATGATTTGTCACATTAAGAACCCACGGTTATAAATATTTACTTTATATTATTAGTGTGGTGTTTATTATGGTGGTATGTATACCAAGGTAAAGTTTTGTAAATCAGTTAATAAACTGTATTTTTGGTATTTTAAGTGCTTAACATGATGTTTGTTGATGGAGGAATAGGTATTGCTGGTGTTAATTATGGTTCTGCTGAAAAGTGGTTGTATTATTGTAAAGATGAATAATAATTTAGCCATTATTATGATTTATTATTATTATTATTATTATTATTATTATTATTGCTGATTTTATTGCTTTAAATCATACTCTGTGCAAATAACAATAAAGTTGTGTTCTGCTTTGCATTCTTCCATTTGGTTTTAAATGAATAAATGGAGTATGTTTCTTGCTAATATTTGTAATAGGGCGCAATTAGAAAATTATTTTTGTATTTAGTATACTGACAATTACAACAAAGCAGTTCATCCTTTTTTATTTCAGTAGCATTGCTTGTTTGTAATGCAATACAACATAGAGTAAATAACAGTAAATAAAATATAGTTCTGTCATGTTATGGGCACCATGTGTGGTTAAAGACATTCCTGAGCTCAAATTAAATTCTTGGGAAGAGTTGCTTGGATATGAATTTTAACACGGTTTTTCTTTATGGTGCAGTGATTAATATTTTGTAAGTTGGAGTTCTTTGGACTTAGCTCGGCATCTCTGTACAGCTCACCTCTTCACTGAAATAGTGATAAAGGATACCACAGCTTTTTATTTTTGTGGTCAAAAATATGAGCTAAGATTACATAGATTCAATTTATTTTATTTTGTTTAATACATTACTCATTACTTTGTCGTATGTATTTATGGTTTTTTCACCGATTGGACGTTTGTTACAATCTCTTGGTTTCATCAAGTACAATAGAATAATCTATTTCTAACTGCATCATTAATATTAACATTTCAATTACTTACTATATACATAAAGAGATAGTTAAACATTGCTCTAAGGATTCTATTTACATTGGTGTCTATACCATGTAGCTAAATAACTCAAACAACTCTTTTATACTATGAAAACTGTGATCAATTAAAAACCTCTTAATCTGCTTTCTGACCCTCGGTGGGTGGTTGTCATTAAATGTTGTAACTAAATTATACATCAGGATTCCTGTATGTAAAATAGAGTTAACCTTTTTTTTAACGTTCTGGCGGCTTGTAAGTGAATATTTATATACCTACTTCCACTGAAATGCTCATGTATGGTGCTATTTGAGTAGAAGTAGGTAGTGAATGTTGTTATTGTAAAGTAAACCTGTTTCTAAGATACACAAACAGGGTAGGGTGAGTGTATTGTTTTCTTTGAAATGTGTTTTACGGTTCTCTTTAAACTAATTATTTATTTATTATTTTATTTATTTTTTGATATAAATAGTTCATTTACATCGGTAGAATTTCCCCAGAACTTGCAAAAGGATCTTAACAAAAATAATGTGGCGATTGGAATTGGTGCACAAAAAGGGTTTGCTAAATTATTAATAATGTGCGAGACAATCCCAAATTTTGGGTCCTTCTCTGAAGACCTTCTTTTGTAATCTTGTTTCAGCAAATAATGTGTGCATGTATTTATTGAAATGCAATTGATGTATATAGATTGCTGTTGTTCAAAACCTTAATAAATATAAGTATTAACACAGCATTTTTGTTTTAGTTTGAAACAGATAGTGCTGTTTTTTTTTACATAGTTGTTGGTATATCTTCATTTTGAATATATATATATATATATATATATATATATATATATATATATATATATATATATATATGCTGTTGTTATCATTGCAGTTTTCTTCAATGGAATTTTTAAATGTTATTCCTAAATTGTTTTTTCCAAAGAATTTCTTTACACAAAACCCGGTGGTATCCCTTCCTGCTTTTCTTTACCCATAATATGTAATAATTCAGTGTGAAGTTATAATTAGTGTAGTTATTAGTGTAAAAATATTTGAAATTCTAACTTGAGGGAAAGGGGAATAAGATGTATTTGCATAATCTTAGCTGAATTTTTGAGTGCTCTGCCTCGCTTCATCTATTTATTAAAGTTGTAATGATTAATTGAAGCCATAAACATTGATCTGTAGCAGAAAATAGTTCGAGTTTAAAAGCGTCTTCTTTCCGATTTTTTTTTCAGGAATTAGTTGCTGAACTTATTTGGAGGTCACATCTCGCGCACTCATGAATAGTTTAAGGCACATTTCAATTTTTCACGTAATATGCATTCCATACCATTCATGACGTGTTCTGGAGATGGGCCTTCGTAAGCTCAATAATTAATTCCCGAATGAAAAGAAAGCGCACAGGGAGCGTGGAGCGGTAGTACCGTAACATGCGCTCAGTCAAAATAGAGGTTTACTGCATTACCGACTCAATCGTTAGTTCCAATTAGTGCTACTCCGAAACATCAGGAAAAAACGTCCTATTCGACACCTTGCCTTCACCATTGAGTTCAATGAGTTGAGAATCTGGTTGTGACCCGTATAGCCTTCGATAGCGCTCCGATTAATCGAAAAGAAAAGGAAAGAGCATAGGGGTGAAACTTGTATTGGAGAAGTGGAAACCAAGGGCACTAACTCCCCACATGAACACGGTGTGTCACTAGTTGTACTTTTGCGGGAAAGGCGAATTTTCTGATTGGCTGTTTTAAGTTTCGAAGTTCGTAACGAACTGAATGGCAGGCACAGAACACCAGAGTAGGCTTTGGTGTAGGTAAAGAAGAAAGGGACCATCTTGGATTTTTATTCTGGAAGTTTTCGTCCGAAGTTTTTTCAACATGAACAAAGCAGAGACGGTAATCATACATTTACGGTATTTCTGATTGAATGTATATTTGTTGTAATATTGGTATTTTCTATTAATTTCAGTGATATTCGTAGAATGAGGTAGAAAACTTTGCTAGTTTATTGTGTGTTACACATTTTTATATAAAATTAATTTTCAGATACATTGAGCCGTCCAGACAGAGGGGATACGCCTACGATTTACATTCCCATCCAGTGCTGTGGTTCGAGTCCCGAATGGTGACAGAATCTGAAGGTATGTTATTAAGTTTGAGCAAGTTATTAAGTTTCCAGCATTACAGTGCTGGATGAAAGGTTAAGTTTTTCAGAGCTTCTTAGTGTTGCTGAATTTTATATTGTCTGATTTACTTTTCAGATATTGTGAGTCATCCAGACAGTGGAATATACGATTAATTTTCTTGTTTGCACTTCATAATTGAAAGTTAAACATCACAGCCAAAATGTTGCGCTACTTGCAGGTATATTTCCATGGACGAACTAACCTCATTTATGCTTACGAGTTTAAATGAGCAATACCTATGGTGCTTTATGCATAAGTTTCTTTGTAATGAATGTAAATGTGTTATTCATGTTATTTACATCACTTGAAATTCTTGAACAACAGCTAGTGTAATATTGTAGTTTGCTTGTAATAAATTAAAATTGTTAATTTCATCGCTTGAAATTCTTGAGCAAAAGGTACAGTGTAATACCATACATAACCTTATGCCAAAGTTTTCTTGTAATAAATTAAAATTGTTAATTTCATCGCTTGAAATTCTTGAGCATAAGCTACAGTGTAATACCATATATAATGTTATGCTAAAGTTTTCTTGTAATAAATTAAAATTGTTAATTTCATCGCTTGAAATTCTTGAGCAAAAACGACAGTGTAATACCATACATAATGTTATGCTAAAATTTTCCTGTAATCAATGGAAATTGTTATTTACATCACTTGAAAATCTTGAACAATAGCTACATTGTAATATCGTAGATAATAATATGCTAAACTTTCTTTGTCATAAATGGAAATATCTTACTCATGTTATTCACATAAATATGATTTATGTTGTGCTTTTCCAAGAGAACAATAAAATTAAGTAACTGTTAAAACAGTATTGTTCTTCCAATATCCTATCAAAAGCCACATCCTACAGTTGGTTGCAAGTTCAAGCAAAACTTTGAAACAGTTCATTGCAGTACAAAGCATTTTACTACCATGCACATCATCATTGCAAGGCGCTTACACTTATTTAGTCTGAGAATTAGTAATATAATTGTTGAATTCATGTATTATGGCATAGAAACATTCATTGTTATCAACAAAAATAGTTACTTGAACCTGCAACCACTACAGAGCCCATTAATGCTATATATAAGTATAGTTTATGTGCAGACTATTGGAAAATTTAAATAAAAATAAATTATATAAAATAAACTGCAGTGTTTTTCATACTAGCCTAGCCGTCAGGTATTCAGCTGATTTTATGTTCTAATACTGTATTGCTATAGATGACAAAAATATTTTTACGTGAGCTTTAATAAAATGCATTACAAATAATTTGAATGGATGCAATCGTAACTACCGAAGCTCACGTGATTAACTTTGGCCGTCATCAGTAGCAATGCGGTATTAGAACATACGATCAGCTGAGACTTGACAGCTAGGCAGTATGAAAATTACGGCTGCAGTAGCTAGCAGTGACGTCACTATTCCGAGAGCGCGATTTTTCATAGTTTGGTTCCATCCCCGATCACTACTCACGCTGCGATCGCCTTCGTGTTTCCACCAATTTAACACTAGGGTAGCACTTCTTATACTTTGGTGTTCTGAGGGAAAGAGGGGTAAAGGAAGAGTAATCCGGTGGTAATCCGATCAAGAGGCATAAATCAATTTGGTTATGTAGCTATAGTGGACCATAATGACTACAAGGCGAGAAAAGGAGGATAGTTTCTGTGTTAAATACATCACGGGAACATGCAAATACATGTGTCCTGAGAAAGAACGTGTGATGTGAGTTTTTATTTCTTTCCATCGAGAACTCTATAATAAATAATTGGTACTACTTCGATATTGGATTATGGTCAAAATAGAGGCTTGTTATGCGCCCTTAAACCCCACCTCTCTCTGTACATGAGATTACTGATCAGGTGAAGGAATACTGAGGTTATTAAGTTCATGTTAGGACGTATATTATTCAGTAATAATTATTTGGATCTTCATGTGCCTCAGTATTGCTCTCTCTTCGCTTTGCCTCGGCTTCAATGGTCTTCCAATTCTGGGTTTGGGTTTAAGCACTGTGAGCGCTGAACAATGCTAAACACTTGTTTGACTTCTATTACTATATCTGCAATCTCTGCATAATTTTTTGGCTGCAATTGCGAAGTAACGATAGGGCGTAGCCGAGGGATCTGCGCGTCTAAAACTCGTATGATTCACGTTGGCAGAAATTCAATACAAAGTGAAGAACACGTCGTTTATTTCGCGGATTTCATTTCTTATTTAGGTTGGCAGTTCCCATTGCGCATGTGAATTAGCTGGAAAATGGCTACGTTTGTTTTCATATCGCAATTTCCTATAAAAGTAAAACACCTAAGAGGGGCGGGTAAGTGGGCCTCACTTATTGACGAGATCACATCTACTTCTAAATTCACTCTTAAGGTAATTTATTCACTTTCCTTTTGCTTTTATACACGTTTTCAATGCAGACCAACTTGCCTTTTACCTTTATTGAATAGCTATAAAGCAATGTTTGGAACCTTCATGGTTGTCTCGGCTTGTTTACATCCCTTTTTGATTGTAGTTACTGCCCCGCTGAACAGTCATTGTCTCTTGGTGGAGAGGAGTAGGAATTGGGAACAAGAAAGCCTGTGGCAGACACCTACCAATGATTTAATTTACTAATTAAGAGGAGCGTTGTAATACCTAAGTCCTGGCAAGAAACTATCATATAATGAACAATAGAACGTTCTTTACTATATGAAGAAACTTTGATAATTTTGCTGCCAGTGTCCAGTAGCCATGCAATCTTGCTATATTATGCCATTGTAGACAAGGAAATCCACTGAAAGTTTTAGAATATCCTTCTAGATAATTGCAGGGTAGGAATACAATTCAAAATCTAAAGAACCAATAGTTCTGAAAGTATGGTGAATACAAGCATTATTCAATTCAAACATATCCCTGTTCCAATACTTTTGTCCACAACTTGTGTTCCACGCTTGTTTAACATGTAGTGATGTCGCATATTATGCTGGTAATGGCTGGCATCCAGCAAATACATAGTTAATGATGTTAGTAGTTCATTTAAGTGCTTCATGCAGTCAAAATAATTACAGCCATCACACAGAAATATCAGGTAAAAAGCATTGTGTTTATCTGATTTTTCAGCCTGCCCTGTGTAACAAGCATAAGCTTCAACTCCGCTATAAAGAAATATTGCTTATTTTGAAGCTCCCAAGAGTTTTGGGGTTCATTAGTGCATTCAAATCATTTACCCCTAAGTGATTCAGTACAACCTGCGGTGTGCGAGTGTAGTGAATTTTGCTACACATGACTGAAAAATATGTTGACCATCCCCTAATCTAATTAATTAAAATCAGATCTCACGATCTACAAATTGTTGCTCTATTTATATTACAGTGCATAAAAAAGCTTCACACATTCCAAGTAACACATTGGATATTAAATAAACTCCCTTTCATAAGTATAACTGGTATTTCATCCATTTCATCATACCATAACCCAGATTTGGAAAGAACTTGAAGACTTTGAGAAAATACCATATAAGACCCAGTACATCTGACGGAAGCTCTCTTGCATGAATGGGAAAATATCAGCTCAAAATTAACAAAGAAGTATGTTCATTTTGTGCCAAAAATACTATTTTCAGATATCGCAAAAAGGACGCATAACAAAATATTGAATTTCTTGTAATACTCATGCTCCAATACTTCTATAAAGTTCAAAAAGTTATTTCCTGAGCCTGGGGTGCTGGGTTAAATTTCCGCCTTGGGTAGGAATTTTTCCCTAGCCAACATTATTTCCTTTCTTCTCCAGAGTCTGGAAGTATGAACAAGAGTGTGAATTTGTGTGTGATATAATGTATAAAACTCATCGAAAAACTAAAAATCCAACAATGACAACTGTATACGAGTTAACACCATTGCCAATAGGCAATATGTTCCAAAGGTAAAATGCTTATCATTATGACCATTGCAGTTAAATAGTGTCCATAAATAAAACTCAATTTAATTTATATTGCCATATGAAAATTTGTTTATGAATAAATAAATCAGATACATTACCTTCACATGACTTTCTTCACACCCACTAATGTATACTTTTAATTAGCTATTACAAACTTTGCCTACAAAAGTTGTTTTTTTTGTCTAAAACTAAAAACTAAACTCGGTAACGCAAGGGCCAAGCCCTGCTGCCTGGCCACTGCGTGCTCCACCTCTGTCCACAACAGGCATCACGAGTGGGATGCAGTACTGGAGGGTGGGACGTGGTTAGTGCCCCAGGTCCCTACCAGCTGTATGTGGCCCCCTTAACCTGGAGCCGCTACTTTTTAATCAAGTACGAGGGTAATCCCAAAAGTAAGGTCTCCAATTTTTTTTTAAAATACAAAGAAACTTTTATTGACAACAAGTGGTACATAGTTTTGAAGCTCTAACATTTGTCTATTTTTCCACATAATCGCCATTTCAGTCGATGCATTTTTGTAGACGCTGTGGCAGTTTTTGTATGCCCATGTCATACCAGCTTGCCGCCATGCTCTTGAAAAAGTGATGGACCTCATTTTTCACTTCATCGTCGTCACCGAAACGCCTTCCAGCCAAGTGTCCTTTCAACTTGGGAAACAGTGGTAGTCACTGGGTGCTAAGTCCGGACTATAGGAAGGATGGGTGATGATTTGCCATCCAAACTGTTGCAGAAGATTTATGGTTTGACGGGCAGTGTGGGGGCGAGCATTTTCATGGAGAAGGCTTATGCCCGTGCTCAACATTCCTCTTCTATGGTTCTGAATTGCCTGTCTGAGTTTTTTTAATGTCTGACAATACCTGTCGGCATTTATTGTTGTCCCAGAATCCATAAAGTCGACCAACAATATCCCCTTTCGATCCCAAAACACAGTTGCCATGACTTTACCGGCAGACTGTGTTCTGTTGAATTTTCGCGGCTTGGGTGAACCGGAATGCCGCCGCTCACGTGATTGTTGTTTGGTCTCAGGTGTGAAGTGGAAAGCCCAGGTTTCATCACCCGTGACTATTGAATCCAAAAGGTTGTCCTTTTCATCTGCATAGCGTTGAAGAAATTGGCGGGAAGTTTCAGCACGTTGCCTTTTGTGATCTGTCAGCATTCTTGGGAGCCATCTTGCGCACACCTTCGGAAATTTCAACTCTTCAATCAAAGTCCGATGAATAGTGCTTCGAGAAATCTCAGGAACAACAATGCAGAGCTCGTCGAGAGTGATCTGCCGATCTTGAAGCACGATTTGTTCAACCTTTGCGATTGTTTTGTCAGAAATGGACGGTCTCCCGCTTCTTTCCTCGTCATGAATTTCTGTGCGACACCATTTGCAAATTCTCTACACCACTTGTGGACATTTTTGACATCCATACAAGACTCTCCATACACTTCCATCAACTGTCGATGAATTTCCACAGGTTTAATCCCTTTTGCACTCAAAAAGCAAATAACTGCGAACTTCACACCTGGCGGTAGTGGCTAACGGGAGCTCCATTATAACTGGCTGCCAAGCCAAGACTGAGGGCGCTAAGGGATATGCGGTGGTTTCTGAAGAGAGTGGAGGGAGGAAGGAAAAAAGCAGTATGGCCAACATCCACACAAACAGTTTCCCTGTGATCCCAGCGCTTTGGAGACCTTACTTTTGGGACCACCCTCGTAGCTCCTCAATTGGCCTCTCAGGGACCTAACAAGGTTGAATACACCCTTGGCCCAGGAATCCCAACAGGAGAAAATCCCCATGCCATACCGGGAATCGAACCTGGGTCTCCCACTTAGCAGCTGATCTACCACTGTGCTAAGGAGATGACCCAGTTTTTCTATGTACATCATGTTAATCAAAATAAACTTTGCAGAAATAATTTCAGGTAAAGCTAAAATGGTTGCTAAAATGATGGATGGAGCTATGTGATTGATGAAAGTATTATAGTCACCACATTCTTTAAAATGCATTTTCAATATATAGGAACTTTCACAATTAGAATGTATTCTGCCTTACACGGTTTATTCAATAATAAATAGTTATAACAATATTCAAGGTAACCAACTGAAGCATTATTTATGTATGAAGCACTGAACTGAAATAACAAACTCTTTGACTCAAACATATAAAACTCATAAGATAACTTGAACCAACTATAAACCAGCTTTGCATAAGAATTTTTACTAATGACTTACTTACCGCATTTGGCTTGCTGTATGTTAGCCAACAATTCTAATCCTCCGTCAACTTAAGATTTCCACAGACCATTACTCTGCTTCAACATTAATAAGTTGCTTGCCGTAAAAGAACTATAACAAACGAATCAAAATGGATTAACAAGTCTCCTTATGCTAATAAACTTAGCAACATGCCAGCCTGGGGATGTTTCCTTTATGGTGAAACTATAGCATCTAGTAGTCTTTCCTTAGGCAGAACTCTAGAGTAGCAACTTACCTAGCTGTAGTGGTCTCACTGTCTTACATAGATGTTAAAGTAGCTATTACTGTTTTTCTGCCGGTGACGATAGTGAGAGCCGCTCTGTCTCACTATCAGAGGTTGGCTGGTGTGGTACTAACCATCTCTTCCTGAGGTTGTTTACACTACTTGCCAGTGTCTCAGAATTTCCTTGGCCTTTAAACCAAGTGGCAATTAAAGTAATGTTGTACCCAAATTTAGGCTTGAAAGGTTTTCTTCCACCAGTTATCATTCCATTTCATGTATCATACGTGTCCTCCGCCTGTGGTGACTTATGGAGTAAGAACGGGTGTTAAGCACTACTAAAAATTTGGGAAAGGGCATCTGTATTACATTTTTTTTGCAGTTGCTCCAAGGTTAAATTGTACTGTAACCGTTGAAGCAAGCGGGCCATCTGCCCTTCCAAGTTGTGATGCAGTAATTTGTATCACAAATTACTGCATCATTATTGGAAACGAGGAAGTTACCTAATGTTGGCGCGTTTTCGGTAGAAACTTCTGGAATGTGTTCTCCCTAAAGCATATGTATTCATAATTTTCATTGGATATTAAGATAGACGCTAATGTTGGCGCGTTTTATTAGCCAATAGCAGTTCATTTATAATCTTTAGGCGTATCTGGATGCAGGATTATAAATAAGGTAGGTTGGAGGTAAAGTCAGTCAGTCCTTCAGTTCGCCGAAAGCATTCATACATTACACGTCGTCGTACACTACACGTCGTCTTCAGTCAGTCAGTTCGTCATACATCGGATATAGATTCACAAGTTACACGCAGCAGAATTATGAAAGATCTAAAAGTATGGTAAAGTTAATTATACAAAAGGTTGAAGTACGTTGATTAAAAGTGATCAGTAAGAAGTTATTATAACAGTTTCAGTTTGGCGAGTATCTAGATCCATATGTAAAAGTGATAGTGAACGTGTTCGACAATAAAAATTATAAAACAAATTTCTTCATCAGTGTTCTTTTTGGATAAAAGATTCCTTTCCGTTTACACAACCCTGATCAAGACACATGTTCGACCCAAGATAAGATAATAGCTAGCCGGAGGACATTTGAAATGAAATCAAACAAAAAGCTAACACTGATGCAAATTGCTAACACAAGATGGAGCTACAAACCGAACAAATGAATGACGTTGCAAGATGGCTTCAACACACGTGATGTAAACAAACATTATAAGTAATACCGTCGCAAATTGGCTCCCAAACGTGGGGGTAACAAATAAAAACATGTTACGTAAGCAACAAGAATGTTACTACTACAAAGTGGCTCCCATACGTGGGGCAGTTAAAAATTATGTAACCAAACAAAACAAAAGCAGCACAACATAAGATCTTCAAGTTCTAATAATTAACGTAAAAACATATTACGTAAGCACTTTCTATCGCAAATTGGCGCCCAGAACGTGGGGCATAGTGACCAGGAAAGGAACACGATGACCAGGAAAGGATCAGCATAACCAGGAAGGAGCAGAGTGACCAGGAAAGGAACCAGGACGTGGAACGAATGCAGCAGTGAAATGATCTACAAGACGCAGATTCCAGAAACGACAGGGACGACAGACTACGATCGTAATTCCGAGATTACAAGGCAACAGGGAAATTCAAACTACAGGACAACAAAACGACGAAGATTCATCGAAGCGACATACAAATCTAGGAGAGAGGGGCAGGAAGCTGGACATCAAAGTAACAGCAACAGACAGCATCACAAAGGTCAGAGTATCGTAATTTTTTTTTAGAAAACAAAATTGTAACCTTCAAATGTACTTAAGGAGTGGTAGGATAAAGAAAACAATGGCTACTAATAATACAGAAGAAATAATTATGGAGGGAGATAATGTAACAGTTAGCTGTAATTCAATACAGGTTACAGAAAATAGCCCAAACTTTTTAGGATTTGAGGGTGGAAATGTTAGTGCAGAAAGTCAGAATAGAATAGCAGGAAATGTTAATCTTGATACTAGTATGATTATGGAAATGCTGAAGAATATGGAAAAGAATAATAGTGAAATGAGGGAAGATCTTAGTAAGAAAATAGATCAAAACAGGGAAGATATGCAAAAGAATAATGAGAAATTAGAAAAATTAACTCAGAGTATGAGAGAAGCTATAAACACAGATCATAGGAAATTGAGAGAAGATATTATTAAGAGTGTAGAACAAAAAGTAGATCAGAGTTTTGAGGAATTGAGAGAAGATATAAAAAAAGATCATAGGAAATCAATTGAAGATATTGGTAGGAGTAATGAGATATTAGAGCAAAAAGTAGATCAAAGCAGGGAACAAATTGAAAAGAAAGTTACGAAGCTAGATAGTATGCCAAAAATGAGAGATGAAAATGAGGAAGTAATAGCAAGTGAGATAGGAGAAGTTTCAAAGAAAATGCTAGACATGAGCAGGGAAAGAGATAACAAAGAAAGTGAGGTTAATACTAAAAATGAACATGTTGATTTAGAATGTACAGAGTCAGGTAGTAGAATGAGTAACATTTCAAGTGAGATAAGAGAGATGAAAGAGGTCATGAATGTAGATGTGAATCAGACGCAGGTTAATTTCAGAGGGGAGATATCAGAAATACAGAAGGAGTCGTATTGCAAAGAAATAAATTGTACCAAGATGTTCAAAATGAAAACTCCAGTCCAGTACAGCTTATGACAGATTTGTCAGAGTATTCTCAAATTAAAGAGATAGTAGAAGAATTTAAAATGGCAGTTGTTAAAAGATGTGTTGTTCAGGAAACTTTAGATTGTTTTCAAATGTTATCATGTGATGAAATTTCTTATGAATACAAGAGGTTATTCATGAACAAAAATTTGAAGGTTAGGATACGGCTACGAGTAATGTATAGCCACACACAATTTGATCCAGGAGGGTAAATAGCAATGAGATGTAAAGTAAATGCTGGATAGTTAAAGATGACTTGCAGAGAAATGTATTGGAACGTAAGAGGGTTAACTATTTATATATGTCATTTGAAAAGAGAAATAAATTATTAAAAAAAAAAAAAAAAAGAGAAATGTTTAAAAAAAAAAATTAAATTTTTAGTAACTGTAACATTTGAAAATTAAGAATGCAAAGAAATTGAAACTTAATATGATATTAAAGTAAAAAGTACGTAAATAATGTACAAAACAACAAAAATGGGTAAAAATAATTAAAAACAAATACTTATGTAGCAAACAGAAAATGTAAAACAATGCCTAGATTTAAGAGATATCAATATATTTGTGTAGAGGATGAATATTTTGGTAAATATTATATGTGTAATAATTACAAAAATCTTAAATGTATAAATTTTTGTCAACAACTTAAAAAAAGTAAACAACTTTGTAACATTAATTAAATAATTCAGGGTACAGTATTTGCTATATACATATAAAAAAAAATTGTAATGTCAGATTAAAGTTTAAACACATTCAACCAGAGCCAGTAAGTAGTGGCGAGATAAAAAAAAAAACATATGTCGTGTGTTAAATGCGTGTGAAGTGCAAAGTGAAAGTGATAGCGTGTGTTCCAAGATTTAGGAGACTAAAAACACAATTATAAAATTTCCAAACAAGTTGTAAATATTTATAATTATGTTTCTAGTGGGGCATATGATGCAGTAATTTGTATCAAAAATTACTTTAATGTAAATAATGATTGTAATATGAATATGCATTTTTATGTGACATTGATTTCAGATGTTTATTGATTGTAAATATTATTGGGAAATAAGTTTATAAGGCTTTACTGAAACTGTCAATAATAACGCAATAATGCAGCGAGGGGGGTGAGCTGTTTATCATTATTGGAAACGAGGAAGTTACGTAATGTTGGCGCGTTTTCGGTAGAAACTTCTGGAATGTGTTCTCCCTAAAGCATATGTATTCATAATTTTCATTGGATATTAAGATAGACGCTAATGTTGGCGCGTTTTATTAGCCAATAGCAGTTCATTTATAATCTTTAGGCGTATCTGGATGCAGGATTATAAATAAGGTAGGTTGGAGGTAAAGTCAGTCAGTCCTTCAGTTCGCCGAAAGCATTCATACATTACACGTCGTCGTACACTACACGTCGTCTTCAGTCAGTCAGTTCGTCATACATCGGATATAGATTCACAAGTTACGCGCAGCAGAATTATGAAAGATCTAAAGTATGGTAAAGTTAATTATACAAAAGGTTGAAGTACGTTGATTAAAAGTGATCAGTAAGAAGTTATAACAGTTTCAGTTTGGCGAGTATCTAGATCCATATGTAAAAGTGATAGTGAACGTGTTCGACAATAAAAATTATAAAACAAATTTCTTCATCAGTGTTCTTTTTGGATAAAAGATTCCTTTCCGTTTACACAACCCTGATCAAGACACATGTTCGACCCAAGATAAGATAATAGCTAGCCGGAGGACATTTGAAATGAAATCAAACAAAAAGCTAACACTGATGCAAATTGCTAACACAAGATGGAGCTACGAACATAACAAAGAATGACGTCACAAGATGGCAACGCATGAAATAAACACTCAGACACAAACATCACAAGCATCAACATTACGTAAGCACCATCCATCACAGTTGTGAATACCCAACAGCCAAGCAAGGGCGGAATGGTCCGTTTAGAGGAGAAACTCCTGTTCATAAAGGTACTTGTGGAACTGCCTCAAGGTCTCTATAACAGCCAAGCAACTCTTGTGTCACCCAGTAGTTTCTTTCGGCTTTGGACAGGGTTCTACTGCATTAGGCCAATACTGTCTTTTCTCTGTGCTGCTCTTGCGACAGGATACTGATTCCGACCTCACTGAAAACCACATCTATAAACGTTTTACTGCGGATGGGATATTCTAGAACCAGGGCCATCCACACGATTCTTCAGGGTCTGGTAAGCTGCCTCAGCTTGGTTGGACCATTGGAAGACTTGTCATTCCTCTCCCAGTTGTGTTAGCAGTTTTGCTATGCTTGCTTACCCTGCCACGAATTTCTGGTAATCTGTGAAGAGACCCAGGACCAATCGTAATTTTTTTGTCTGGGCGACTTCTTGACTGCCTGCAACTTCTGGAGCCTGCAGATACTCCATCAGCATTTCTTTTCTAAACGCTGACACGTCTTTGGTTTTAGCTTGAGGTTTGCTTACTGAAGTGTTTCAAACACCTTACTCAGGTTGCACAGTTGACCTTTGAGTATATCTCTCATGACAGTGACATCGAGACAAAGGTGGCAAGCGTCATAGGTGAGGTCCCCCATCACAGGCTCCATGAGTCTTTGGAATGTTTCAGGGGTGTGAACTGCCACAGCCCATGTCCAGCAGAAAACGCTGTCTTCTCATTGTTGGGGTGAAATGCCACTTGCCAGTACTCCAATTTGAGGTCCAGGTTGAAAATCCCTCAGTTGCTGCTAAGGTGTCCAGTGTATTGTCAATCCGTGGCAACAGAAAGCAGGCTTTTAGTGACCTCATTCAGTAGTCAATGCAGAAGTGCAGATATCTATCCTTTTTACTAGCACTACTGGCGAGGATCATGGCCTATCTGATGCATCTGGTCTTTATGTCTGCTATTTGGTACTCTATTTATTTTCGCTTCACTAGTGAGACATGGCGAGGCAACTCTCTGAGCGACTGAGCATTGCTGTTGTTGATACGATGCATCATTCTATCCTCTTTTGATAGGCTAAATATGTTCTGGAATTCTGTGAGCAGATTAAGGATCTGCTCCTTCTTACCTTGTGATAGGTTCTCAGTCGCTACATGGACAAGGCCACTCTGACAACTTTCCAGATTCTTGATTTTCAACATTTTCTCTCAGAGAAGCAAATGTCTGATTAGTGAAAGAAAGATGCGAAAATGATAAGGAATAGCTAATAAGTATAATGCTTTGCTTATTTGCACATTCCATGTGAAGATTAAGAAACAATAGTAGGTATGTAAAGAAAATTGCTTTTGCTATTCACTCCCCTAAGTATGGGGGGGATACAAACAATAAAGAAGAAGAGGAAACCAGACCTGTTGTTCATACCTTAAGAGAATGGAGGAAACCTCAGCACAACAAAGAAGGAGAAACCAAATGTACAATTATTCACACTCCAAGTTGAGGACATTTCTGATCCACATAAAAGAATAAAGAAAACCAAACTTCTTATCTGTGCCTCAAATAGGATGATATGTATGACCAAACTGAAATGATATAAAACTAAACCTGTTATTCGCAATTTCCAAATGAAGGAAGTTGGGAATAAAGGGGAAAAATTAAGGAAATCAATGGTCCCCATTTTTTCAAACCAAAGCACATTAAAGAGATTGTTGGAAGTGATGTCCTTCAACATCCACGCAGAGTCTGAATCTTTAAATAAATCTTGTATGCTTTTGAATATGCCTGGAATGTTAAACATAATGTCACAGTAACCAATATCCTTGCCAGTAAATCCCTATCTCTGTTGACAGAGGTGTTGTACATGGGGCTTTTGATGTGTCCCCACAGGAAATAATGTAGAGGTGTGAGTTCAGTAGAACGTGGTGGCCAAGTACTATTAGTGCAGCTTCCAATCCAACAACTTGAAACACTTTATTCTGATGGTCTCCAACATTCCTGCCAAAGTGAGCAGGGTCTCCATTGTGCTGGAATCGCATCCAGCATCGTACATCAAGAGGCTCATATCTTCCACATACCCAGGTAGCACATCAATGAGAAACTGGGGTGGTACTCATTTAACTGTGACAGAAGAATATATGGACTGATTATGTAAACTGAAAATATGCCAGCCCATATATTGACGAACGTGTGCTAATAGTTTTTCTCAACAGCAGCATGCAGATTTTCTTGTCCCAAATGTGATACTATTTCTCTAGTTTAATGCCATTCCTTCCCTTGTGAAACAACATTTGTCGGTGAGGAGCACTTGATATGCTGACATGATTTGTGCCCATTGTATGTATTAAGGTAAAGTACTGTTTTGAATCCTTTGGAGCATTGTTTCCATAAAATTAGCATGTAACGGTTTCGTCTTTACTGGTGTTAGGCGTGTGTACCACCAGGAATTCAGTTACCCGTAGACCTTGTCGATAGTCTGGAAGGTAGAATGATGTGGTTGTGTCCTTTGAGGATATCTGACTGCTTAGAGCCGTGATCTTCATCCTACATCCCTATAAACAAAATGCATTTCAGCTAACTCTTCTAAAGGAGTAAACTTTAGCCATGTCTGTGCTGAATGTGAGTAACTCAGTTCCAGTAACATAAAGAGAATAAGTAAGCTATTAGTCTGAAATGATGTTGAAAGTACGCATACACAACTATTAGGTGCACATCAGCATACCTGATACCTGCTTATTATCTGTTACAATGTTTGTACAAGAAAAATGCAGTTCTTCCTATTCAAAATGTTCAAACATTCTATGTAAATACCTCTGTAACATATGTAACCTTTGTAACATGTACTGAAAGTTTGAAAGAAATGCAAGGAATTCAAAGTGTGTTCACTCCAAATGTATGCCATTAATCTGTTTGGGGAAAAAAGTTTTAATTGCTTGTATCAGGTTTGAATCTAGCACCATCAGATGGACAGGTGAGCGTGCTAATGGTTAAACTATTTCTACATTTGTTATTTATGTCTCTGATACGTCTAATTTTCTATGTGAAAGAGGAGGTATCAGTGGTGTGCTGGCCTTGTTGATGGAGTGTTTTTTTTTTTAGCAAATTCAAAGCTCATAGCTTTGAAAACATTGCAATGGTAGCATTTTTGCACTTGTGGAAGATAAATCAACTATTTTAGAGTGGAAATCATAAGAATATTCAATAAAAAATCACTACGGAACTTCCAAGTTTGTCATTACAGACCATAGGTGTTCCTATACCATTCCTTTGTAACCACTGAAATGTTGTCGGTTGAAATTTATAACACCTGTGGAATGAAATATGGTAGTATTTGGCTTATTTTACATACATTTTCTGTGAAATAACAACTGTTTTCTTTATCATAATATTCTCAACAAAAAGTCAAAGCCTTCTTTGCAAGCATGTTCTTTCGAAGCTCCTGTGTGCTTGTACCTTATATTGGTGGAAAAATTTATTTAATTTCCATTCACATTTGAGACTATTATAACTGCAGAACTGCTTTTGTTTCTTTCATATATGTATTAGGATATTAGTTTTATGTTTTTATAAATTTTACTTTTATTCATTATACCTAATTTAAAAACATACAAAACAGGGAGTTTTAGAAAAGAATTATTAATATGTGAACAAATTTGTTTATTTATAATTTAAAAATATAGAGTATAATGAGGTTGCAAACACACTGTATTATAGTATAACATACTAATAAGGAGGAGTTTAAAATTTGGCATACTCAATCTGCCTCATAAGAATTTTTTTTTTTTTTAATACTTGTTGGTACCACCATGTGTTTTTACCATTGCCTGATGCTGTTTGGGCATTGAGAAAATCAAATTATTATCTATCCATCCTTACTTAACCGGCGATGCCAACAACCAGAATGTATTCATCCACAAATGCATGTGCATGGATCACCACATGGTGCTAAGCTGATGTTTGTCTGCTGTACAGTTGGAAATCCGCATTCCTACGTTTCACTAATTTGAGAGGGAATAAAAATACCTATCTACTTTCACTGTTCACAGATAATAAAGCTATGAAATGTATAATAGGTGAAACTTCTCCCGTAAAATTACAATATGCAGACATGCTGTTTTGGAGGTTTGTTGATGTATTGCATAGGTTCATCATCCCAACTGCCAATTTTGTGTGGGTGGGTGCATGTTTTTTCTTCCTTCCTTCCTTCCTTCCTTCCTTCCATCTTTCTTTCTCTCTTACTCTGTTATTTAGATAGCATTGTGTAGTTTAATATGATATTTATGTACTTCTATCAGCAATTTAAGAGGAACTATTTTTATGGAGAAAAGCAGTAAAACATCAGCAACCAATCAGAGCCATTGCAACCTGTTGCTTTTGTTTTCATGCCTGAAGTAAGGATTAATAGGGTATATTAATGTACTCTTGAGTATGTTCATGAAAGCACACATACACAATAATTTCCTGGGGTTTCTTTTTATTCTTAGGCTTTTCTCTTGCAATAACATTCCCCATCATCTTCCAGCATTTCTATTTGGATTGTGATTTGGGTATTTTCAGGCAATTATAGCACTTGCACTTTGTTTCACTAAGGAAAGCTTTGTTAAAATGATTGATAATTGCATCAACAGCAGCTAAATCCATTTCATAGTACAAATATTAGCCAAAGGAATAAATCACATTATGTTCAAAGCCTTGTGATGGGGCAGAGTCATCCTGAAAAATGCAATTTGAAGCATCACCTAAATAGACTCGTAGGACATTAAGTAAACATCTGCATTAACAGTACCATCTATGAGCTCATGTACCTATTTTATAGCTGGAAATGCAACCCCAGGATGTCTGTTATTGTGGATGCTTAACTGTTTATGTTATGCATGAAGACAACAGTTGTTCATTTCTGCAATGCACATACACTATCCCATCAGAACCATGCTGGTTAAACTTACTCATTTGAGAAAATAAAGTTAGTCCACATCTCTACTGTCCATGTCATATTGCCCACTTTAATTACATTTGCTTCATTGGTTTAGTCAGTAAAGGATTTTTATTGGTTGATAGACAGGAAGACCTGCTTCAAGGAGTCTACTTCTGATAGTTGTGATTAATGAGATGTCATATAGGGTCTTTCAACAAGAGTGTCCTATCTTTGAACTTAAATAAAACGCGTTCTATAAATGATAGAGGTTTATTTCTTTTTTTTTTTATTTTGGAACATAATTAATGTCATTACTTGTGGAAGAGAACATCAGTTAAGTGACTGCCGCAACTTCGTTGGGTTGCCCGTATACGGTTGACACAATTTTCAATGACAGAAGAATGTAAATTAGGTCCAAATTCATGAATAACATGCATGATGTTATTCATAAGATCATTTACTGTTTCTGGCTTGTTGACATAAACTCGAGATTTAACACAAGAAGTAATCCAATGGCATTAAATCACATGACCTCGGGGGCCAGTTAACATCACCACCACAGGAAATGATGAAACCTCTGAACTTCTCCTTCAAAAGATCGATTGTTTCGAGAGCAGTATGACATGAGGCACCATCTTGCTGGAACCAGATGTTTCTGAGATCCATACCATCCAATTGAGGCCAAAAATAGTCCCTTGTAAGAGCCCAGTATCTTTCTCCATTGACAGTTAGAGCTTCTCCATCTTCATCTTGGAAAAAATATGGACCAGTGATTCCACCATACCAAAACCCACACCACGCAGTAACCTTTTGAGGATGAAAGTGGTCATTCTTGATCTGCATTGGATTCTGATTGCTCCAATAACGGCAGTTTTGTTTGTTAACACAACCTCCATCCAAAAGTGGGCTTTGTCGCTGAAGATGATTTTTCAACAAAAATCTGGGTCAGCTTCCAATTGCTCCATAGCTCAGTCAGCAAATACACGGCGCAACCTACGGTCGTTGGGCTTTAGTTCTTGAGTTAACACCATTTTGTAAGCGTGAAACTTCAAGTCCAGACGCAGAATTCGCCTAGTTGTGCTCGGCAAAAGCCCCAATTCTTGTGCTCGATGAGCAATTGATTTGTTTCCATTCTTGCGTACACTTTCACTAACGGCGCCTATGTTTTCGTTGGAGCGCTTATGTCGATTACGTACAGGCGTTCTTTGATCGTTGACAGAACCACTTCTTTCAAATTTATCCATCAAACGCCGAATCATTCTCTCGCAGGGACAATTATGCACGCCGTAAACTTCACGCAATACACGGAAGATTTGGCGAACAGATGATCCATTTTGATAATAAATTTTCACAATTTCTATGCATTGCTGATTGCTGTAACATTTCATGGCTATTTTGTCAATAACAACTGCAACTACATGAAAAAAATGACTGCTGTAACTCAATAACAACGGCAGCTATCACATGTTAAAAATAGGACACTCTTGTTGAAAGACCCTATACATACTTCCCACTGCCAGTTCAGTTCTAAGAACAATCACTGAGACACAATCCTTTTAGTATTCTGTCCTGTTTTGGAGCAGAAGCCCTTTTCCTGATATTTCTCTCTCTCTCTCTCTCTCTCTCTCTCTCTCTCTCTCTCTCTCTCTCTCTGTATTTCTTCATTAATCTTAAAATGATAGACTGATAAAAACCTGTCCCAGCTGCTATATCTCTCATGCTAAGACCAGCAGAAGACTAAGCAACCTTGGTATTAACATGTCATTGGTTGACATGTGAGCGCTATGCTCACTTTGATTTTGAAAGTTAGTTATCTTGTCTACCTTTAAACAAAATGTTAGAAACTACATATACCTTTCAAAGAATGGTAATAGAGCAAGTTAGTGTATGCTACAGAGCTTTTTGGAATTTCAGTACCCTACAAATGAAAGCAGTAACACATGTATCGAACTGAGTGCTGTGCTGATGTGTTGACCGTTGTTAGTACATCGTTGTCGGGTTATATGTTATTCTTTCTGGGATTTAGAGATAAGAATTCGTACTACTGACATGCTTTAAATTGTTGGGTCACATTGTGCCATGTCATTCTTTGCTGTAATAATAAGCATTCCAAGATGGAATGCCAACAACAGCAAATATTGAAATGACTTTTGGAGATGAAAATGAATCTCTCTCATCATTTGACTTTTCTAATGATGTTAGCAAATCTGGTCAGGTGTAAAACACAGGTGCTGGTGAGGAAAATCATAGATGATGTCAAAAGATGTAGTGAAATTTTCAGTAACAAAGTCATTGTATTAGAGAATGTGAAATTAAAAAAAAAAAGTATGAAGGTAGTAAATAAATTGTCTTATGACTAAGATTATACTGTGAACAATATAAGAGGTATAAACAAATGTAATAGGACATTTAGTGCACCTATTTTAATTATGAACTACTTTAATTTGGATTATGCCGTGCTTTATAGTCGTGCATCTATATTATCATGTTTTGTAGTAGCAATTGACCAACAAATTCCAGATATATGTAGTATATTATATTCATTGTAAAGTGCATTACTTAAGTATGTATAAGTATGCAAAGAAAGGTAAAAAATCTGTCATAAGAATTTTATCTTGTGTTGCCCAGAACATTTTACTGCAAGTAAAGTGTTACATATTAATAAAATTGAAAAATAATTTAAGGTTTAAAATAAGGTTGTAGTGTAACAACCTCCAACTCTCTTTATTTTAAATTAATGACACATCACTGTTACTAGCTTCTCAATCTTCAAATTAATTTAAGGTAAAAGTAAAAGTTATTTATTGGTTATATGATGTATACCTAAAGGAAAGCCTAAAAAGGTTTAAAAAATATGTTCAAATTTACTAAAAGTGTACTTTGAATTTAATTCCAATTCTTCGCCTATCTTGTCAGTGCAATGTCTTAACAAGAAAGGTAATGTTGCAATCCTCCAAATTAAATTAAAAATGAAACAAAGGGTTATGTATTGTTAGCAAAAATGTGGTTGGAGGTCATAATAGAGGCAAGGATACCAAGGATAATCAACAATTGGGTGACAATGCAGACCTATATCTTTTATAAATTGTTGGAAAAGTTTTAATTATGAATGCAAATGGAGCAGATGAAATAAGTTTTTTCTACTACTTATTACATAGGATATCTAAATCCTTTTTAGTCTTTGTAATTTATGAATTGAAATTGTAAAGTGTTTTATAGCACATGTCTGTCGACAAGAATGTCTTTTCAATGGTAAAAGAATTTGGTTAAATGCTTTTTGAGGTTACCGCATGCACATACAAATTGTCTCCCTTTTTAATATTGATTATACTTTTGTATAAAATTCATTTAAATGTTTTTGAATGTATATCACTGTTTGATGGAAATGTTGAAAATTTTTGTGTGTATGTTAACATGTTCATCTTAGTTGAATTTGCTCATAGAGGAAATTAACATTCATTAATAATACAGCTGTAATACTAATTTTACCATTGAAGATTATTTCATGGATAGGAGATTTTTAAAATCTCTAGAACTTGATGTTCACTCTGGACTTAATCTTAATGTGGTCCTCTTTGCATAACCACCTGTTTTCATTTGTTTCCATCTTCAATACGAAAGTCGATTGTTCATCTTAAAAATACACAGTGATTTCAATTTGGATAAAGTAGTTTAAAACCAGTGCTATTTAAATTACTTGGATCTTTTTTCAGTATTCTGTTTCAGTGAATCTACTTTATCTGTAGTCTTTTACACATTTTTACTTAGAAAACATATTAGGTTAAATTGAGTAAACATAATTCTGACATGAAAAGTTATTAAAGCATTCTTGAAAATGCTACAGTAAATTCCTACAATTAAGTAACATGCCTGACCCCTAAGTTTGGAACTGGCTTTTAGATATGAGCTTTGCTGCACTGATGTATAATTAAAAGCCATTTTGTTCATTTGTGAACTATCAGATGTAAAACAGTTATAAATACGAACATGGTAAAGAACTTGGCACACAGCTGCCTTCATCCATAAGAAAGGCAATTGAACGACTTAAAACGAACAGGAATGTCATAAGCAGATATTGTATAAATTTACAGAATTTATATACTAAAGGGATTTTAGAACATTATTTATTTTAAAATCTCTTGTTTGATATTCTGGGATATTTATGTGAGCCTGAACTTTTTTTTCAGGCGTGAACAAGGAGGTCTCATCCATTTGTTGGAACGGACACCAGGAATTAAAACTAATAAGCATGACCAAGCAGATCATAATTTAATGGTATGTCTTTCCTGCAAAAAATGTATAAGTAATACAAGTTTAGAGATGTGTAAAACTTGTTCATCACTTTCATTGCCCACCCATTGGGTATAAGACATATCAACCTATCAAACTGACTCTCGTACATTGCCCAAAAGTAAAACTTCAGTACTGTTGTAATTCTTTCCTATAAGTCAGCATAGTATGGCGTGAATAGAAGGAGCAAACACTCTTTTCAAGTAGGAACAAGAGTTGCAATAAAAAAGAAACGTTTTGAAAGCAATAGCCATTAACAGTAAAAGGGCACACATTTCTAGAATGGATCATTAATTTATATTTGAAAGATTTGATTACAAAATACTCTTAAGGCCTAGTAACAGAGTTTTCAGAAAAACTGCTATCTGAATAAAACACACTGTATGGTTAGAGCACAAGTTAAATATATTATCCATTAGAAAGATGAATCATTTCTATGTAAAATTGATGTGTTGTTCTACATGAGAGTATTGCTCCTTACCATGTACAGTCTTAAGACAAAATAAATGAGCAACAGCCAGAGAGAGAGTTGGAGTTTGAAAACCTTGGAGGCATTTGCTGACACTGCCTTCACAATACGCAATTTAATACCATTCAGCATTCATTTCAAAACTATGCGATAAGTAGGAAGATGCCTTTCATTTTGGTTGTATGCATGGTAGCAGAGTGGTGAAATGCATGTGTCTTGTAATTAGAAGAGCCTTGGATCGAATCCTTGGTGTGTTTGTTGTTTTTTTAATTATTTAAATTTTAATTTGCTAAACATATGACAGTGTGTTTTTCATGTATATCTATTAATTTTAAAATATTCATGCATAAAAATACAAACAAATTACTCTTTTTGTTTTCAAAATAAATGCCATATTAGTAAGAATTTTAAAGTAAAAAAACAAAATCAAAAATTTAATAGACTTATATTGGATGTGCAAACACTTTTTCTTATTGTTCAGTTATGAATGGTGCTGGCATGATCATGCGCGTGCATCGTATAGCCTTGGAGTTCTGCATGATATGTAGCAATCACACTGACTTTTGCTATGACTGGGTGCACACATAGGATGTAGCTACAAGGAGATCTCTCCTTATGTTAGTGAACGTTGCTGGACACTGTGTCTCAGGCTGCAAGAATACTAGTCCCTGTATCTACAGCTATGAGGTGGGTGCAGTTATCCAGGGAAGGGATTGTTTGTCGTCAATCTGGTTTGAGTCAAAAATATTTGTCTACTCCTCAGCAGGACTCTCCACTTCTAGCAGTAATCCCTTCCAGCATGTGTTCTACAATTAGAAGTAATTCTAAGTTCCCTGGTCGAACTGCACAGCTCTTGCATCATTTGACTACCGCAGAGCTCTTTGCTTGATTGGCAGCTAAGAAGCAGCATCTTACAGATGATCACAGATTATGTGGCAATGCATTTGCAGAAGAAAATGTCAACCATAACTGAAATAGGGTTGTATTTACAGACGAGAGACATTTTAATCTACAAATGGGGGGAAAGTAATTGTCTATTGCCCCAGAGGAAAGCATCACAACACAAAATATGTGGCACAAATGGATTGTCAAGTTGCATATCTTGTTGGGGTTGTTGTCACAAGATGATCTAGGTTTGTTGTGGCATACTGATGACACATTAAATAGTCAGCAGTATAAAGACATCCTCAAAAACATCATGGTTCCTTCTGTAAGGACTAGATATCCTGATGGAATTATTGAATTCCAACAGGATAACCACCCTGTCCACACAAGTCAGCAAGTTGCAAACTGGTTCTCACAAAGGCAAGATATTGCAATGACTGATTGGCCTCCTTGCTCACCAGATTTGAGTGCTATAGAAAATGTGTGGGCAGAGGTGAAGAAAATTTTGGAGTTAAATTGGTCTGCATGACAATGCAAGACAAAAAAGGTATTTTGGGATCAAATACAGGATGCTTGGGAGTAAGTATCCTCTCATGAGAATTTGTCATCTGTTGAATGAGGGCAGTAATAGAAGCAGAGGGTTTGCACACCAAATATTAAGTTTATTTTTATTTGATTTTTCATTTAAGAATATAATATATTATAATGTATGTAATAAACATTGCATTTTTCCGTACAAAAAATAAAGAATATATATATATGCTTGGGATTCAAACCTCGGTAGGCCTCATTGCTATGTACCTGCTTATAACCACGTGATATTCAGTGCAGGGACTCAATATGAAAGGTGACAATAGAACAAAACTAAGCTTCCCAGACACCATTGTGAGCCAGCCACTGAAACGATTTGGACTTCAACAAATATACACTTCAAAGTGCTTAAAATGGTGTTAGCAGCATATAACATTACAGTAAAAGCTCTAATGTGCTAAAATTGTCAGCTGAGAACTGACATTAAATGCAATAATGAGTAAAGTGTCCAGAAAGTTTTAATATTGAGATGAAACAGTTTTGCTCTTTAGAAGCACCACAGTGAACACTTAATAATGGCTTAAACACTTGTCAGAAGTGCTCATATATAAGTATAATACTTAGTACCTGAAAAGTATATTATACTCTGGTATAAAGTTATACAATAGTCTGCCGAACTGTTTAAAGAAAGTACAAGATAAAAGTTTCCTAAAGACATCTAATTAATCAATGATTTTACTCCCAAGATTTCATTTCAAATGCTGTCTAATTACGTTTATAGTGGAAGAATGACCAAATCATTAACTCATGTATGTGCTTTTATTTTCCTGATGTGCTATACTTTAGTGTGTGTGTATGCATATATATATATGGTGTTTCAGTATTGAACAGATTAACTTAAAGGGATTATAGAGGGGTGTTGGGGAAACAATTGGAGGTAGGACACTTATGGTCCCAGAGTGCAATTTTGCGCAATACCAAAATAAATTTGAGCCAATATACTACTCTATGCCTCAATGATATATGCAAGCATTTGTTGCACTACCAAGAAGTGTACATGTGTGGCAAAGTAAGGAATTCTCAAGCCAGCGACACCAGATTCCAAATTCAAGCCCTGCTGAATGTATCTCTCTGTGTTTTTTTTTTTTTCCTTCAAATTGTTGATTGTGAGGGATATGGAATACCACACTGCTCCATTTGTTATTACTGTGCTGTTAAATGTAATCAAGCAAGTCAAACAAATTAATTTTGAACTGGAATGTACAACATATGATACTGTAGTGTTCTAAACATACACATGATACGTGATCAGAACCCTTCATGGAGGTGACTTTAAAAATGGCATTACCAATACCCGAGACTAGTACACTATTGTGCTTATGAATTGAAAGAATGCACTGTTAGCTCTGGTTAGGAAATAACTAGTGTGCAAGGCAAATTGATCACATTCCTGCTTAAGCTTTATTTTTTCATGTGCAAGAACGGTAGAAAAGTGCATTTCTTCTTGAGATATACGGAAACAGCTAACAGTAAGTATTCCCATTTGTGAACTCTGAGTTTCTGAAATATTTTCCTTTTGGGAAGCACCAGATGGCACTCCTATACATTTGCAGAAAGTCAAATATACCTACGAAAGCACCATTGTCACTTGCATGGATACTCATTTGGTAACTCACATGACTATAGTGAAATAGTGCTCCCTCTTTTTTTCTTCTAATGTTTAAGATGAGAGTTAAATTAAAACTGAGTTTTATTTATGGGTGCTTTTTAACTGCTGTGGTCCTTAGCGTCCCATTCTATATTGGGTGTGAAACACCGGTAAGTTTGCTCAGAGGCCTCTTTATCAGGCTTGAGGTTCTTTCATGTGTCCGTAAATAGGTGCATGCATACGCAAATAGCAATGGTAAGTTTAATTGCTGAATAATCCAGAAGAAAAAACATTTAGCTCAAGTGTAATAAAGTCATTTCTAAAAAGGGTTTATTATACTGTTTAAATCTATTGCGTAGGAACACCTGGAATGTTTCTGTTTGCACGTGCAGCTGCAATAGCTGAGCGCATGTGCGAATCTGAAAGGTCACTACGGCTGACAGTCTTGCTGCATCATTTGAGTTATGCTGATCATATTTGGTGGAATAATGGCTAATGATTACAGTTTTCAGTGAGGTAGCAGACATGCATTTTGTTTAAGGGGAAGCTAAGGCAACATGAATGAAGCTGTGTTACTTTATAGAAGAAGATATCCTAACGACATCATCCACAACCCTCAAGTTTTCAGTCTGTTCACAAGTGACCAAGGGAAACTGGATCCCTGAAGGTGCATTGACCAAATGCCAGTGCAAGATGATCACGTCGTACTTTGGTATTTGAGGAAGATGTATTCATAAGGTTTCAGGAGACCCCTTCAGCTAGTACGCATGCTATTGCATGTACAATGGGCACACATCATTCAAGTGAATGGTGGGTGGTGCAGGAAAACTGACTCCATCCATTCCATCTTTTGAAGGTGCAGTCCTTGAGATCAGCAGACTTCAGTCGACGAATGCAGTTCTGTAACTGGGTCTAAACAGCACGTTGAACAGCCTGTTTTTCTTTTCCCGAATGCTCTTCACTGATGAATGTTGTTTTACAAGGGATGGAATGACATTCAACCAGAGAAATAGCCATGTGTGGAGTCATGATAATCCACTTGCCATTATGCAGCAGTCAATACACATTCTGTGTCAACATTTGGGCTGGCATAATTTCCAACTACTTGTTGGTCCATATCTTTCTTCCACCTTGGCTAAATAGACATGTGTATCACAATAAATATTGCCAGTTCTTAATTCATGTTCTACCTGGGTTTCTGGAGGATGTTCCTCTTGTCCTCCGATGCCTTATGTGGTTCCAACATGACAACTCCCTCCCACTTTGCCAGGAATGTTAGAAACCATCTAAATAATGCATTCCCAAGACGATGGATTGGTCCTGGTGGTACTGTTGTTTGGCTGCCACGCTTTCCTGATCTCACTCCTACATATTATTTCTTATGGGGTCACATTAAGGACCTTGTACTGATACTCCAATAAACTCAGAAGAGGAACTGCTCACGAGAATAATGGCTGCCTGTGATGTAATCCATGACACTCCAGGCATCTTCGAGAGAGTACAGGATGCATTTCTTCATTGTTGCAATCTATGCTTGGAAATGGAAAGACTTCACTTTCAACCGTTCACTTTCAACTGCTTTTTGCATGAAAGCATGAATAATATGTTTAGTTTCCTTTACCGTTTCTTATAATTTTCAAGTTTCCTTCACTGCCAAGATAAATTTTTCTTTATCTTCCTTGGTTCATATTGTTTTTCTCCCGTCTAAGGATGAATAAGAAGTTTAATTTTCCTCTATCTTCCTCAATTTCTGCAATTTTCCTCCAAACTGAGGTGTGAACAAACATTTTTCCTCAAATCTTCATCATTTTCCAGTTTCCTCCAATCCAAGGATAAATAAGAGCATTTATCTTCCATGGTTTCTACAACGTTCTACCACTATGAGTATGAATAAAGTTTTCCTCCCTAATTTGTCCTTATCATTTTCCAGTTCATTCTACTCTAAGAATAAATAAGAATGTTAATTTTCCATGATCTTCCTGGATTTGTAATGTGCTTCATTTCCTCCATTCCTGGGTTTGAATACACAGTCCTCCCCCCCATTTCCTTGTTATTATTTTCAAGCTTTCTCCACTCCGACAATAAACAATTTTGATTTTTCTAGTTCTTCACTATTGTTTACATCTAATTTTATCCAGCCTGAGGTATGACTAAAAAGCCTATTTTCTTAATTTCTTCCTGTCATTTTCTAATATCCTCCACTCCAAGGTATTAATAACTACTTTAATATTTCATACTCTTCCTTATAGCTCACAAATGCCCTTCTCTACGAAGTATGAACATGTATGGTTTCCATTGTTGTTCATCTTCAACAGCTGCATTTCTCCATCCCTAACGGGAAATGGATGGAGTAATCAATTTTCAGGCATTTCTCCCTTAACATTTACATAATGTGTTCCCTCTATTCATGGCATATACAGGACTACATAACAAGTAACTAATGCATTTTACCATTAACACCTATTCTTTTTATGATTACTAGTACATATTTACTTACATGATAGGCAGGACTACCGAATTATCTTTGTGTGTTTCTTCCAATCTATTGTGAAATTCAAAGCTACATTTCTTTTTCCATTCATTATCTCTTTACATTTTGACTTCATTTTTGTAAATTTACACCACACCTGTATTAGTCTACCGTCATGTTATTGCCATTGCAGTGTTTAAAATGCATGCACTATATCATTCCCTGATTATTTCTTATATCCTTGCAACAGATTATTTATTGCCTCTTCTTTTGCATAGCTTTTTATCATTAATTTATACATTTAACTAAATAGCACTGAATATTGCCATAGGAGCAGGCGTCTAAGCATTGCAACCACACTATGCGAACCAGAATAATACCCATATTCCTGAGCAATAGGTTTAAACATTGCGTGAGTAAACCATGTGTAGAGTGGACCTTATTACACAAAGTTAAACGTTTTCTTAATCTGCATTATTCAGAAATGAAAATTACCATTGCTATTTGCATATGCATGCACTTCTCATCTTAAACACAACAAGAAAATAAAAGTTATTTTACAAAGGGAATCGAACACAACACGATTTCACCATTGTCAACAATAGTGGTTTTTTACCCAAGATGGTGGACGGTGTGGTTCAGAGTTTCGCTAGCTCCGGTATTTATTGCGAGAAAGTGCAAGAAAAGAATAATTTTAAGAGTGATTCGTGTTCAGAATTACAGAGCAGACTGGAGGAAATCATCATAGAATTAAAATCTGCATGGAAAATAATAAAATGAAGAATGAGAAAACCGAAGCAGTGCATCACAACAACACCAATGTGATTTGTGCAAACAATGCCATGGATGGATTGAAAGGAACTCGGCCTACAGCACAAAAAGTACAAAATTCTGTCCAAACGCAAAATCGCTTTGCAGTTTTAGGAGAAGAAAAGGAGGAAGGAAAAATGAGTAGAAATATGTGCATTGAAACAAGTAAGCAGCAAGAAAAAGAGTCATAGCATACTCAATTTTTGAAGATTTAGAAGCTTGTAACAGTGATGTGTCATAATTTAAAATAGAGAGTTGAGGGTTGTTACACTACATCACTATGATAATCTTACTTGAACGCGTTTCGGGAGACGGCTTGTCCCCATCGTCAGCATTCTCTCTCAACTGATATTTGCCGGTCATCATCTGGGGGATGTGTGTGGTTTGTGGTGTTCTCTGGTGCTGGGCTGATGAACCTCCAAAGGCTGTTGGGTGGCGGCAGTTCAAAATTCATTAGGTGATTCCTGTGTTTGACAATATGTATTTTTTCCCAGATGTCCAATTCATTGCTGCTGTTGATCGGTTTTAAGAGTTTTATGTTTGGAGTGATATCATGGTTTGAAGACCAGAAATGATGTGCTACTGCTGATTTATCTTGCTGCTTTTGGTAAATGCATCTCATATGCTCTTTAAGTCTTATTTCAAGATTTCTTTTTGTTCTTCCTATATATACCAGGTTACATTCATTACAATCAATTTGATATATACCAGCTGATTTATCGTTGGGGATAGGATCTTTTGTTCTGTTGCATAGTAGTTTCTGTATGTTGTGGTTATTCTGTGGAGACAGGGTGATGTTGTATTTTTTGAAAATCCTTTGAAATTTATGATGTGTCCAAGGGTGATAAGTGAATTTTCTATATGCTTGTGGTTTTTGTTGTCTGAGTAATGTAGTCATTTGTTGGATGTATTTCTGTCTTTCAAACCTTTTTATCTTCTTATCTATTGTTTTTTTCTGGTATCCATTCATAGTGGCTATGTTGATAATGTGTTGGTATTCTTTCTGGTATTCCTCTTTCTCCATTGGTATATGTACTAACCTGTTTGTAATACTATTTAAAATTGCATGTTTGTGGCTTGTAGGATTGTAGCTATTATTTTTAATGTAGTTTTCTGTGTGCGTTGGTTTTCTGTAAATGCCAAACGTTAGTTTGTTGTGTGCATTATTTCTGATGATCCTGATGTCTAGGTAAGGTAATTGGCCATTTTCTTCTTTTTCCATTGTGAATTTTATAGATCTTTTTTGTAAATTTAATAATTTCAAAGCATCTTCTGAAAGTTTTTTTGGAACAATAGCAAAAATATCATCTACATATCTATACCAGGTTTTGAATAGATGTGGGAAAGATTTTGTAATATGGGATTCAAAATGGCTCATATATAGTTCTGCTAAAAATGGTGAAAGGGGGTTTCCCATAGTTAGGCCTGAGGTTTGTTTAAAGATTTTGTGATGGAATGAAAAGAAATTCTGGTCCAGACATAATTTTGTTAGTTTCAGGTAATCTTCTGTTTGTGCTCTAGGTGTGCCATTGTTTAATATCCAATTTTCTAGGAGTGGTAATAATTCTTCTTTTGGTATGCTTGGGAAGAGTGCAGTGACATCAAATGATACCATCATGTCTGTGGGTGATATATTTATATTTGAAAGGTGACTGGTTAATTCTAAAGAATTTTTTATGCTAAGACTTTTGAACATAGGCATGGAGTTGAAGGTATTTGAAAGCCATTTTGCTAGTTTATATGTGGGAGAGTTTATGTTATTCACTATGGGCCTCATTTTGTTGCCGAGTTTGTGTATTTTTGGTAGTGCATATAACCTAGGTATGATGGGAAAATCTGGTTTAATTCTGGATTTTTCGGCTTTTGTTAATGTTTTGGTTTCTATCAATGTATTCTGGAGTGACTTGGTGCATTCTTTTAATGGATTTTTGCTGATTTCTATGTACTCTGGGTTATGTAGTAATTGCATAACTCTAGATTCATAATCATCTTGGTCTAATATCACTAATGTGTTTCCTTTGTCTGCTTTGGTGTATACTACAGGTTTTGACTTTAGAGATTTGATAATTTTTTGATGTGGTACGTAGTGGTGTTTTTGGGCTTGTATCTGGTCCAATATTGGTTCACACTGTGATTGTATTAAACTTTTATCCTTATCTGTAAGGTGGTTGGAGGCTATTTCAATATCAGCAACAAAGTTTTCTGTATTTTTTGTGAAGTTGAAACATGTTTTTAGGCCATTGTTCAAGACAGATAGCTCAGTGCTGGTGAATGGTTCTTTTGAGAGGTTAACTACATATTGGCCTGTGGTAGGTTCATTGTTTAGGTTATGTTTATATGTTGATTTCCGTTTTTGGTTATGTCTAGGAGATTTTTCCCGGTATTCCAGGGAGTTTTTTTGTTTGAATATAAGGTTGTTTAGTTTCTTTTTCAGAAAAAACTAAACAACCTTATATTCAAACAAAAAAACTCCCTGGAATACCGGGAAAAATCTCCTAGACATAACCAAAAACGGAAATCAACATATAAACATAACCTAAACAATGAACCTACCACAGGCCAATATGTAGTTAACCTCTCAAAAGAACCATTCACCAGCACTGAGCTATCTGTCTTGAACAATGGCCTAAAAACATGTTTCAACTTCACAAAAAATACAGAAAACTTTGTTGCTGATATTGAAATAGCCTCCAACCACCTTACAGATAAGGATAAAAGTTTAATACAATCACAGTGTGAACCAATATTGGACCAGATACAAGCCCAAAAACACCACTACGTACCACATCAAAAAATTATCAAATCTCTAAAGTCAAAACCTGTAGTATACACCAAAGCAGACAAAGGAAACACATTAGTGATATTAGACCAAGATGATTATGAATCTAGAGTTATGCAATTACTACATAACCCAGAGTACATAGAAATCAGCAAAAATCCATTAAAAGAATGCACCAAGTCACTCCAGAATACATTGATAGAAACCAAAACATTAACAAAAGCCGAAAAATCCAGAATTAAACCAGATTTTCCCATCATACCTAGGTTATATGCACTACCAAAAATACACAAACTCGGCAACAAAATGAGGCCCATAGTGAATAACATAAACTCTCCCACATATAAACTAGCAAAATGGCTTTCAAATACCTTCAACTCCATGCCTATGTTCAAAAGTCTTAGCATAAAAAATTCTTTAGAATTAACCAGTCACCTTTCAAATATAAATATATCACCCACAGACATGATGGTATCATTTGATGTCACTGCACTCTTCCCAAGCATACCAAAAGAAGAATTATTACCACTCCTAGAAAATTGGATATTAAACAATGGCACACCTAGAGCACAAACAGAAGATTACCTGAAACTAACAAAATTATGTCTGGACCAGAATTTCTTTTCA
This sequence comes from Deroplatys truncata, assembly GCA_030765065.1. Taxonomy (NCBI): domain Eukaryota; kingdom Metazoa; phylum Arthropoda; class Insecta; order Mantodea; family Mantidae; genus Deroplatys; species Deroplatys truncata. The sequence goes on from CM060981.1 coordinate 289,487,922, forward strand.
TTCCATCACAAAATCTTTAAACAAACCTCAGGCCTAACTATGGGAAACCCCCTTTCACCATTTTTAGCAGAACTATATATGAGCCATTTTGAATCCCATATTACAAAATCTTTCCCACATCTATTCAAAACCTGGTATAGATATGTAGATGATATTTTTGCTATTGTTCCAAAAAAACTTTCAGAAGATGCTTTGAAATTATTAAATTTACAAAAAAGATCTATAAAATTCACAATGGAAAAAGAAGAAAATGGCCAATTACCTTACCTAGACATCAGGATCATCAGAAATAATGCACACAACAAACTAACGTTTGGCATTTACAGAAAACCAACGCACACAGAAAACTACATTAAAAATAATAGCTACAATCCTACAAGCCACAAACATGCAATTTTAAATAGTATTACAAACAGGTTAGTACATATACCAATGGAGAAAGAGGAATACCAGAAAGAATACCAACACATTATCAACATAGCCACTATGAATGGATACCAGAAAAAAACAATAGATAAGAAGATAAAAAGGTTTGAAAGACAGAAATACATCCAACAAATGACTACATTACTCAGACAACAAAAACCACAAGCATATAGAAAATTCACTTATCACCCTTGGACACATCATAAATTTCAAAGGATTTTCAAAAAATACAACATCACCCTGTCTCCACAGAATAACCACAACATACAGAAACTACTATGCAACAGAACAAAAGATCCTATCCCCAACGATAAATCAGCTGGTATATATCAAATTGATTGTAATGAATGTAACCTGGTATATATAGGAAGAACAAAAAGAAATCTTGAAATAAGACTTAAAGAGCATATGAGATGCATTTACCAAAAGCAGCAAGATAAATCAGCAGTAGCACATCATTTCTGGTCTTCAAACCATGATATCACTCCAAACATAAAACTCTTAAAACCGATCAACAGCAGCAATGAATTGGACATCTGGGAAAAAATACATATTGTCAAACACAGGAATCACCTAATGAATTTTGAACTGCCGCCACCCAACAGCCTTTGGAGGTTCATCAGCCCAGCACCAGAGAACACCACAAACCACACACATCCCCCAGACGATGACCGGCAAATATCAGTTGAGAGAGAATGCTGACGATGGGGACAAGCCGTCTCCCGAAACGCGTTCAAGTAAGATTATCATAGTGATGTAGTGTAACAACCCTCAACTCTCTATTTTAAATCATAGCATACTGTTAATTGGCGATAGCCATGTATGAGGTTTTGCGGAAATAACCTATACCATGAAGAAAGATGCTGAAGTTTGTGGGTACGTGAAACTGGAGTAGGGCTTGGAGTAATAACTCAGATTGCAAGAGAAGAAATCCAAAGCATGAAAAAAAAATGGTTGCTATAATAGTCTTGAGAGGTACAAATGACATTGCAAGAAATAATTCAAAGGAAGGGCTACAGCATATTTCAAACTTCGTACATCAAAACAGAAATACCAACATAATAGTTATGGCCACACCCAAAAGACACAACCTGCAAGAGTTTTCTTGCTTTAACAACGAGATTCAACAGAAAACTGAAGAAACTCATGAAAACACACAGCCATGTGAAGGTGTTGGATGTAAGCTGAGAGAGAACTGACTTCACAAGGCACAGTCTTCATATGAACAAAAGTGGAAAGGAAAAGTTAAATAAGCAGATTGTAAATATCGTCTATGAAACCTTCAGTGAAGGTAAAAGACAGAGAGAGCCAATAGTGTTAAGCTGGAAGGAAGTCCAAGAACAAACACTGAACCAGGATAAACTATCATAGAAATCAGGACGACATAAGGAGCCACAGGAAAGCAGAAATGAAGATGATGAAACCGCTATGACAGAGGAAATAGATGACTGAAGGAATGATAAGCAGATACAGGAATCAAAAGCAAGCAGTCTAGAGAAAAGGAACCATAAGCCGCTCACAAGAGATTAACATTTTTTATGCACAGATGCCATCAAAGCCAAATAAAAGGTAAGACAAGTGATTCTACAGATCCGAGTAAAAATATTGGTGAGATTGACAGCAAAATCAGTATTCAAGGATTTGTAAACAAAAAAAATCTGATGTGTTACTCTCACATGACTTTCTCTACTCTTGTACAAACTATTTTTACAAACACTTATTCTCCATATGCTTCATGTTAATCGAGATGTTAATCTTATTGCTAATTTTCTTGTAGATGCAAGGGGAATAGCTAGGTTTTAAGCTATAGTGAAATATTTTAAGAGCTGGTTGCTATGTGGAGTATTCCATTCTCTTTGCATTACCAGGACAAAAAAAATGAATAACGAATTTGAGAAAAAGTATAAGTATTGGAAAATTTAAGGGAATAACAAGCAATATCTTGAAAATGGTTCACTCAACAAAAAAAATGTATATGACATAAGTTGTGTATTTTAACGCGATCTACATTTTTTGTGTAGTAAAATTTTGTCGTATCTCTTGTGGTTTACCAGTTATGCAAAAGTCGTTCACAATGAAGAATACTTTTGGAGACATTCCCAGAAAATTTGAGATATACATTTTATTTGTCATGAAAATATCTTAAACATATGATATTTTAATCAAGATCGTTAGAGCCATTTTTGAGAAAATTAAAATTTTTGAAAAATGTTCCATGTAAAAGGTAACCTGGGGTGGGGGATTTTCTTGAAAACCTTCATGTCGCATCTCTGGAAAATACTGAACCTAAATACCAAGTTTGGTGTTTATCCGACTGTTCGTTTCTGAGTTTCATACACACACACACGGATTTGTTTTGGATTCAGGGGGTCTCAAAACATGTATTTCCGGTGAAATCTCGGTATCTAATTTTTGGGTGGAATACAATACTTCCCCTACTTACTATATGTAGTAGAGAAGGTAATGCAGAAGGTAAAAAGTCTAAATTAACACAGTTTAGAGTATTACACCAAACTATTCAGTACATTGCTAACAAAAGGGCTGTAATTGAAAACACTATTGCTGATATACATCCGTATATTATAATTTTCATGGAGCATGGCCTTAAAGCAGAAAAAATTAAAGTAAAGCAATATGAGGGATATAAACTAGCAACAAGTTACTGTAGAGAAAATCATACTAGTGGGGGTATAGCTGTCTACATTAAATTAAATTCTAAATACAGTGTAGTAGACTGCAAAGAAGCGTGCTCAGAAATGATCTGCGAATTAGCAGGTGTGCAACTTGTTTTAAAGGAAAGAAATTTGATAATTGCAGGCAAAGGCAGTCCAAAAGTGGACAAAAAGGTGCTCATAGAGAAATTAGATAATTTCCTATCTAATAAAATAAAGAACAAACTACTGATAGTAATGGGAGATTTTAATATAGACATTAAAGTAGCTAACAAAATGAAAAGATTAATACTTAAATTAATGTGTAGGCATAACCTAATCAGAGTAGACATAAGACCAGCCAGGGTAAGTAATCATTCTGCTACTTGCATAGACCATATGTATACCAATTTGAAAGCAGAGAGTTACAAGGTTGCACTAATCAAAACAGGACTTAGTGATCATTTGGATAATTATTAGAAAGTAATCTTATTAATAAACTGAATGGCAAATTCAACACCCATTATGAAGTTAAAAGAATAGTAAATATAAACTCATTATCCACACTAAGGCTAAATCTCAGACAAATTAATTGGGCAAATGTATATAAAACTACAGAAATAAATCAGGCATTTAATGTTCTCATCTGTACATTAAAAGGATGTCTAGGAGATTCCATACCCTTGCAAAAAATATACTGTAACAAAGTACAAGGGTGTAACTACATATCTAAAGGTGTACAGATCTCCGTGAGGCAAATGGAATTTCTAAACAGATTGAAGTTGTTCAATCTAAATGAAAATTCACCAAGATATATAGAAAAATATAGGAACACACTAAACAAAATAATGGGGGAAGCAAAATAGATGCACAATAAAGCACTAATTAAAAATTCAGAAAACGAAATAAAAACTACCTGGCAAATAGAGAGAATACTAGAAACAACATAGAAAATCTTATAATAGAAAATTAATACTGATTTAATTCTAGAACCGCAATAAATTAGTGAATTATTCAATCATTACTATATAAATATTGTAGGAGCATTAAGGATTGCAATAAATATGGTAATGAAACAACTAAGAGGTCACAAAACAATTCTATCATACTGTTCAGAATTACAGAAGACGAGGTTATAAAGCAAATAAAATTCTAAAAGCAAAAAATTGAGTGGACTAGATGAATACATGAATGAAATGGTAAAATATTGCAAATATGAAATAGTAAACCTATAACACATATTACGGATTTATCCTTCGGTACAGGAACCTTTCCTGAAGTTTTGAAGCAGTCAGTCATGATACCAATTTATAAACAGAAGGGATCAAAAAGTCAGATAGAAAACTATTGTCCAGTTTCGTTGTGCTCAGTATTTTAAAAAATTGTGGAAGGGTTATTTTTGGAACGACTGCAGAAATTTTGCAATAAATATGAATTATTTCAGAATACCAATTTGATTTTCAGAAAACAAAATCAATGGTAAATGTAATATGATTGGGAAATGACTTAATAGTAAAAATCCTTTAATAGAAAGGAAAGTGTAGTAGCAATATTTATAGATCTGTCATAAGTTGAAATGGTGGAAGGATATGGGATTAGGGAAACTGCATTAGAATGGTTAGAGAGCTATCTCAAGAAAAGAGAACAGTGCATAGAAATAAGACAACTGGACAAAGGAAATGTAAGAAAATGTAGGTCATCCTTTAAACAGGTAAAATATGGAATACCTCAGGGTTCTAAGCTGCAGCCCTACTATTCTTGTAATATATAAACAAAGTATTTAGTAAGATACAAAAAGAAGGGGGTAGCAATAGGATATGCAGATGACATAACAATACGAGGGTGGTCTGAAAAATTTCCGACCTCAACATGAAGATGGCAGCTAGTGAATTTCGTTGTTCATCTGTTGACAGTTACTCACCAAAGTTTCAGCCATTTTGGATGCTCAGTTATTATGTAACAGTCATTTGAGTGAGGTGATGTGAGTGTTTTTATGAAAATGAACAAAATTGAGTATTGAACCGTCATTAAATATTTGTTTTTGAAAGGCAATATGCCTATGCAAATCAAAGATGAGTTGGATTCTGTGTATGGGGACTCTGCACCATCATTTACCACAGTGAAATTTTGGGCAGCTGAATTTAAACGTGGCCGTAAGAGCTTGGTAGACGATGAATGTTCGGGACGTCCAAAAATTGCAACTACCGACAAAAACATCGCCAAAGTTCACCAAATGGTGCTAGACGACCGCCGAATTAAAGTGAGAGAGATAGCAGAGGCTATGAATATGTCAAAAGAACATGTTTGTCACATAATAAATCAACATTTACACATGAGAAAGCTGTCCACGTTGGGTGCCGCATTTGCTCACGTTTGACCATAAACGTGTTTGAATGAACATTTCCAACGCTCTGTTGGCACAGTTTAGGCACAATAAATTCGAGTTTTGGTGCTGATTAATTACTGTAGATGAAACATGGATACACCATTATACGCCCGAAACAAATATACAGTCCAAACAGTGGACTGCAAAGGGGGAACCGGATCCAAAAAAAAAGAAAAAGTGTTTTTTCGGCTGGGAAAGTGATGGCAACTGTTTTTTGGGATAGTCATGGAGTTATTTTAATCGATTATCTTCAAAAAGGAAAAACCATTACAGGAGCTTACTACGCAACATTACTTGACAAGCCGAAGGCAGAACTTGCGGAAAAACGGCCACATTTGCAGAAAAAGAAAATCCTGTTTCACCAAGACAATGCACTGTCTCACACCTCAGCGGTTGCAATGGTGAAAATCCACGAATTACGGTTTGAACTGCTTGACCATCCGCCTTACCAGATCTAGCCCCAAGCGACTTCTTTTTGTTCCCTCATCTGAAAATTGCGCTCAGAGGACAGGGATTTTCGTCAAATGAAGAGGCAGTCACCTTCGTGAACAATTATTTTTCAGAGAAAAAATGCCGAGTACTATTTGGATGGGTTACAGAGATGGGAGCATCGCTGGGAGAAGTGTGTAGAGTTACAAGGAGACTATGTTGAAAAATAAAAAAAAAAATTCTGAAAAAATGTCTTGTATCTTTATTAGGTCGGAAACTTTTCAGAGCACCCTCGTAATAGTGAAAGAGAGTACTGAGGAAAAGCTAGAGAGAAAAGCTAATCTCAGTAATAAATAACTATTTACAGGGACTTGGCATGATGTTAAATACATATTTGCATATTTATATAAAGAGATTAGAAGAAAAAATTAATTTGCATTTGAAATGGCACTTATATTCATATACAGGGTGATTTACAAAGAACTGACACGTTTATTTATTTAATTATTCTGTTCGAAATTTGAGACGGTAATTTGTATCACAAATTACTTTAATGTAAATAATGATAGTAATATGAATATGTATTTTTATGTAACATTGATTTCAGAGGTTTAATAATTGTAATTATTATTGGTAAATAATAATATACGGCTCTACTGAAACTGTTAACAATAACGCAATAATGCAGCGAGGGGATGAGTTGTTTATCGTTACCGGGAACCAGGAAGTTACGTAATGTTTCGCGCCTTTTCGGTAAAAAGCTTCTAGAATTTTCCCTAAAAAAGTAATATGTATTAGTGGTTTTCATTGGATAATAAAATAGACGCTAATGTTGGCGCGTTTTATTAGCCAATGGCAGTTCATTTATAATCTTTAGGCGTATCTTGAGGCAAGCCTATAAATAGTGTAGATTCAAGGGAGCGTTCCCCCCAGTGCAACAAGATTCTCGACACATTACACATCGTCCCCAGTTCAACGGAATTCTCAGTACAATACATACAGTCAGTCAGTCCTTCATTTCATCAAGTTACGCGCAGCAGAAGTACGAGAAATCTTATAAAGTATTATACAGTTAAATACACAAAGTTGAAGTACGTGAGTTAAAAGTGAGAAGTTATTACAAACAGTTTCAGTATGGCAAGTATCCAGATAAATCTGTGAAAGTGTTCATGAACGTGTTCTGCAATAAAGATTATAAAACCAATTTCTTCGTCAATATCATTTCTAGACAAAAGATTCCTTTCCGCTTCACACCCTGCAAGAGATACAAGTTCTACCAAGAAAAGATGATAGCTAGCCGGAGGACAATATACATAACCTTAAATTCTTTCAGAAACTAATTGATACAAATTGCTACACCAGATGGAGTTAAACGGACCAGACCAACGAATGACGTCACACAAGATGGCAACACGCGTGAAGTAAACACATATTTGCTCTCGAAAATTGGCTCCACAACGTGGTGCTATAAACATATAAACATTATATAAACACAAAACATATATATTTGTTATACTTACAAATTGGCACCCATAACGTGGGGCGAAGATGACCAGGAAAGGATCAGAATAACCAGGAAGTAGCAGAATTAACTAGGAATGAAGCAGAGTAACCAGGAATACAGCGGTGAAATCATCTACAAGACCCAGATTCAAGAAACAACAGGGACGACAGACTTCGATCGTAATTCCGAGATTACGATGCAACAAGGAATTCAACTACAAGAAAACATCGAAACGACGTAGATTCATCACAACACAACGCAAAAGCGACATACAAACATAGGAGAATGGGGCAGAACGCTGGACATCAAAGCTACATCAACAGAAAGCATCACAAAGGTATCGTAATTTTTTTTTAGAAAACAAAAACAATGGCTACTAATAATATTGAAGACACAATGATGGAAGGGGATAGTGTAATGGTTAGCTGTAATTCAATACAGGTTACAAAAAAAAGCTCAAACAATGTAGTATTGGAGGGAGGAAATGTTAGTGCAGAAAGTAAGAATAGAATAGCAGGAAATATTAATTCTGATACTAGAATGATTATGGATATGATAGAAAAGATTAATGAGAATATAGAAAGGAAACTAGATCAATTTAGGGAAGATATTATTAAGAGTGTAGAACAAAAAGTAGATCAGAGTTTTGAGGAATTGAGAGAAGCTATAAACAAAGATCATAGGGAATGGAGAGAAAGTATTGGTAGGAGTAATGAGATATTAGAGCAAAAAGTAGATCAAAGCAGTGAAGAAATTGAAAAGAAAGTTACGAAGCTAGATAGTATTATGCCAGAAATGAGAGATGAAAATGAAGAAGTAATAATAAGTGAGATAGGAGAAGTTTCAAAGGAAATCCTAGACATGAGCATGGAAATAGGTAACAAAGAAAGTGAGGTTAATACTAAAAGTGAGGTTAATGTAGAATGCACAGAGTTAGGTAGTCGAGTGAGTAGCATTACAAGTGAGCTAAATGAGATAAATGAGGTTAGGAATGTAGATGTAAATGAGGCGCAAGTTAATTTCAGAGCGGAGATATCAGAAATACAAAAAGAATCAGAAATGCAAAGAAATAAATTGTACCAAGATGTTCAAATTGAAAACTCCAGTCCAGTACAGTTTAGTACAGATTTGTCAAAGTACTTTCAGATTAAAGAGATAGTAAAAGAATTGAAAATGACAATTGTTAAAAGATGTATTGTTCAAGAAACTGTAGATTGTTTTCAAATGTTATCAGGGAACGAAATGTCATATGAATACAAGAGGTTATTCATGAACAAAAATTTGAAGGTTAGGTTACGGCTACGAGTAATGTTTAGCCACACACAATTTGATCCAGGAGGGTAAATAGCAATGAGATGTAAAGTAAATGCTGGATAGTTAAAGGCGACTTGCAAAGAAATGTATTGGAACGTAAGAGGGTTAACTATTTATATATGTCATTTGAAAAGTGAAATAAATTAAATAATAAAAAAAAAAAAAAAAAAAAAATAATTCAATTTTTAGTAACTGTAACAACATTTGAAAATTAAGAATGCAAAGATTGAAACTTAAGATGATATTAAATTAAAAGTACGTAAATACAATTCCAAGATTTAAAAAATTAAAAATGCAAAGATTGAAACTTAATATGATATTAAATTAAAAGTACGTAAATACAATTCAAAGAGTATTGTTAAAATAAAATTCAGAATAACAAAAATTGGTAAAAATAAATAAAACAAATACTTATATAGCAAACAGAAAAGGTGAAACATTGTCAAGATTTAAGAGATGTAAATATATTTGCAAAGTACAAAATAAAAAGAAAAAAAAAATTGGTAAATATAATTAAAAATAATTGAAACAAATACTTATGTAGCAAACAGAAAATGTGACACAGTGCCTAGATTTAAGAGATGTAAATATATGTAAAGGGTGAATATTTTGGTAAATATGTATAGTAATTAAAAAAAAAAAAAAATTCTTGAATTGATAAATTTTTGGTAACAATATAAGAAAGTAAATCATTTTTTTGTAACACTAGTTAAATAATTTAGGATAAAGTATTTGCTATAAAAAAAAATTGTAATGTAAGATTAATATCTAAATTAATTAAACCGAAGCCAGTAAGTAGTGGCGAGATAAAACATATGTCGTGTGCTAAATGCGTGTGAAGTGTTAAGTGAAAGTGATAACGTGTGTTCCAAGATTTAGGAGACTAAAAACACAATTTTAAAATTTCTAAACAAGTTATAAATATTTATAATTATGTTTCTAGTGGGGCATATGAGACGGTAATTTGTATCACAAATTACTTTAATGTAAATAATGATAGTAATATGAATATGTATTTTTATGTAACATTGATTTCAGAGGTTTAATAATTGTAATTATTATTGGTAAATAATAATATACGGCTCTACTGAAACTGTTAACAATAACGCAATAATGCAGCGAGGGGATGAGTTGTTTATCGTTACCGGGAACCAGGAAGTTACGTCATGTTTCGCGCCTTTTCGGTAAAAAGCTTCTAGAATTTTCCCTAAAAAAGTAATATGTATTAGTGGTTTTCATTGGATAATAAAATAGACGCTAATGTTGGCGCGTTTTATTAGCCAATGGCAGTTCATTTATAATCTTTAGGCGTATCTTGAGGCAAGCCTATAAATAGTGTAGTTTCAAGGGAGCGTTCCCCCCAGTGCAACAAGATTCTCGACACATTACACATCGTCCCCAGTTCAACGGAATTCTCAGTACAATACATACAGTCAGTCAGTCCTTCATTTCATCAAGTTACGCGCAGCAGAAGTACGAGAAATCTTATAAAGTATTATACAGTTAAATACACAAAGTTGAAGTACGTGAGTTAAAAGTGAGAAGTTATTACAAACAGTTTCAGTATGGCAAGTATCCAGATAAATCTGTGAAAGTGTTCGTGAACGTGTTCTGCAATAAAGATTATAAAACCAATTTCTTCGTCAATATCATTTCTAGACAAAAGATTCCTTTCCGCTTCACACCCTGCAAGAGATACAAGTTCTACCAAGAAAAGATGATAGCTAGCCGGAGGACAATATACATAACCTTAAATTCTTTCAGAAACTAATTGATACAAATTGCTACACCAGATGGAGTTAAACGGACCAGACCAACGAATGACGTCACACAAGATGGCAACACGCGTGAAGTAAACACATATTTGCTCTCGAAAATTGGCTCCACAACGTGGTGCTATAAACATATAAACATTATATAAACACATATACAATTTGTTATACTTACAAATTACACTCAGTGCCCCAATTTTATCACCAAATTAAGAAGAATGTTCTGGAGTTTCGATTGTGTGTCACTAGATGCGCAGATGTTCATGTTTTATTCATAACTGTTAGTTTTATTGTCAGCAACTGTTTTGTTTTTGAGATTTTGTTCTAGTCAACGCGAAAATGTAGTACACATTAAATGAATGATTCTTCCGTGTAAAGCAATACTGGATTATGAATTCAATTACAGCTACTCAAAGGGCATACCAGAGAGAATTTCGTGTTCAAGATCCTCCCCAAAGAAACACAATACTGGGACTGGTAAACAAATTGGAAACAACTGGATCTCTGCTGAGTGAATAAGGCAAAACTTTAAAATAGAGAGTTGAGTTGAAGGTTGTTGTTGTGTAGGGTTGTTACACTACATCACTATGATAATCTTACTTGAACGCGTTTCGGGAGACGGCTTGTCCCCATCGTCAGCATTCTCTCTCAACTGATATTTGCCGGTCATCGTCTGGGGGATGTGTGTGGTTTGTGGTGTTCTCTGGTGCTGGGCTGATGAACCTCCAAAGCCCAGCACCAGAGAACACCACAAACCACACACATCCCCCAGACGATGACCGGCAAATATCAGTTGAGAGAGAATGCTGACGATGGGGACAAGCCGTCTCCCGAAACGCGTTCAAGTAAGATTATCATAGTGATGTAGTGTAACAACCCTCAACTCTCTATTTTAAATTATGACACATCACTGTTACAAGCTTCTAAATCTTCAAAAATTAAGGCAAAACTTGTTTATCTAAGCTTCCCATGGTGGTTGTTGATGTAAGAGCATGACTGGATCAGTCACCCAAAAAATCATTAAGACGTTTGTTGCAGGAGACAGGGTACAGCTACTCAATGTGTCAGAGAGCTGTGAAAAGTGCAGGCCTAATGCCATATAGGATTATGGTTGTCCATCAGATACAGGAACCAGATAAGGATAGACGACTGAATTATTGTTGTTGGTTTCAGGCATTCATTGTGCAAAATCCTGTCATATTGTCCATCACATGGTTCACAGATGAAGCATGGTTCCATTTATCCGGATATGGAACTCAAATAACTCGGCTATTGGGCCAGCGAAAATCCACATGTTATTCATGAAGCACCTGTGCACCCAGTTAAAATCAGAGTTTGGTGCGCAATATCCGTACAGAGAATAGTGGGACCAATTTTTTTTAAAACAATGTGAACACTGCAGAGTACTGACAGATTTTCATGGAGTTTGCTGAGCAACTAGACGATGTAGAGCTGAGTCAAGGATATTTTCAGCAGGACGGCGCTACATGCCATACATCAAATGAATCGATGGAACTAATTGCAAGTTTCTTTGATGGCCGGATAATTTCCAAGAACCTGTGACCACCGAGATCTCCGGATTTGACATCGCCAGACTTCTTTCTATGGAGTTACTTAAAAGACAGGGTTTATGCCACACGTCCACAGACATTGGACGATCTGAAGCACAACATTACACAGGAGATTCAACTATTGACAAAGAGTCTTCCAACAAGTGGCCAGTAACATGGAACAACGTGTTGAGTTGTGCCTTATGCAGGATGGAGGACATTTTCAACATTTGCTATAGAGGTAAATAATCTCCCAAAATTCCTCTGCACTTCAGGTATAATAAGTTGTCACTAGCGTAACTGGTTTTGAAATAATTAAGGAAATAAATGTGTCAGTTCTTCATAAATCACCTGTATAACTTACGTTATACATCAATCAGCAAAAGAAGCACTTGGAGAATATGAGAAGATAAATTTAAGAAAATTACAGTATTGGAGTTAAGAAATTGAAAATGATGTAGATAAAAAACAAATCACATGAAATGGCTTAGTACTGGAAAATTGAGATAAGATACATTATAAATGCTTACAAATTAGGTTAAAGAAAACATTAGTCAAAGACAAAAATAAAAGTTGGGAAAGAAAATGTAATTTGGCACCTAAATAGGAGGTACTGAAGCCTGAGAGTACTGAATAAATTAAGAATGAATGATGAAAATAGTAAACATATAAACTTCATTTCATTGAAACTCAGGAAACGTATTTTAAGGAATTATTAACAGAAAATAGGCCAGGTTATGTAAATATAAATAGTGATGCTTAGGGCTCGGAGTTTTAGGTGCTAAAAACATGGGAATATGAAATATTTATTTTTATGTGCTAACAATGTCAAAAATATGTGTTACAATATACAAAATATTTTTTAACATCTGAATGGCTGAGTTAACATAAATGTATGTGGTACTCACCAGACATTATTCTTGGAAGGGATTGTTAAGTATACGACCGCATGTTTCCTCAAATTTTCCATCCCAAATAATTGACGATTGTCATGAAGTAACTTGAATTTGGAATATGAGCGCTCCACGTCACAAGATGTAAGTTTGCCATAATTACAGCCAGGAATATCATTCTCACTCACATAAGTATTTTCTTCATTTTGCACATCCAACACATTTGAAATTTTACACATTATGTTAAATCAACTATTATTTTCAAACACTTCCTTGAATTTTCTTTGTAAGTTTTGTGCTGCAGGACCCGAAAGAATATTCAGTTTTTTTTCCACAACTTGAACCACTTTAATTGCTTCTCTCAAAGGCATTTCGACTAATTCCAGTTTCTTTATGGGATCATAGAGGAAACACAGATTTGTGGAAATCTATACTAAGTCATTTTTTAATACAGTGTTATTTAAAAGCTCTTGAAGAATTTTAATTAAACTGTCATTTTTACAATTTATTAGTTCATTCATGATAGCAGCTAAACTATCCAGGTTTTCTGGATAATACTGAACTGCAGCCAACCATGTTCCCCAACAAGTCACCACAGGTGTGGGAGGCAGCAGAATGTTTGGATTTTTGTTTTAAAAAAGTTCAGTTCTTTTAGGTGACTTGATGAACACTTTTTTTCCATTAGAAATAAATTTGTCAGTGTCAGGAAACTATGCTCTAATTTCCTCACATACTCTATGTAATTCATGCACAACTTATGTCACGTGAATCCTTTTAGGGTAACTAACAACTAGTCTTGCTGCTGCCTTTTTCATATATGTTGCAGCATCAGTCAAAAATAATCAAACACTATAATACCGTCTGGCCACAATATCTGCATTGTTTCGTTTAGTAATCAGACAATAGTCACATGGTTTGAAAAAAGCATGTCTTGTCATGTCAGTAGAAAAGATAGCTTTGAAATTTCAGAATCATGCTTTAATACCCCTACAACATTGCCAGTTTTCCTGCCATTACAATCTGCAGTTTCATCTATGTGCACCCATATTTTTTCATTAGCACAGATTTTATGTATATATGTCACAGTTTCTTCATAGCACTTGGGAAGGTAATATTTTCATAAAGTTGATTCATCAGGTGTGTCAATATTTGAATATTTCATCAGGAATGTTTTAAACTGAGGTTGGTTCACTTTCGAAATGGGTATGTCCACTGAAGCTAATGCTCTGTACAAATCCTCACAATACACTGAAAATCTGGAAGTTTCTACTGAAGTACTTGTCCCTGAATCATTAATAATTTTTTTTTTAAAGCGTTAAATAGCTACCTTATTGTTTGTTACCGCTTAAATGTTGTGTTACTTGCGATCGTTGGTCTGTCATTATAGTTTCCCACAAGCTTGTTAACACAGGATTTTACCATCACAACTGAAAATACCTCTAAATTCCGCAGCATATTGTTGCACATTAAACATGCACTACTTTTCACTTTGTGCATGTTTAATCCAGTGTGAACTCAAAATATTGATATGTTACTTCCCATCACCGCAACACAACTGGAAGCTTGTATAAACTTTGCAGATTCACAGATGACTGACACTGCAGTTTAATGTACACCTACATGTATTACTGTATAACTAGTGGGCTGTGAAGCAATTAACAGATGCTTACTCAAGCACACAGGAGTAAGGGGTCATGCAGCTTGAGGAAGCAGAATGTCTTATATTTTCTTCCAACTGAAGGGATACTACAGTTAACATATCAGTTCTTGCACAAAAACAAATTGCAACATCTGGCATATGTAATTGAGCATTAAAGAAGTTGGATGGTGACTTGTTAAAAATAATTCTGCTGCTGCTTTTATGTGACTTTATGTAAATATGTGAATATTTTAAAGAGAGGTTTCCTCTATGTGATTTTTGTGTAATTTATGTGAATATCCCAAAATATTTATATAAAAAAAATAAGAAAATATGCATTTTTATGTGAAGTAAAGTTTAAAATATTTGCTCCAATCCAAAACATTTACCACAGTTTCAAGTTTGTATTATGATGCAAAGAAATATGTATTTACCTAAAACTTTGAGCCCTACTGATACGCCACCTAATAATAATAATAATAATAATAATAATAATAATAATAATAATAATAATAATAATAATAATAATAGTAATAATAATAATAATAATAATAATAATAATAATAATATAGGCTCACATAGAATTATTGAAACAGTGGAAAATACAATAAAATGGTTAAAAAAACAACAATCATGGGATGTGGAGGAAATTCTGTAGAATTAATAAAACATGGTATGGAAAAAAAATCGGAAATTATTAAGACAGTTGTTTGAAGAATGTTTAAGTGGTAAGAATATACCTCTAGAGCAGAGAGCAGGTTATATATATCTACATAAAAAGGTGTAAGAAATGATTGCAAAAAGTACAAGGGACTTACTGTCACTAATACCATAAGTAGGATAGATGGAAGAACTTTGAAAGAAATAGTAGAAAATTAATATAGGACCAGAGAAGCAGAGGAGAGCATTTCAAACAGGAAGATCTACAATTGACAATCTGTTTACTTTAAACCAAATAATTGAAAACATTGTAGGATATAATCAAGAATTACAGATTTTTTTTTAATTCTTTATTTTTATTTGTTTATTTATTTGGAAAAGACCTACAATTCTATTCCACTGATTAAACTTTGGGAATCTTTAAAAAATAACAATATATTCATGAACTTCATGAATGTAATTCAAAATTTATATAGAAATTCTATAGAAGATAAAAATAAACAGTAGATTAGCATCAGGTTTTCCTATTACTAAAGGATTACATCAGGGAAGTTGTCTATCCCCAACATTATGCAAAATTTATTTGGAAAAAGCATTATGTGATTACAAAAGGAAATGTAGTGGTATGGGTGTAATGATTGGAAATAATACTATATGTTCATTACATTGCATAAATGATCAGCTTATATTAATGTCAGAGTACGATTTAGAATATATTTGCAGAAATTAATTGAATATAATAAAATATGGATTAGGATTTAATCTGAAAAACAAAGTAAATGGTAACAGGAAGAGAGCAATAAGATTTGAAACTTGAAGTTAAAGACTTTAAACACTGTGATGAATATAATTATGTGGGTGTTAAAATTACATGATACTGAACTTAAAAAAGTGAATAAGCAAAGGGAAAACTATTGTTTCATTTTTTAATGATATTGTTATTATTATTATTATTATTATTATTATTATTATTATTATTTATTTATTTATGGTTTATTATGGGACAAATAGTTCTCTGTAGTCTAGGAGTACCTAGCTAGTCTGCAGTTCCCGAGGTCTTGGGTTCAAACCTGACGGAGGATGATGGATTTTTTCGGGCGTAAAAACCATTAGTATGGTTTCCTTTTGAGGGGAAGTAAAGCCGGTCCCATGTTGTAGATTTACAGCACGTAAAAGAACCTCAAACCTGATAAAGAGGCCTCTGAGCAAAATGTCCGGTCTTTCACGCCCAATATAGAATGGGATGCTAAACACCATAGTGGTTATAACATCCATAAATAAAACTCAACTTAATTTAACAAGCATATGACAAGAGAAAGAAAAAGAAAAATTTACAACTCTGTTGTTAAAAATACAACTTATATGGTTCAGAAATATGGCAATTCAAAAATATCTGTAAACAAGCATTTTTGGCATTGGAAATGGGTTATTGGAAGTGCTCAGCTTGAATATCCAGAAGAGATAAAATTAGGAATAAGAAAATGAGACAGAAAATGGACATTAAAAAGATATATATTTTAACAAAACAATGTTGTATAGACATGTGATACATATGGAGACGGATAGGTTACTGAAGATTAGATTGCTTTTGAATGGATGTCATTAAGGAGATAAAAAAAAAAGAGAGAGAGAGCTCCCTGCAAGAACATGGAAGAATGGAGTTATGCAAACCATTAAGAAATGACAAGAGAAAGGCAATGGATAGATGAACAGAATGGTTTTTGCAACACGAAAGCATGCGTAGTTTAATATTATTCTGTTAGAAAATGTTGTAAACAGTACTATTGTGATTTGCATATATTGACCACTGAATCCAAAAATAAAAGTAACTTTTTTTCCAACACCCTCAGATTTTGAGTTCTTACACATTTCAGAAAAATTTGAATCAAGTTGTTTCACATTGTTAATATCTAAATGCACAAATGTTAAACATGAATAAATGTTGTTATTATTAGCATTATGGTTATTAATACTGGAAATTAATATCTCATATAAATTTATGTAAATGGCTACTCACATTCACATAGTAGAAGACTGAATTCACTGTGAAATGCTTTTTCTCTTATGTGTTTTAGTATCCTCCCTTTGTAGGAACCAGTTCCTCATGAATGGATCCCACCTACCTTTATAACACTATTCCCTCTGCAAAATGTCCTGATGAAAGCGTTCCCCTTGTTCATCACTCGCTACATCCAAGTTTTGAGGAAAAGCATCGAAAGAGAATGCAGAAAGTGAATTTTGCGAGGTATCCTGCATCCTAAATTCTTGTAATTTCAAAGGAGGTTCTGCACAGTTCACTATTTACCTCCTCATTGCTGAGGAAACCATTCTAAACACTTTTAAATGGTTCCATGCTGAAAGTTTATTTGAAGTTAACAATTCTAAAAAACTTTGTTCACCCATCACTCTTTTTAATCTGAGATCCATTGAATATTCCTTCTTTTAATGTTGCATCATTCAAACCAGGGAACATTCTTTGCAGATACTTGACTGCCTCACTTAATTACACTTTTCGAATGCTAATAAATAATGTAAATCTTGAAACAATGAGAAGTGTCTATTTGGCCTGTGTCCATTCAATCCTGCTATATGGAATTGTGTTCTGGGGGAGTTCACCACAATGTAAATCTTGTTTAAAGCCCAAAGAAGATTGCTAAGAACAATGGTAGGAGTAAATTGTAGAACACGTGTAAGCCCATCTTTAAATCACTTGACATCTTACCTCTCCCAAGCATATATCTTTATGAATTAATCCTTTTTATAAGACAACACTTAACTTGCGGTAATATATTTCCAACAAACCAAGAATATCACAACCATAATACCAAGACAAAAATCAGAAACACATGTAAGGAGGACCAATACAAAATTATTGCAAAACGGAACAATCTATCCAGGTACCAAATTGTATAACTGTATATAATTATATAACTTACTGTCAGTTTGAAATCAATAAAGAAATTTACTACCTTTAAATCAGCTTATTGGCACATTTGCTTGATCACTGTTACTACTCCAAGGAGGAATGCCTTAAATGGTGAAAGGTACTCGTATGTTATAAATAATTGTATGTAGTTTAAGTATAATTTGTAATGTTATAATCTGTATATGTAACGTCAAAGATTTATTGTAATGGGTCTTTCAACAAGAGTGTCCTATCTTTAACATGTGATAGCTGCCGTTGTTATTGAGTTACAGCAGTAATTTTTTTTCATGTGGTTACAGTTATTGACAAATGGCCATGGAATGTTACAGCATTCAGCAACGCGTGGAAATTGTGAACATTTATTATCAAAATGGATCATGTGTTCGCCAAACCTTCCGTGTATTGCGTGAAGTTTACGGTGTGCATAATCGTCCCTGCAAGAGAACAATTCGGCGTTTGATCGATAAATTTGAAAGAAGTGATTCTGTCAGCGATCAAAGAACGCCTGTGCGTAATCGAGTAAGCGCTCCAACGAAAACATAGGCTCCGTTCGTGAGAGTGTACGCGAGAACGGAAACAAATCAATTGCTCATCGAGCGCAAGAATTGGGGCTTTCGCCGGCCCCAACTTGGCGAATTCTGCATCTGAACTTGAAGTTTCACGCTTACAAAATGGTGTTAACTCAAGAACTAAAGCCAACGACCATAGGTTGCGCCGTGTATTCGCTGACTGGGCTATGGAGCAATTGGAAACACCCGAGTTTTTGTCGAAAAATTATCTGCAGCGACCAAGCCCACTTTTGGATGCATGGTTGAATTAAACAAAATTGCCGTTATTGGAGCAATCAAAACCCAATGCAGATTCAAGAACGACCACTTCATCCCCAAAAGGTTACTGTGTGGTGTGGATTTTGGTATGTTGCAATCATTGGTCCATATTTTTTCCAAGATGAAGATGGAGAAAGATACCGGGCTCTTATAAAGGACTGTTTTTGGCCTCAATTGGATGGTATGGATCTCAGAAACAACTGGTTCCAGCAAGATGGTGCCAAATGCCATACTGCTCTCGAAACAATCAATCTTTTGAAGGAGAAGTTAAGAGGTTTCATCATTTCCCGTGGTGGTGATGTTAACTGGCCCCCGAGGTCATGTGATTTAATGCCGTTGGATTACTTGTCGGGTTATGTTAAATCCCGAGTTTATGTCAACAAGCCAGAAACAGTAAACAATCTTATGAATAACATAACGCCTGTTATTCGTGAAGTTGGATCCAATTTACGTTCTTCTGTCATTAAAAATTGGGTCAACCGTAAACGCGCAACCCAACGAAGTCGCGGCGGTCACTTAACTGATGTTCTCTTCCACACGTAATGACATTAATTATGTTCCAAAATAAAAAAACAAATAAACCTCTATCGTTTATAGAACGTGCTTTATTTAAGTTCAACTCTTGTTGAAAGTCCCTATATATATTAAATCGTGTCCTTTATCATCGACACTACCAATGTAATGTATGATTTACAGCAGAGGTGGCGAAAATGTGACTCGTGAGTCATTTTGGCTCATAGGCGCCGTTCCCTCTCTGCAACCATCCCTTTTTTCACATGCTGCTGAGTGATGCAGTGCGTGTTGCATATTTGGTAACTCGCGGAAGGAAGCCGTTTTCGCCACCTTTGATTTACAGTATCAATAAACTACTACTACTACTACTACTACTACTACTACTACTACTACTACTACTACTACTACTACTACTACTACTGCCGCCTCATCCCCGATGGATGTCGGAGACTGAGAGTATGGGGCTCACCAGTAGGTGGCCATACCCAGTAAAAAAACTCCACCAGAAGGAAAAGGAAGAATATGAAAGAAGTAATTCCGGCGAGGAAATGCAGCAGTACTGCTATTGCACCTGCGTATTCGGCGAGCGGATATAATGGCGGGTTCAGTGAACCTAAGCCAGCTCAAATGAGAGCCAGGACGCAAGCATGGCCTAGGCCCTGCCTACGTCCTTGGGAATTCGAAGCGAGTAACTGAAGGTTTTGAAGTATGCGTGTGCGGATGGAGACCCCGTCCAACTGGTCATTGTTTATTTGGTTCGCAGTCCTGAAACAAAATGACATAGTCATTAGTATTATATAGACATTGAATTGCTTATCTGCTTGGATCTCAGGCAGTGTTGAATCACATATGAAGCTCTCGCCCCCCTGGGGTGTCGTTCTATCCTAGGCGTTGGGGCCTCGAAGTATGGCATCATACTGAAACAATGAATTATTTAGGCTTTAATACACTATTGTTTGGCTGTAAGCCTCGTCATTGGTATTCGTCGGTACGCCCTTTGGCTTGAGGTATTCTACCAATATTTGGTAGTCATTCAAGCAGGACATTTTGATTACAAAGTCATCGGAATTTCGTGCGGTAATGATGGTGTAATGTGTGTTGGAGTACAAGTCTTGTCGAAGTCTCTTGTACGGGTGTAAATATGTGTTACCTGGCTTTTATGTATAAAGACCGGTGCAAGGTCTGACCTCTTTGAATTATGTGTAACTGTGGGTGTAGTTGGAGTGGCAATCTCTGTGGTCGCTGTGTCTGTCGGTCGAGGTGCTGACTGCCGTTGAGTCTGGAGTGGTAGGAACAGGTTTCTTAGGCATTGGAGATTTCTGGGTGTTTTGAAAGTTAGGATTCGTGGGCTTGGTTTTGTTGATAGAGGATTTGATCGGGTGCTTCGTAGTGTCTTAGCTGGTCGTTTCGGCCAAAGAGGAAGTGATTGCCTTGGAGCTTCCTGCCATTGTGTTGTTAGGTGTGTGTATCAATATATACATATATGAGAGAGAGAGAGAGTGTGTGGGGGTGGGTGTGGGTGGGTGTGTGTGTGTGTGTGTGTGTGTGTGTGTAAATTCTAGTGTGCAAGGGAGCTTAACCTAAATAGAAAAAGAGGAAGAGAGATTGGAGAAAAAGAGCAGGGATACAGAGGGCCGGACCTCGGAGAGGCGCTTAAGCAAGTCTTTCGACTACTCGTTATGGCCGTATGTCCCCTTTTCGCTTTGGCATTGCTACCGCAATATACCGAGTCGATTTCTTTGGTATAAATACCACGGCAATGCCGAGCCGTATCCACCGGTGACTGCTCCTTCTTGCTTTTGCGGTAGCTCCTCTGGTAGATGCTTCCTCGGTGAAGTCTCGAAGTGAAGTGGAAGGCGCTTGGTTTTTTTTACGAGTAGAGAAAAAATACTGTTACATACTAACCCCAGTACGGGACTCTACCACGGCATTGAGCCGTGGTCCTATCCACTAAAAGACTTCCACCGGAGGTAACTCGGGTAAAGTGGAGCAGTACCACTGCTATTGCACTTGCGGATTCAAGGATTCAATGTCGGCCTCTTGGCCCTAGACGAGGTGAAAGTGCGGAATCAGGACTTAATCATGCCCGAGACCCTGATAGCGCCCTGGCGCATTGGTGGTGTTTAGTTAGGACATTCACGTGTTACACTTCTAGTTCTTGTCCATGCCAAATCGCTGCGTCCTCATGTATTGCGCGTGTTGTGCGTCACAAGTATGCACTTGTACGCGAGTCATGGCCATCGTGATACAGTGGCTGCGTCCCTGAAGGAAACTCGACTAGGCATAATATACATTAATAACCATGCACATATATACACATTAACCCTAGTTATTGCATGCTGAAAGTAAAGGGCGATTCATGAAGAACTGACACATTTATTTCTCTAATTGTTTCATAAGGAGCCATGCTAGCGACAGCTTATTGTATCTGAAATGCAGAGGAATTTTGGGAGCTTATTTACCTCTATAGTAAATGTTGAAAGTGTCCTCCATCCTGCATAAGGCACAACTCAACACGTCGTTCCATGTTACTGGCCACTTGTTAGAAGACTCTTTGTCAATAGTCGAATGTTCTGTGTTATGTTGTGCTTCAGATCGTCCAATGTCTGGGGACGTGAGGCATAAACCCTGTGTTTTAAGTAACCCCATAGAAAGAAGTCCGGCGATGTCAAATCCGGAAATCTCGGTGGCCACAGGTTTTTGGAAATTATCCGGCCGTCAAAGAAACTTGCAATTAGTTCCATGGATTCATTTGATGTATGGCATGTAGCGCCGTCCTGCTGAAAATATCCTTGACTCAGCTCTACATCGTCTAGTTGCACAGCAAACTCCATGAAAATCCGTCAGTACTCTGCAGTGTTCACATTGTTTTAAAAAAATTGGTCCCACTATTCTCTGTACGGATATTGCGTACCAAACTCTGATTTTAACTGGTGCACAGGTGCTTCATAAATAACATGTGGATTTTCGCTGGTCCAATAGCCGAGTTATTTGAGTTCGCATATCCGGATAAATGGAACCATGCTTCATCTGTGAACCATGTGATGGACAATATGGCAGGATTCTTCACAATGAATGCCTGAAACCAACAACAATAATTCAGTCGTCTCTCTTTATCTGGTTACTGTAACTGATGGACAACCGTAACCGTATATGGCTTTAGCTCTGCACTTTTCACAGTTCTCTGACATATTGAGTAACTGTACCCTGTCTCCTGCGACAAACGTTTTAATGATTTTTTGGGTGGCTGGTCCAGTCGTGCTCTTACGCCAACAACCTTAGGAAGCCTAGATGAATGAGTTTTGCCTTATCACTCAGCAGAGATCCAGTTGTTTCCAATTTGTTTACCAGTCCCAGTATTGTGTTTCTTTGGGGAGGATGTCGAACACCAAATTCTCTCTGGTATGCCCTTTGAGTAGCTGTAATTGAATTCGTAGTGCAGTGTTGCTTTACAAGGAAGAGTCGTTCATTTAATGTGTACTCCATTTTCACGTTGACTAGAACAAAATCTCAGAAACAGTTACAGACAATAAAACTAACAATTACGAATAAAACATGAACATCTGCGCATCTAGTGACAGGCAATCGAAACTCCGAACATTCTGTTTAATTTAGTGCTAAAATTGGGACATTGAGTGAGTGAATTTCGAACAGAATAATTGAAGAAAGAAATGTCCAGTTCTTCATAAATCACCCCGCATAATTTATACTTGAGTATATATTCGGAATTCAGCATGAACTTAGTTAATAGTAATTTGCTTTTGCCATGTGGCATCGTCGTATATTAGTGACGTATTAATTATGACATTGAGACTTATTATAGTCGACCTTATGTCGTGGTCGTTTCCTTATGTTACTTTATTTGACTTTCAATTTTATAGGTAATATTTTGTTTTCTTGCCATTTGGCATCGTCAGTTTTGCCATTGTGCATGAACATGTTGAATGCTGTGTCGCATAGAGTGCACATTCGGCGGGCTGCCTGAAGTTGCAGGTGCGAGCTGGTGCCTCTCAATGGGGCTCTCATCCCCCGGGGCCGCGTTGGCTCGAAGAGCGAGGACTTCGAGGACTACTAAGAGCCAGGGCATGTAACTATAGTCATGGGTAATATTTTAAATAGAGACAGCGGTCTTTTTGTGTTTGCATTTGTTTCATATGCATCCAATTCTTGTATTAGTCCGTTCCTGTTCTTTCCCTTGCGCTTATATACGTTAAAGCTTTGATTCTTAATGAATTCTTCAATTGAGTGGAGTTTTAATTCCTGATGAAAGAGATATGCCAGTGCTTGCGGCAGTTGTTTGGCTATTCATATTATGCTGTTTAGATGTTTGAGCATATTTATGTGCGTTATTGCGGCGTATTCCCTTACCGGGGCTGCATACGTCATAATTGATCAAATTAATGTTTTGCATAGCGTATGTCCCATGTTTAGTTTAAATTGACTATTGGTATTTAAGATTGGGAATAGTCTGTTGAGCTGGCCATTGGCCTTGGTTCTGACCTTAGCAATGTGTTTATTTCAGGTCAGGCCTTGATTCATAATTAGACCTAATAGGCCACTTAGTCCTTCCATTGTATTCCTTGGCCTTGATAGTTAAGTGGCTGAAAAGTGCTTTTACCTTTCCGGTGAAGTAGTCTTTTTTTTTAATATTATTGCTTGTGTTTTTCTGGGATTAACTTTAATTCTCCACTTGGTGAACCAAGGTTCGAGCGTGTTTAATGGATTTTGCAGTCGCAGATGTATGATTCGCGGTTGAGTAGATTGCGTTACTATGGCAGTGTTATGCATTTGTTCGTTCTTACAGGATCAGGCATATAATTTATGTATAGGTTTATCAATGTCGTTCCCGGCTTTTATTCGTTTGGTACTTGATACTGCTTCCTCTACTGTGGTGTGAAAGCGTCGATCGTAGAGGTAATCCGTAATGAGGGCTGTAGTTGAGTCTGGAAAGTGGTATTGCTTTAATTTTCTGATAAGTCCAGCTTGCCAGACTTTGCCAAAAGCTCGTTCAATATCTAAATAGAAGGCGCCTGTTGATTGGTTCGTGTTATATCCTTTGTTGATGTCTTGCGTCATTCTTAGCAGTTGCAGGGTGTTAGAGTGCTGTGCTCTAAACCCAAACTGTTCGGGTAATAGTATATTGTGTTTGTTTATTCGTTTTGGGATTACTTTTTCTAATACTTTGCTTATAGTGTTCAGGAGGGTAGTGATGGGTAGTGCTAGGTTTTTATTTGCTTTCGGGAATAGCAGAATTTTGACTTCTTTCCAAGAAGGGGGGGGAATTTGCCGTGTTCCAGAGTGAAATTAAATATATTAGCTAATAGCTTTATTGCTCTGTTTGGGAGGTTCTTTAGTACCACATTTAGTATCTTGTTCGGATCTAGCGCTTTTGTTGTAGGCAGGTGTTTGGTGATCCAGTCTATTTCGCCTGGGTTTGTTTTTTCGCATTTTATTGTGTGTGTCCGTTTTTGGTATGTGTTATTGACTTCATTTTCGATTTCTAACGTGAATTCGTCTTGTCCAACTGTTGGGTTGGGCGAGAATACATTCTCTAGAGTGACCGCGAAGATTTCGGCCTTGGCCTGGGGAGTTTCTGCGATGGTGGTGTTAATTTGTAGGGGAGGGATATTAGTTCGTGTACGCGTTAAGAACTTCGCCAAACTCAACATTGTTGGAGATTTAGATTTTCAAGAGCGTTGTTCCATGGATTTTAAATGAAATTTCTGGTGCGCTCATTTGCTAAGTCTCTAGCTTGGTAATATTCGTTTCGGTGTATTACATTTCTGGTTCTTTGACCTTTATATCTGGCTTTGTTTTGTGTTTTCTGCAGCATCTTTACGTCCTTGGGAATCTAGCACTTTTAGTGTATTGCTGCATTAGGGGTACGCAAGCCGTGGTGGCTAGTTTTATCGCCGTTTCTAGTTTATTTATAGCGATATCTTGCTCTCTAGCGGAGTTTATTTCTAGATCTGGGAGGTAGTGATATACCATGTTTTTGAAGAATTCGCGGTCTTCTTGGTTGTAATTGTGCCTTAAAGGAGCTGGTTTGAATCCAACTGGGACATTGTCATCAAGACCGATAAATGGTCTGATGTGAGTTCGTAGGTCGACTTCTTCGATAGGTTCGACTTGTAGGTCTATGTTCTAACGTATAGTATTTAAAAGCGTGATATCTAGTATTTCCGGCGTTTGGTTCGGCTTGTGAGGTATAAAGATTGGCCCTTCTGGATCTTTTATTAAGTAAGTTGTGTTAATAAAATTTTGTGCCTTGAGGGTTGGAGTTTGCACAATTCCAAAGGCAATGTTTACAATGGTAATCTTGCTGCGATTACTCTTGGTTCTAAGTTCATGATTCTATCTACATTATCTGTGTCTGTATCCCCCGGGGGATTGTAGACTGACGCTATGACAATTTCTGTATTGTGAATGTTAAGTTTTATTGCGCGAGTTAAGTTTCGGCGCGAGTTAAAACGAGAGTTACTTTGATAATGCTCTATATTAGACTGAATAGATATCGCGGTTCCTCTTCCACAGGTCGCGATTAGACTGAATAGATATCGCGGTTCCTCTTCCACAGGTCGCGATCGTTTTTATAAAGTTTGTATCCTGGAACAGATAGGCGGTCTGTGAGATTGGCATGTGTTTCGGTTAATAGAGCTATTTGTATAGATTGTGCCTGAACCAAATCTGCTAATTCTTTTGACTCTGCGAATGCCGTGACAATTCCACAAAATTATTCTGTATCTGAATTATCCATGACAGGATGTTACGGAGGGTTGTGACCAGTTCAGAGATGAAGTGCGCTACGACAACAGTGTCTGTTCCAAAATCGCCAGTGGTGTCGCAGAGCTTCTGGACTTGAGTGTGAACTTTATTCATTGCTATTCTTTTGGTGAACATGCCTAGTGTCTTCACTAGTGCGCCCACTGCCATCCTTGTGCATTTTGTTTCCCGAGGGGAAAACGGCTTTGCTGCTGGGTGAGGCCCAGCTGCCTGCTGTGGGGGTCCTGAGTTTACGGGTGGAGTGTTGTCTTCTCGGGGGCGTCGCACATTGCTGATTGGGTCAGCCTTGGTAACGAGCTGAGGGTTCAGCTGCTGGAGCTGGACGCGACCGGCCTTTACTGTTCCTAGTAAACCACTGTAGCAACCTCTGCATAAGTTTTGCGCTCTTCCTAACCTGGGAGGTCTAGGAGGCTGCGCACGGGACATGGCCTTCTATATGCAGCGCAACCTCGTGTATTTGCAGCATGAACCTGAGCGCCACATAATACGCATAAACGTTCCAGAGGTGGAACGATGCATGTCTGAGAAGTGGGGTCCCGTAAATTTGGGGCAGACTGGGGTGGGGGGACCTACATTCTCGCTTCGCATACCAGAATTGCTGGCACTGTTAGCATTGTTTCGGCTCTGAGGCGGCCATATGCTCCTCTACGTGTACGAAAGTGTGCCAAAACTCGATATAGAATTTTCCTGTTTTCTGAGGTATCCTGTAGTTCGATTAAGAACATAGGTATGGGGTCTTATTTCTGTTGCGCCTCCTCATCTGGACGGCCCTAATGACCTGAAAACCGCTTTGTGCCAACTCTTGTTTAATCTCGTCCCCGGTGACTCAGCGTACAGCACCTTGATGACAAAACGAGCGATTTTCTCCTCAGGGTGGGGTGCAGGATAATGCTACACGCTTTTACTCCTGAGGTGTTTTATCAAAGTCTGGTAATCACCCAGGCAGAACGTTTTTATGTAAAAGTCACCGGAGTTGCGGGTTGTGTTCATAATGTACTTTTGATTTAGGTGGCAAGTCTTGTCTTTGGTGGAGATTAGTTGACGTAAGGTCGCGGCCTGGCTCTTACTCACAAAATGTGGCGCAATGTTTTATCTCTTTCCTGTGCTAAAGTCGGTGTGTGTGTGTGTGTGTGTGTGTGTGTGTGTGTGTAACGTCATGTCCTGGGTGTTTTGAAGGGACAGGTTTGGGTGAGGATTGGCTGATAGGAGAGGGTGTATTCGAAGTGGTGATAGGTGTAAGGCTTGTAGGAGTCACGGAAACAGGTTCAGGTATCGCAGGCTTGGGGCTGCAAGTGGTCATCGTCTTAGTTGGTGAAAGAGTCGGCTTGGTAGTCAGCGCAGTCTTGCTACTCTTCGCCGTTCCTAATAGTCTAGTTAGTGAGTGAAGAAGAAAGAAAAGAAAAGAGATTAAAGCCTCACTAGATACTACCGGCCTTTCAGTAGTAGCACCTGAAGCTGGCTATCAGGGAACTTATTCTATGGTAGTAAACAGGAAAATAGAACAGTATGAGAGAAAGTGCAGTTAGCGAGCACTACGAAGCACGGGGAGATAGAGGGTCGGATCTTAGTGAGGCGCTTAAGCTAGTCTTTCGACTGCTTGCTATGTTCATATGTCCCCTACTCGTCTACACTGTAAAGGCGCAATGCTCAAGAGCTATGCGTGGGCTGTGGTTATAAACTGGGGCAATGTCGAGCCGTTTCCAGCGGTGGCTGCTTTTTACAGCGGCCTGCTTCTTTCTGCTGGAGCTCCTCTGCTGATGTTGACTCGGCGAACACTCGAAGCGAATTGTGCGCTTGGTGGAGCGCGCGAACTATATGTAGGCGAGAGGGACCGCCCCTTTGTCTCCTTTTGGTCGCTCGTCAGCCAATCCCCGTATGGCCGAGGGAACTGGCACATGATTTGTCCGGCTGTTTATTGAGTTTTGGGTTTTATATTCTTTAGCAAAGGCATCCACGCTTTCTCAAACGTACTTTGCGTCATAGAGATGATCCCCAGAACATATTTTCCGAGCACGTTCGCCGGGAGGTATGCCGATACTTTCGGTGCCCTCTGGACGACGCGAATCGGTTCTCCATCATGCGCCCGAGTGAGCTCCATGGCGCACTCCTGCATCTAAACCCATAAACTGCGGCCGGACCTGAGGGGCTGACCGACACCTTGCCTTCAAGCCGTGCTCTTTCTTACCCGGGTGTTCAACATGTATCTCAGTCTGGGTCACTTTCCACGAGAGTGACGAGATGCCAGATATGTATTTTGAGGCCAGAGAAAGACCCGGCAGATCCTTCCAACTACTGGTCCATTAGTCTCCTTCCGACCCTCTCGAAAGTTTTCGAGAGGATGGTCCTCAACCGCCTGTCCCCACTTTTGGGAGACATTCAAGCCACTCCCGATCACCAGTTTGGATTCTGTCCTTGTCACTTGACAGCTCAGCAGCTGCTGCGTGGGGGGAGGCAGCCGCCCTGAGTTTCCAGATGGTTCCTTCGCTGCCGCCGTATCGCTGTATGTCGAGAAGGCCTTCTCAACGACACGGCATGCGGGTCTCCTATACAAACTCATCCAGCTGGGACTACCTACTCAGATAAACAAACACATGTATAAACACAGTTTTCTAAGTCACCACACTTTTAAGGTTGCTGTCGCGGGGTTAACATTAACACCTCGGCCAGTCAGAGGGGGTGTCCTTGAAGGCTCTGTACTATTCAGCGTCTTTATGGCAGACTTTCCGACACAGCAGCAAGGTGAAATGGCCCAGTATGCTGACGACGTGTTGTTCTGCACCAATAAGCACCTACTCAGAGCCTTCAATCCAGTACAGAAACACCGCCTCACCCAGCAGTGGTGCCGGCGTTCGCGCATGTCCAAGAGTAACGCCATGCTGCTAGCAAATCGCCACACCCCCGCAGACTGTCCTGCATTTCGCTATCGAGGCCGAAGAATCTAATGGAGGAATTCGATTACCTACCTGGGAGTAAAGCTGGATAAGGGTCTAACTTTCTGCGAGCACATCCGCACGTCTCGACCCTGCGCAGGGGGCCCTCTGAGCAAAATTTCCGGTGTTTTACGCCCAATATAGAATGGGACGCTAAGGACATAGTAGTTAAAGAGCGTCCATAAATAAACCTCAATTTAATTTTAATTTGGGGCAATTGCTTCCTTGTATCTGAGACTGAGGTCCGGGATGCCTGTGCACTTGAAGTTACGCCTTTTTCGAGCCCTGATAGCCCCCTCATGCTGTATGCCTGCGAGATCTGGGGCATGGTCGCAGACAGCTGGCTGCTATGGCTACAACAGGCGCAGAATAGGGGACTCCGGTCCATCTACTCTGTCGGCCGCGCCTTCCCCGTGAGACTGCTACAACCTCATCTCTTCCATATGTGGAAGATGACATTAGGCGCCATACATAAAAAATTTACGAATGTTCACTTAACCATCAGAGTGTCCTGGTCAGATCTCTTGGGGATTACAACTCTAGAACTCGCCGTTCTCGGCGCCATTAGGTTCCCCGCAAGGCATGTGGGCATACCAGATAAAAACGGAGTGTCACCAACAGCAGCTAAAGCTGACCTCCACTCAAATGACAACCAAGAGTTGATTGGTCTCCAAATTACAAACCCCCTGCTAATGTAAGGCGAGTTTTTACAAACACGATTCCGCCAGGGTGCAGAAGGGCCGCTCCATCCTAAAATATAGCTGTCGAGGAGCTACATGCTACCTCCTATCTATCACACCAACCTAAAACAAAACCCGCCATCCTTAATTACCTTTACCTTGTAATCAACATCCTGCGGTAAAACCCTTTTGAGAGTGGGCACGCAGCAAAATTGACTCAGGCTAAACCACAGCCTGCCAGCAACAAGTCGAAAATCCAAGCTGTGTGTATGCCTGCTTCTTCCTCTATTCTATTAACATTTTTTGTGAGTATAAATCTCGACGGCCTCACGGTACAGCTGTGCGTGGTAGTAGGTTGTGCTTTATAGGACTTCGGTCTCATCAAGCTTATATCTGGTCCATTAGCAATGCATGCTCGGCTACTGCTGATTTTTCGATGTCCTAGTCGGCAATCGCTTTTATGTTCCTTGATGAGGGTTTTAATGCTGCGCTTGATGGTGCCAACGCAGTCTTGGCCAAAGCTACACTGTATCCGCTGAATCCTGTCTCGCCTGTCCTTTGCTGTTGTCCTCCGTGGTCTAGGGGTACATGCTAGCCTCTTGTTCCCGAGGTCTCGGGTTGAAGTATTGTTCTTCAACTTGCAGTTTGTAGGTTACGTAATTATTTGGAGGAGTTTGCCCCACAGTTGTATGCCAATTTGAAGAAGGCAATTTAGCGATGTTTCTTGTAAGCCCCACTTTTTGCGCCAATTTGCGGTAGGTTTTTGGTTACGTAAATATTATTAAGGTTACGTAATGAAGATACACTTTGATGTTGTTTGATTTTTAGGACGCCAAACTTTATAGTGAACATGATGCTTGTTTTTACGTAATATTATTAAAGTTATTTGCCTCGGCTACTTTCAGTCGCACTATAGAAACACGAGTTCTTGTAGGGTTGCGATAAGACTCAAATTATAAGACGCCACACAATTTACTTTTTAATTTTTTACTTCTTTTTATTTCACTTTATATTTGCACCTTTTTATAAACACAACACCTTATAAAATAAAACTGTGAGCACTTAATACATTTTTGGCGGAGAACACAAATTTTATCATTTATACTTTACAACATTTTTACCCACAACTTTCACGTCTACTCTCTACAACTTCATGTCCGCGATTCTCACGTCTGCTGTTTACTACATCTAGCCCGCGACTGACTAGATTCAACGGTAAAAACCTTTAGCTTTGGTAATGCCATTCTCTTATTGGCTAAATTATACTCCAATAGAATTTAAGTATTCAAACTAAAATATTTTCTTTACTTTTGATTGGCTAATTCCAAACTGTAAGCGAAATTACGTTATTACCGATCTTTTCATAACCATTATTTTTAAATTCCAGACACATTATTGTCACAAAAGTTGCATTATTGCCTCATTATTAACATTCTAAAACAAATTATTCTCACAGTTTTTGCACTATTAGAGTATATAATCATTTACATAACACCAATAAATACGTTTACAATAAAAATAAGTATTTACAATGATTTTACATACAATTTATATAATAATTATATACATATTGTTTTCTAGGTGGGCTGTTATTGAATTTAATTAATAAAAACTACAATTAGTATCATTTAGGCATTAAAATATTGTCTCAGGGTTCAAACCCGGCTGAGGGCGATGGATGTTTTCGGGCGTAAAAATCCTTAGCATGGCTTCCTTTGTAAGGGAGTGAAGCCGTTGGTCTCGTATCGTAGATTTACGGCACGTGAAAGAACCTCAAGCCTAATAAAGAGACCTCTGAGCAAAATTATCGTCTCACGCCCAATATAGAACGGGACGCTAAGAACCATAGCAGTTAAAGAGCGTCCATAAATAAAAATAAAACCCTCTTTTTTGTCTGTCTCGGTTTTTTTTGTTGTTGTAGAGTTTGGAGATCATTTTTATGTTGTCTTTCTCCAGCAGTTTGCCGATGCGATCCGTGACACCATTAATATAGGCCAAGAATGCGTTATTTTGCTGTTCTTGTCTCATTAGAGTTTTTTTGTTCTTGGGTATTAATCCCGTATTTATTTACTTCTTTCCATATCCGTTTGCCTGTCGTGCCTGGTGCAAGTGCTTCAGTTCCTCTTCCAAAGCGGCTGGTTCACAGTTACGCTTGGCACGTTCTGTTAGGTTCTTTATTATACCTCTCTTCTGCCGAGGGGGGTGATTGGAATGTTTTATAGATAGCTGTCTGTGTGGGTTGGTTTCCTGTAGACTGTATGCCCTAGCGTTATCGGGACATAAATAGGGAATGCTTTGATCTTTCTCCTTCTCCATGGTAAACTGTATATTTTCGTTGATGTTGACGTGGCGGAAGAATTTTCCTACTTCATATCCATGTGGCCAGATTATGAAAGTGTCATCCACATATCTCCACCAAACTTTAGGTTTATGAATGGAGGATTCAAAGGGCATTTTCAACGTAGAAGTTGGCAACCGTTGTACAGGTGGACTAGCCATGACAACGCCATCTTTCTGTTTTTAGTGTTTCCATTCCACAGGAAATAGCTAGTTGTGGGCAGTGGAGAAACGGAGGTGTATGTCTTCCGCGAAATTCTTGGATATGTAGAACAATGTGTCTTCTATCGGAAAAAAAACCCAGACCATGTCAAAGCTTATTAGTACATCTTGTGGGTCCAATTTTATCTGGCCATTTTTTCAATGAAATGTATAGTTTCTTATGTGTGTTTAGTGTTGTCGATATGCAGTTGTAGGAGCTCTGACAGCTGTCTTGCTAGCGTGTAGGTGGGTGATCCTATTGCATTGACTATGCGACATAATGGCGTATCTTGGGCAGGCCGTAGAACCGGGGCCTACTTCGGTCTTGATGATGGCCTTCTGTAGTTCCTGGGAAAGCTTTGACCTCTTGACTAGTTCGTAAGTCGCCTTTAAAATCTTGTTTTTGGAGTCTGTAATTTCCTATGGGTTCCTGGTTCTAATAATTCCTTCATCTTGTGTCCATCAATACAGTGGCGTTCCTTTTATCGGCATTGAGCATAATAATGGACTTGTTGTTCAAAGTCTTGATGGCTTGTCTTTCTTCCTGACTCAATTCGATTTCAGTGGTTTGACTTGGCGTAAAATCCGTGAAGCTTCGGAGCGTATTTCTTGTGCTTTAACCGAAAATAGATTATGGATTCGATATTTGTTAGGATTTCTTCTTTTGGACGTCCGGTGGAGTTACTACATAATTTCCAACTTTGGCTAACAGCGATACTTAGTGGTTAATATTTCTCCACTCAGATTAATCACAATGAGTTCAGTGTCCAGTTAGTGTCTCGGTTAGTTGCGTTGGAATTTTTCGTATTTTCATGTTTGGCTGTTGGACACATTGCTCAGAGTCCTCTCTACCGAGTGGCAAGTCATATTGTCCAGCCGGTTTCAGCCGTCATATGCAAGTTTGTGTCTGATATCTAAATTTAACTTAAGCAGCGTGTCATTAGTGATGGCCAGCTCCTTGACGTTAGTACGGAGGTCATAGAGATTTATACACACAAAAATAATTGTAATAGAAAACAGGAAGTAGCACGCATACGCAAAGTCTGTTGTTAGATAATACAAAACCTCAAAAAACCAGCCGGACAAATCATGTTGAGTTTCCTCATCCACATAGAGATTGGCGATCGAGCGACAATAGGAGACGTGGGGGCGGTCCCTCCCGCCAATATATAGTTGGGGCTCTAAACCAACCAGCAACCGTTGAGGAGCAAAACTTGCTACCTCCTTTCACTCCCCTGCACAAATTTCACCAGACAGCCTGCAAACCCTACATCCCGTCACTACGCGGTTAAGCCCTAATTAGGGCAGGTACACGCCTAACACACCATGGGGCTGCCCTCAGCCTGCCATCATATCGTCAGCCAGGCGACTTCGCTAACAGCCGCCGCAGATTGAACATGGCAGGGAAAAAGAGGAGAAACGTTGCAGCAGCCACCGAGAAGCAGATAGGGACTGAAAACGCCAACGCCGTCCCTGCCTCACATCCAACGACAGCGCCATCTTCACCGCAGCCAGTAACAACAAGCCGACACTGCCGTTACTGCCAACGAACACAGCCAGCTCTATCTCGCAGCCGCTTCAGACTGACAACCCCAACGCCGTCCATACCTTGTAGCCAAAGCCAGCACCATCCTCTACGACACCGCCAACCAGCACAGCCGGCTCCTTCCCACAGCCGACTCTCAACTCGCTGCCACGCGTCAGTGCAGTAGTGCGCGGAGTGCACCGGCAGTTCCCAGACGCCTTACCCTTCAGCGCCGCCCAGCACTGAGGGCCATGAGAATACACACCTCCAGAGGACCATTGAGACTCAAGTTTTGGGACGGGCCGACTACCGGGCTGCCCTGGCCGACGGGTTGCCTGCCCTTGAGAAGGTGCTCTCTATAGAGTCCGGCTGCATCTCCCGCCCCTCCACCGCTGCTGCCAGTACGGCCGCTCCGCTGAAGCCTGCATATTCGAACTGCGCTGCCACTACTGTGGTGCCACCAACTACACAGTCAGATGCACAGCGGACGACTTGAAATGCCGCTCCGTCTACTGCACTACCTGTGACACCCCACTTCACGGGACAAGCGGCCTGTCCAAGCAATACCAGGAGACTACCAATCGCAGAATGACCACAACTACCACCTCAATCCTCCACACCAGTGCCGACAACACGACCACAGACCTCCTGATCACTGTGCACAAAGACGTCAATGCAGCACTTCTCAATCTACACGATGAAATCACAGCCAATAACTGAGCCCTACAGTAACGGCGCCAAGACTTCAATGCAGCACTTCACAATCTACACTCCGAAATCACAGCCAACACGATGCTTTCAAGCCAAAATCACAGCCAACACCTCAGCCAAAAAGAAACTGAGGGCCACTCTTCAAAGCCTCACCGACCACATAGCCACATGGGAGGAAGCCTGAGCCTCACTTGACAGGATTTCCGGGATTACACCATGAATCTACTTGAAGCAATACTTGAAGAAACCATGAAAGCCACATCTCACTTTGAGAAGAAGCTTGAAAAGGTAGTGACCTACATCAATAACTATAGGCCCAACCAATATCAATATAACCTCCAGAAAGCACTCAGTGACCACCACAACACCATCACCTACCAACGGAACCAGCTCCTCTTAATGCATTAGAACTATTCCTGATGACAACTGGAACTCCACACCCTTAAGAACAAATGAACACAGTTTGCAAGTCTGTGTCAGGGACTTGGCAATGTCACAGTCCCTGTCCCCACTTTTATTTTACGTGTTATGACCACAGCTCTTCACACAAGCGGAAACGAGTGTTAATTATGCACACACAAGGACTTGGTTTGCACCTGTGGTACTGGGCTGCAAAGTACTACAGTTATCCCAATAAATAGAGACACCACAGAATAACATCCCTTCTTTCCCAATCCCTTTTCCACCCCAGATACCTTATATATACCTGTTATCCCTTACACCTTTATTTCTGTTTTCAAAAAAAAA
Organism: Deroplatys truncata; assembly: GCA_030765065.1. Taxonomy (NCBI): domain Eukaryota; kingdom Metazoa; phylum Arthropoda; class Insecta; order Mantodea; family Mantidae; genus Deroplatys; species Deroplatys truncata. The sequence goes on from CM060981.1 coordinate 289,523,326, forward strand.
AAAACAGGTGAAATGCCAAATAAAAGCTTCTATACATCCTTAATCTCAAATTTCTAGGAGTGATAGTTTTGAAATAAACTAGTTTTAAACAATAATACTCGAACTGGGGTCTATAGATACATGCCTATGTACTAGGTATAATCTACGTAGTGATATAAATTTATTATTATTTATTCTGCATCTCTATATACAGTAGTTAGGGAGTTATACATTGCACTTATAACTGCACTTAGGATTCAATCCATAGGTCTTCTGAAATCAGGTATAACTGTAGAACAATGCGCTGTAAAAAGAGTAGTGGATTACTCTTTGCCGCATTAATTTAACTCAATCCATTCAGGAAAAATGGCCAATCAAAGAGTGGAATGATGACAATTCAAACTCTAAAAGGAATCCTGCATTTAATTAACAGGTAAATGAAGGAACACACTGGTTTGCAGTAAGAAAATTCTCAACTATCGTGCGCATATACCCAGCGACACCTGATGAAGAAAGAAGAATAAAGGAAGTGAAAGGCAGAAACGCTATCCAACAAACCTAAATAAAGTTGAAAGTAAAACTGATAATACAGTAATTAATGTTACATAAATCAAAGTAAAAAAGTTGGAAAAATACCACGAAGTACCTAAAATACATCTAATGAACTCTAAACTAAAATTATAAGCTTGTTCATACAACTAGCAGCTGGCAGAATGGCTGGGAGAGTGCGGCAGGTTATGCAAGAGAGACAAATTGTCGGGTATAAAATATTTAAAAACAACAACAGTAATAATAATAATAATAATAATAATAATAATTAATGGAATACCGACCTATATTATAAGCGATGTTGAAAATGTACCTCAATAGCAGTATCCATGACATCTGCGTTGCATATGGTTGCATTTCTCGCAGAGGATATTGACACCCCTGTCTCGTGAACAAGACAATGGAGTGATTTTTTGGTGAATGTTTTAGATGTTCCACTATTGTGTCCAACTTCTCTTTAGTAAGAACATGGCGCCATGTAACTGTTTTCTATCATTCACAAATTCTGTTTCTCAGAACTATGTAACGACTCGTTGAACAGTTTCTGTATTTGGAACGTAACCAGGGTGTTTTCTTGCAAAACACCTTATCACTTCTCTGCAAGAATAGTTTTCACATAATTATTGTACATAAACACTCTTTGTTCTGTGCCAAATGTCAGCATTAACAAAAAACAATAATGCTAGGTGAAACGTAAACTAATACACAATGTAGGCTAATACAAGAAAGAGGTACATATAACATGGCCAGTCCTTGAGAATCATACATTTCAACTGACTAGATAAACTCATGCTGATACCGGTACTGGTGGGCGAGACTTTATCGTTTCACAGAGAAGTAGCCCGCTGTACCATCTGCTAGTTGCTTTAACAACCCTGTACTTTAATATGAAGACCATAATTAAAACCCTCAATTAAACCTGAATAAAAGCAACAATTCCTCTAAAGAAACTTGAGGTTAACTCAGGTTAGGTTAGTTCTGCATGTATCAGAAAGACTGAAAACCTTACTCAATTTATCCTCCTTGCACCACATGCTATCAAGTGAGCTTAGAGAAGTTTGCAAATGGTGGGAAAAGATGGCTGTAAAAGTATAAAAGACAGTAAAACACAACAAATTACTGTAAAAATCATAGAAATGTCTGTAAAATGGTAAAATGTTGTAAATGTACACAAAATCCTGTAAAAGTTAAAAAAATGCAAATACATACAAAATGGCTTGCAAGTATCCCAAAATGACTAAAAACATTATATACTGCTGTAGAAATAGGAGAAATGACTGAAAATGTACACAAACTGAGCGCAAAAGTTCAAAGGATACTTGTAGCTGCCTGTAAAGGTGTCCAAAATATCTTTAACATTAGCCAGTTCAGTTGATACTGAACCTAAATACCAAGTTTAGTATTTATTTGACTTTTCGTTTTTGAGTTGTCTGTTCACGGACACACACACAAACCTTTTTCTAAAAATGTTTTTATTTTTTGATTCAGAGGGCCTTAAAACATGTATTTCTGCTGAAATCTTGGTATCAGTTTTTTGGATGGAGTGCAATACCTTCTCTACTTACTATGTACGTGGTAGAGAAAGTAATACAAAGTCTCAAAATATATTTATACACATGAAAGCTTTAAGTAATGGATGAAAACATAGGAGTTTTTGAATTCTACAAAATCTACAGCTAATTCCCAATTTACAAGATTCCATGAAGAAAACCTTAGATATGAATATACTGATAATCTGTAGGTATACATCAAAATATGCACACAAAAAATGTTTTGAGATATTAGACAGCTGTCAATTACAATTGAAAGCAAGATTGCACATACTCGTGGTAATGGACTGCTATTTGTGAAATTATGTGGCACTGGTCAGTTTGCAATTATGGTCGGTATTTCCAAGTAGATGGACTGTGTCTCATAAAAGAAACAGTGCTTTCTTCAACTGAAAATTCCATATAGAGCTGAAAGTATAACAGCACATAAATACTCACACCAAAGAAATATTCCACCAGTCAGCTTGGTAGACTTAATTAAAACAAAGAGAATGAAACATAAAATATTCTTCCAAAAACATTCAAATCATTTTACCTCAGTGGTATTATTCTGACAATTAGCACTTTGTTTGAAAGAAGCATTTATTGCTTTAAGTGTTTAAAAGCTTATCTGAAGAACAGTATGGACCAAAATTATTTATCAGCTGTTGCTTGTGTTTTTCATTAAAATGTGTTGAAGGATTCTGGAAAGAGCTAGATTGCTGTTTTACTGATAACAGTGCTAGAATTTCCAATCTGTAATTTCACTTGTTAATATTATGAGTGATTGCGATCACCACTGTTACCACCACCAATCATGGTAGTTTTTTCTGATATGAACTTTCTTGCCTCAGGGAATTTCAGCATCTCTCACTCCTTTCAATGCTGCAATCAATAAGGTATATATTTTATAGATTCAATCCTTTCATTTTAAATACAATTTGTTATGTTGATTTTATTTTCTCTATTTTTCCTTTTTCTGTACATGTACATAGTAGGTAGAGGAGGTATTGCATTTAACCCAACACTTAAATATCCAGATTTCACCGGAAATAGGATTTTATGGCCTGCTGAGTATATACAAAAACAAAGTTTTTACTTTCTCTACTACTTACAATAAGTAGAGAAATTATTGCATTCCATGTAAAAATTCAATATTGATATTTCACTGGTAATACACGTTTTGAGATTCCCAAACAGAAAAAAAAATGTTTAGAAAAATGTTTAGAAAAGGTGTGTGAGGCGGGAGTGGTGAGTGGGTGTGGCATAACTCGGAACCAAAAAGTGTGTTAAATACCAATACCAAACTTGGTATTTAATTTCAGTATCTTCTAAGAATACAACATGAAGATTTTCAAATAAATCTCCTCCCACCCCAAATTACCTTTATATGGAATTTTTTTGGTTATTATTTATCTTCTCAGAAATGTCTGTAATGATTTTGATTAAAATAATATATGTTTTGATACGGTAATTTGTATCACAAATTATTTAAATGTAAATAATGATTGTAATATGAATATGTATTTTTATGTGACATTGATTTCAGATGTTTATTAATTGTAATTATTATTGGGAAATAAGTTTATACGGCTTTACTGAAACTGTCAATAATAGCGCAATAATGTAGCGAGGGGGGTGAGCTGTTTATCATTATTGGAAACGAGGAAGTTACGTAATGTTTGGCGCGTTTTCGGTAGAAACTTCTGGAATGTGTTCTCCCTAAAGCAATATGTATTCGTGGTTTTCATTGGATATTAAAATAGACGCTAATGTTGGCGCGTTTTATTAGCCAATAGCAGTTCATTTATAATCTTTAGGCATGTCGAGGAGTGGGAGTATATAAAGCCGAGTCCGTGGTAGATCGCCCGCAGTTCAACAAAATTCTCAATACATTACACGTCGGTCCCTCAGTTCATCAAAATTTCGTGTACACTACACGTCGTCAGTCAGTCCTTCAGTTCGTCAAGTTACGCGCAGCAAAAATCATTAAAGATCTAAAATATTATACATTTAAATATACACAAAGTTGAAGTACGCGAGTTAAAAGTGACAAGTAAGAAGTTATTACAAACAGTTTCAGTTTGGCGAGTATCTAAATCAATATGTAAAAGTGTTAGTGAACGTGTTCAGCAATAAAAATTATAAAACAAATTTTCTTCATCAGTATAATTTCTGGATAAAAGATTCCTTTCCGCTTCACAACCTGTAAGAGATACATGTTCGACCCAAACAGCTAGCTGGAGGACATTTAAAGTGAATTATTTCAAAACTGATGCAAATTGCTACGCCAGATGGAGCTACAAACCAAACAAATGAATGACGTCACAAGATGGCTTCAACACTGATGTAAACAACATTACGTAAGGCAATTTCTCTAGCAAAATTGGCTTCCACAACGTGGGCTAACAAATACAAATACAATATTACGTAAGCATCTACCGTTACAAATTGGCTACCAAACGTGGGGCTACAATAATGTTACACAAATACAACATTAATATCGCTACAGTTTTAGACATCTGTATGACAAATAAAATATATACTGACCTTGAATTTACTGTGAATAGCCTCTGAAGTCTTCTTTATTCTGAATGACTTGTGTATAATTGGTAAACTGTAAGAGATAGACAAAATTTTCACTGCACAAAATTATGTAGATCTCATTAAAATACACAATTTGACAAATAAAAATGTCAACATTATTGACCATTTGGGGGATACTCTTTGTTATTGGTTTGATTTTTCCAGTACTTATATAACTTTTCCCAAATTTTTAGTCACTATTTATTTTTCGTTTTGCTCATGCAAAGAATGTGGAATTTCAAAGCCATCACATAGCGACCCACTTTTTAAAATGATTATTGGTTTAACCTACTGTATCCTTCTTATGCCAACAATGAATTGTGAAATGTGTAATGAAGGTTTATCCCAATTAAAAAGAAGTGAATAGAAGAATAAGCTTTTGTATGAAAAGATTGTAGAAGAGTGAGTAGAGAAAGTAATGTAAATAAAACATAAACAGTTTTGAAAAAAAGATCTGCCTGTGTGTGCCTAAGATTTTTACATGAAGTCCTCTTCATTTGGAAGAAATTCTGTATAATTTTGTATAACTGGTTAACCATAAGAGATAAACAAAAACTTATTCACAAAAGTTTTAGATCTCTTTAAAACATACAATTTATTTCAAATAACTTTTTTGTGACATCAGATATTTCTGAGGTATCCTGTGTTATTGGTTTGAATTTTTCTATACTTTGTCATTTAAATATCACCATTCAGTTGTTTCTCACAATGTCATGTAAAGTGTGTAGAATCTCAGGGCCAGGATATAATGACTCGCTTTTAAACCTTTGACTACTGCTTTGGTTTCCTGTATCCCCTTGTAATTGTAATAATAATAATAATAATAATAATAATAATAATAATAATAATAATAATAATAATAATAATAATACTTATTTGTTGGAGACCAGAATACATCCAGAAATGACATCATCATGTTTACATTAACAAGATTACAGAATTATATCAGTAGAAGTATCCATAAATTCAACAATTGAATAAAATGGCCTATTTATATTCTTGCTATGTGTGGTAACTTATTAAACATATTGATACCTTATAAAAACAGCTGTTTGCACTTAGAGCTGGTCTGCATCTCGGATAATCAAGTTTGTTTATTTCTTGTGTTAAAATTATGGAGATCAGTCCGAAGAGGATATTGATGAATATTCATTCTGATATAAATTAAAGATCTGTGTGTATATATATATATAAATTATACACTGTTAAGACCTTAAACTTAATAAACAAAGGTTTACAAGGTTCTCTAGTGTTTTTATTTCAGAGTATTCTGAGTGCTTTTTTCTGTAATAAAAGGATTTTATTAACCTCAGGGAGTGCCCCCATAAATATATTCCATAGTTTATGTGTGTCTCAAATAGTGCAAAGTATACCTGTCTAAGAGTGTCCAGAGACACAAGCGATTTCAGTTTTCTAAAAAGAAAAATAACATGAGATAATTTAGTGCACACGTTTTCCACCTGATTTTTCCATCCAAGTTTTTAATCTAAGCAAACTCCCAAGAGTTTAACAAATGGTAATTAATTTACCCTCATATCCAATATACCAAAAGTAAAATGCTACGTTTTCTGTTCATTTAGCCTTAGCTTATTAGCAGCAAACCATTTTTTGCTATATTAAAATTATTTAATTGTAGTGATTTTAACTGGTTACAATCCGAATGACATGTAATTAAGGTCGTATCATCAGCATACATAATAAGATCTTGCAGTAAGTTATATGCCAAATCGTTAATTAGTAAAAGAAAAAGAAAAGGCCCTAAAATGGACTCTTCTTTATTTTCTAAAGCAGTTACTATTTCTTTGGTTAGATATTCTATTGCCAATGTTGCAGATTTATTTTCTGGAAACCAAATTGCTTAGAAGTAATAATCGAGTGTTGCTCAAACCAACAGAGCATCTCAATAATTTTAGAAAAAATTGAGACTAAACTAATTGGTTGATAGTTATCTACTGTGTTTTCATCACCTTTTTTATAGACTTTGGATAATTTTAAACATTCTGGGAATAGGTTGTCCGAGATGCATCTATTGATCAAAAGGTAAGAGGTGTCACTATTGATCCTATGATTTTTTTTCACAAAAAAGTTGGAGAGACCAAACACATCTTTGCTATGTGAATTAGAGAGCGCCAATACTGCACCTAATACATGTGCCTCAGTTACATTATGCCATTCAAAATCAGAAATGGGAAAAGGGGCATTTTTACAATAACTTACTGCATCGGATACATCCAAAACAAAATTAGCAATAACGTCATCTACTGACTGGATACAAAAATCATTAAATGCATTTGCATCAATTCCTATGTTGTTATTCTTGTTTATATGTGCCTCATCCTTTACCACATTCCAAACAGTTTTACATTTATTAGTTGAACTAGTAATGAGATTGTCATACATGGTTCGCTTAGATTCACCCAATTTCTTTTTATATTTTCTTTTAAGAAAAAGATATTCCTCTTTCGCTTGTTCAGTTCTTAAATTAAGGTAAACTGTGTGATCAGCCCAAAACCAGATTTTTTTTTAGCATTTTAAGTTCATTGGTATACCATTTAAGATTGGTTTTGATTCCTACCTTTTTACGCTTTACTGGAAAGCAAATTTCAAAACAATGTAAAAAGTAATCCATAAAATTTTGAAAGGATATAGTAACATCAGCATCTGCAATTGCATAACACTAGCCAGTTGTAATCATAAGATCACAAAAATTGGCTATTTTATTATCTCCAAAGTCTGTTTATACCTATTAATATAACTAAAAGTATGTCTTGGGATTTCAGTGTACAATATCAAGCCAAAATGGTCAGAAATACAGAAACCATGTGGTAACACTACGTAATTATTTTTAGAGATATTTGTAAAGAAATAGTGTAAACATGCTTTATTTCTAGTAGGTTGAAACTAGTAGGATACAAATTATACGTTCTCAATAGGTTGAGGAAAATTGCTGACTCGTTGTTGGGCAATTAAGGTCAATATTTAAATCTATACCAAATATTATTCTACAATTGCTTTTACTAATAACAGTTAATATAATTTCTATTAACTCAAAGAAGGCTGATAAATCACCATTTGGTGAGCAATAAACGGATAAGATAATAACATTAAAATCTGGTAAGACAATTGCACATGCTTCACAAGATTTTTCTACTGAAAAGCCATTTATATTAATAGGATTAAAGCAAATATCACGCCTCACAAAAATGCATGCACCACCATTATTAATTTCTGTGCGACAGTAAAGGCTACCTAATACAAAATTAATTGGAGTGTACAACACTATCTCGTCCTTTTTGCACCAATGTTCATTAACACATATGACGAGAGGTTTTACAGTGGTACCTATTATCTCTAACTCATGTAACTTATTTTTTATACACTGTATATTAATGTGCACTAGTTTCAGTTTCTCACTTTTTGTCGGGTAATGCTGTACGGGAGTTGTATGTTTGTGGAAAATTACAGAAGTAAGCCTCTGTGAGGGGACCACATCCACCATTTTCCTTACCAGTATCCCTTATCCAGTGATGCTATGACATTACACAACAGTTTACCAAATTTATAGGAGCCCTGTGATTTAGATGGACCCCATTTGTACCAAAAATTTGTAACCAAAAATTTCCATCTACAAATAAACATTGACATTTTTCACACCTCCAGTTTAACTCACTATTTATTCTTTGCACTGTTTTCTTGGTTATGTCACGTCTTATAAGCACACCACTTACTATCACTTGGGCACTGGGCGCAGTAGATTTAATACTGGTGACAAGATCCATAGTTTCATCCATGATATCTAAAATGAAATACGTAGTGGAACTATGTCTGCAAATTCTTATGTTGACTAACAAGAATAGATAGAAAAATATGCTTTTTTGAGAATATTTTGTTGAAACTGTATAAGACTAAACAATGGTTTGTATCTTCAGAGAATCATGTGAATATAGCACATCAGAGTTTTTAAAATATATGAGGCAGTCCCAGAAGTACTCGACCTGACGTATATATAGTGGTTGTTGTTTCAAACAAATGACTATGGTAGAAAGTACCACCCTTATAAAGCTTAAGTTTGAAGTTTGACGGTGCTACATTGTTTAGTAATTGTTTGGCAGCCATTAATAGTGAACTCTCTCACGAATTTGTAAATGGATAAAACTGGCCGCCGTTATGTGATACAATACTTTTATTTGAAACGTCTTAGTTCAACTAATATTAAAGCTGAGCTAGATTCTACTCTGGGGAAGTCTGCTCCTTTGTTTACAACAGTAAAATATTGGGTGACAGAGTTAAAGTGAGGTCATATGAGCTGCCAAGGTAAACATCGCAGTGATCGACCAAATGAGGTGACCACGCCAGGAATTGTGAAGAAAATCCACAAAATGGTTTTGGATGACCTTCGACTCAAGGTGTGCAAGCTAGCAGACATCGTAGGCATTTCAAAAAGTGCTGTACATCGCACACTAACTGAAAATTTAGACATGAGAAAGCTGTGTGCGAGATGGGTGCTGCATTTACTCACAATGGAACAAAAGCAGTGTCGTGAGGATGTTTCAGTCGAGTATTTGGCGATGTTTCGCTGCAATAAAGCCAAGTTTTTGCAGCAATTCATAACCATGGATAAAACATGGGTCCATCACTTCACACCTGAGACGAAGGAACGGTCAAAACAGTGGATTGAAAGGGATAAATCGGCTGCAAAGAAGGCGAAGACAGTTCCATCTGCAGGCAAGGTCATGGCATCAGTTTTTTGGGATGCATGTGGGATAATTTTCATCGATTATCTTCAAAAAGGAAAAAAAATCAATGGCAAGTATTATGCAAACTTATTGCAGCATTTGAATGATGAAATTAAGCAAAAACGGCCGTATTTAGTGAAAAAGAAAGTTCTGTTTCATCAAGACAATGCACCAGTTTCACACATCCATTATCGTCATGGCCAAAATCAATGAGTTAAAGTCCGAATTACTTTCTCATGCACCCCATTCGCCAGACTTAGCCCCCTCTGATTATTTTCTGCTTCCAAAGTTAAAAAAATGGCTTGGTGGTAAAAGATTTGCCAACAATGAAGAGGTGGCGTTTGCAGTTGATGGCTATTTTACAGAACTCAATGGTTCTCACTATAAAGAGGGTATCAAAGCAATTGAACATCTCTGGGAAAAGTATATCGTGCTAAAAGGAGACTTTGTAGAGAAATAAAGATGTTTTTTCCCAAAATTTTTGAGTTTTCTTTATTAGGTCGGGTACTTCTGCGACAGCCCTCGTATCTTCAACATTTCTATTGCACTTCCTTTAATTTCCCATATTTGAAGCATTCATTAAGCATGTTCTATACCTAAAGTATACCACAAGTATTCCATTGCTAATGTACTAAATAGCACTCTTCTGTATTTGTTTGTCAGTGCTGCTGTTGCTACTATGGCTAACACTACTGCGAATGTAAATGAATGCAGTTTTACTTAAGCCATTGTTTTGTTTAAAATGATTTGAGTGCATGTGTAAATATATCTTATTTATTAACTTAATTGTTGGCTGTCTTTCAGATAAAATGCTTCAGCCGATCAGCAGCAGGCCAGCACTCACCACAACCAGATGAACTTCGACCTCCAGAAATCTTGTACAAGACGGTGCGTCATCTTCTTACTAAGTAAGTCAATAGCATGATTATGTAAGATGCCATTTATTATAACATACAGATTGTTCATTAGGAATATGAATATGGATTGAAGCAGTATTTTTAAGCAGGTATCAAAGGTGACAAATGGAATTAATTCTGTGTTGGACAAGGCTGGAAAGGTGGAATCAGATGACTGAAAAATTCAATGCCATAGCCGGGATTTGAACCATGGATCTCCCTGGTAAACCACAAGGAGATCTCAAATTGTATTGGTTGCCAGTGCGGTATGTCCAGTTATGGCATTGAATTTTTCAGTTGTCTGATTCTACCTTTCTAACCTTGTCTAACACACGGCCTGTGTGGAAGAACATTTAATTCCATTAATTGACCTAATAGTGGTTGAAACTATGAAGCCCGGGACTTAAAGTACTTACAACATTGTAGTCGCCATTGGGGTATGTCATCTCAATACAATTTGAGATCTCCTTGTGGTGTACCGGGAAACATGCAAATCAGTTGGGGAATTTAATGTCCTAACGGCATGTTGCCATGGTAGCTCAGTGGTTAGAGCAACTGGACGGTGACCGGGAGATCCATGGTTTAAATCCCGGCTATGGCATTGAATTTTTCAGTCGTCTGATTCTACCTTTCCAAAGGTGACAAATGTCTGTTATTTCAACTTATCACTCCGGTACCATGCGCTCCATATTATGTTTGCATATAATTGATTGTCTTAAGTTTACATGCACTCAAGTAATTATTTTAGTAAAGTTTTTTTTTTTGTTCATTATGTAATTTTATGTTTGCAATTTTCCAACACTTGCTCTAGAAGTATGCAGCTTACATAATAATAAATATTTATTGGCTCTTGATTGTATTGGTGGTAGCTCTTGATTGCATATGTAGGAAATCAGGAAGCTGGTATCCACGCTTAGCCTCACCCATCGCATCAGGATGCCACTTACTTGGTGTGAAATCTTCGTTGAGGAAACTTACTTTAGTTTCTCTAAAATGATGCTATTTGTAAATTGGTCTTTAGGCGCATATAAAACCAAGTATTAATTGTTCCAACTATTGTATTGGGAAGATAATATTTCATTGAACGTATTGCAATCAAAGTAATTTGATTTGTATAAAATAGCTGGAAAGAATAAATTGAAACTCTATAACAAGCATGTAAATTTTTTTATTCTAGTTAGAATCTTTCTGCCGTAACCGTAGGCAATTACTAAGCCTGCATGCTAAGGTAAGAGTACTCAGCCATAGAAAAGGAGTTTTCAGTTTAAAGTTCAGAAGTCTTAGATGATGACATCACCATGCTTGGTACTATTGTTGTTTAAATGGTAAATTTACCCATTTATCAGTAAGGAAAAGTTTACAAACTTTACAAACCACAAGACAAACTCTGCTGATTGTTGCACTTTGAGATCGTAAGCTCCATCATCGAGAAGACTTCCCTGGAGGAAACAAGAGGACAGTGATCCAAGACAATCTACTTTCGATGTTGAGCAAGTAGATGTCGCTCTAAGCTGCGACTGGAAATTTGGACCCATCAAGGGTGGGTTACTGAGATACTTCTGCCCACCATACACACCCTATAAAATTAGCACCCAATGGTAAACCACTGCCACCATAGCTACACCCTACCAGCCTGACACAAGATTTAAAGCATGAATACTCATGTTATTTTAAGATAAATGTGCAGTACCGATACTTTACCTTTTGTTCTCTATTTCTTGCAACTTTGTGATTCCAGGGTTCTCTCTCTTTTCTTGTCTAATAAGGAAACTGCTGTTCATGGATACATCAAATAAACTTCACATTTATTTCAAGAAATACTCATTAATGTTTAAACCTTAGGGCTCTGCTGTGTTAAGAGCTAAAACTGCATCACACTTTTAACACTGGAAGGTAGAGAAGGTATTGCATTCCACCCAAAAATTCAATACTGAGATTTCACTGGCAATACATGTTTTGAAGTCCTGTGAATCCAAATAAAGCATTTTTGGAAACATGTTTGTGTGTGTGCATGCATGCATGTGTGTGTGTAAATGCCATAACTCAAAAACGAAACATTCGGATAATACCAAACTTGGTATTTAAGTTCAGTATCTTCCAAGGGTGCAACATGAAGATTTTCAAGAAAAGCCTCCACCCTCAATCCTTTACATGGAATATTTTTCAAAATTTTTGATTTTCTAAAAAATGGCTGTAACAATTTTTATTAAAATACTGTATATTAAAGATATTTATATGAAAAATAAAATGCAATCTTGAATTTTCTGGGAATAGCCTGTGAAGTCCTCTTCATCTGAAAGGAATCTTGTATAACTGGTAAACGTTAAGCAATATGAAAACGTACTACACAAGAAGTGTAGAAAGTCCTGTCAACATTCATTGTTTGTTGCGATTGCGTAGAAACAGTATGGAATTTTAAGGCCAGCATATAGCGTCCAGTTCTTAAACATTTGACTATCACTGTTCTCTTTGTAATGAAATGTGTAATGTGACTATTTCTGCAAAGATTTATTTGGATTAAAATGTAGTAGATAGAAAAATAATTTTTATTAAGAATAATTTGTATACTTGCTAATAAATGTTAGAGAGTAGAGAAAGTCATGTGAATGTATCACATCAAATTTTTCTATATGCCATTTTAAGTTTTTTGTTTTTAAGGCAAGAGTGACACTGGCCTCTTCTATACATGACAATTTGACACTTTCATAGCTCTCATTTTAACAAAGTACACACCATACAAATAGACTGTATTGGATTGTTTCAAAGATTTAAAACACACCAAGAAGAATCTGAGAGGGAAAGGACATCCGGTCTATCTAATCGACTCTCAATGGACCAGTTTCATTTAATGTTCCAAAAACAGACAGTATGAAGACAAGTTATTTACTACAGAATGTCTATTGACTTCTTTGAAAAACTGTTAACCTGTATGGGTCATATATATAAAGGTAGAAAGACACAATTTTAGGAAGGATATTGAACCTGCTGAGAGACTTATCTTTACAAATAATCATTCACTTTGATCTGCGCTTGAAAACGCGTCAACACCTAATACTGCCATTGCTCCAGACAGTCAATGTATGTACAACATTAAGCATTAAAAGCATGCTGCATTTAGCCCTATTAGGCTCAGATATAAATGGATCACAAGAAGGCCTAGTGCTTTCTTAGAATCTTTATTACCTGCCTGACAAGTTTATAATCACTGCCACTGCCACCACTATCTTGATTTCGGTGTTAAGTGCTGAACTCAAAGAATTTTAACATATAACTGAGTATTTTTACAGCTGAAGGTTTTAGTGAAAGCAGGATCTAACTGAAATGTTATAATGTTTGAATGCTGAAAGCTTTTAAGGAGTAAAAATTCCAAGCTTTAATCAGTAATTATTTTGGAATTATATTTATAATATGTCAAACTATATAGTCAGTTTTCCTCTGTTTCTTATTCATGAAGACAGTGATGATAACAGCAAAGCAAGTTTTTCTTGAAAGTTCAGAACGATTCTAGAGAATACATCATGGTAATGCCTAGAATCTTCCAAGCATTCTAAAGCTATAAAGGCTGATCTGGCATAGCACTACATCTTTGGTGCTGCCTGGAGTACTCAAATTTTAAATACATTTTGCATAAACATAATGTTTTCACAGTCAATAACATGAAAAAACATTGGAGGGCAGTTGTATTCCAACATCCACAGTTGGATGAATGTTGGCAGCACAGGCATAAGTGTTGATGGAATCTGCGATATCAACCATCACAGTGTTGTTGTCCTTAACATGCTGTCAAGCAGACTAATAACTAGAGGTCTACAAGTGGGCGAGTGTAATAGATTGTAGCCTCTTAGTTGGTAGCAGTAAAGATCGGTCTTGTGGATTTATGAGTGTTCCAGATGAATGACAAAGCAAGCATACAGTGAGCGCTCAGCTGTTTTCGATCACTCTTGCTATACATGGTACTCAGTGAGTGCTCTGTTGCTTGCAGTGTATATCTGCAGTAGCTGAAATTTTTATGTGAACATGAATGTTCAAAAAGATTCAGTTGTGTCTACCTCAAGCAGAAGCTTAGACACTGTATCTGATATATATATATATATATATATATATATATATATATATATATATATTAAGACATTGCAATGCACATTTTTAAAACAGATGTAGAAAATAAAATTAAAACTTGAGAATTTATATGTCAACAAGAAAAGAAAGTTAGTTATAAATCCTTCTTGAACTAAATTTGGAGAAGTAAGAAACAGGAGCACCCTTATCAAAGGTTTTGTTCAGTGCTTCTCACATAAAACTGTAAATATTATTAAAAAGACTGCTGGGTGCTCAGTTCTTGTAAGACATGAATGCTCCCAAGCTAGTTCTTGCAGCTGTAAAGCTCACATAACTTATGAAATGAAGCAGGGTTTAAATTACAGTCGCTTTTGTCGCTATTTGCTACTCGAGGTTGAAGAATGCAACAAACTTTAAAACAGCATTCGCAAAAATGTGACAACAATCTGCCATAGAAATAAATGAAGAAGCTCTTTGTAAGAAGCTATGAACACAGTCTTTCAACAAGCCATAACAATCTGTCACAGAAACAAATGATATGCTGCTTTCCCTCCCAGCTAGTGGAGCTCATTTCTGATCTGGTCTGAATGGTTCACCCATTCTTGTTAAATGTACACTATGTATGTGTGTGCTTTTTAAGAAGTGATGGATAAATTTGTTTTAAGAAAGAAAAAGGAACGAAGTTCTAGTCCCAGTGAAATTAAACATGGACATACAAAAGAAACAAAACCTGATACTAAAATAGACATACCAAATAAACAATTAGTGGAAAAGTGGAAAGTGTTAAATAAGTGGTGCAAAGTGCAGTATTCTGAAGAAATCCCATTATTTGTGTGTAGTTTGTGCAAGAACACGAAAAAGAACTATTTGGCATCATCATCAGATAAGCTGTAGTAACATTCACAACAAATGCGAGAGCTTAACAGTTTAAAACAGTGTTTTAATATAGACAGCAATGCAAATGATAATTATAAAATCATTCTTTATATCTAAATCAAATTAGGTTCCCCTGAAAAGAAATGCTCCTGGTTCAAATGTATCTGATTATAAATGTTGACCTAACTAATTTGTTAATGCAGTTCTAAATTATTCCCACGTTAATAAATAATTAGGATTCCATATATTACAAGTACATCTTACTTCTAGATCTAAGTTAGATATGAGCGAATCCGTGACCACTAAATGTACTTTATTTTTCTTTTACATTCAGGATATCGTGTTGTCAAAGCCAATACATTAAG
This sequence comes from Deroplatys truncata, assembly GCA_030765065.1. Taxonomy (NCBI): domain Eukaryota; kingdom Metazoa; phylum Arthropoda; class Insecta; order Mantodea; family Mantidae; genus Deroplatys; species Deroplatys truncata. The sequence continues at coordinate 289,538,901 of CM060981.1, forward strand.
GAGGCATGAAATCTTGGTGGACCATAAGAATTCAGTTCGAGAGTTGTTAGAGGCACCAAATTTTGTTAAAGCCTTGGCTGTATCCTGTAAAAACATTGTGGAGGTGTAGTAACCGCTATGAAAATCATCTACATAATAATGAAGGAAACTTTTGCTACAAGAAAACTTTCCATATTAAAAGAGCTGTTTATAGACTTAGAATGTCTTTCTTTGGCCAAATTAACATTCAGTGTCAATGCAAATTATAAAAGTTATGATAGTATTCATGATATGAAGGATGCAGTGTGTAAAATAATTACTGATGATATTTTATCAAAAATAGTCAGTCAGGTGGTATTCAATTATGATAGACAAGTCTACTGACATTTCTCAAACGGAAACTCTAATCATGTATGTGAAAATAGTGCAGGAGGGGAAATGTACATGCATTACTTAATACTGTGTTTGCTAACAGGATGTACTGTGATATATATTTATTCATGTGTTGTAGGAATTTTGGATAGGCATGGCATTGATAAGAGTAAGTGCTCCTCAATTGCTACTGATGGTGCATCCGTTATGACAGAAGTTTGATCAGGGGTGGCAACTCTTTTTAAAAACAATTACCCCCATATGTTATTTGTGCATTGCATGACCCATCAGTTAGCTCTAGCAGTCAGTCAAACAGCAGAATACTGATCGGAGCTTGTGAAGTTTCAAGATATTCTAAACAGAATATATAGCTACTTTGAACAGTCACCAAAGCATTAAAAAGTATGCAAGAAATATTTATTGAGCCAAGGAAAGAATTTGTTAAAACTTTTGCCATTCATTGGCTCTCATTGAGACAGGCGGTAACTTCACAATGTGTAAATTGGAATTCTTTGGTATCTGTGCTGGAAAAAGAGACCAGTAGCTGCTGGCTTACTAAAAATGTAAAGTGTCTAAAATTTTTGCCAGTATTGTCTTTTATGAAAGATGTCATGTTTCTTGTTAACAAATTGTTTGACTTTTCAAAAGCCAGATTAAATTCAGAGTGCATGCAAATTTTTGTGTACTCATGCATACAAAGGCTCAGGTACCTAAAATTGAAACCTGGCCCAAATTACAATTCTTTTCTAGATAAAGTACCTCCAGAATTTCAGGAAGGTAAGTTCGAGTTTCGTGGAAATATAATACAAGATTCACTGCAGTATAGAAGTGTTGTTAAGCCCATGATTTGCAAATTCTTAGGTTGCTTATAAATTTAAATGAGAGACTAGGGGATTTAGATGAGATTTAATATATTGTATATATTGTATCCTAAAAACTACAGAAATGATGGCGACTATGGCAGTTAAGGAAATCACAGAAGTACATGCACTAATTCTGCCAAATTTATGAGTTTAAATGATGTTACTGGAATGGGCATTGTTTAAGATGTTGAACAGTAGATGCAATTGAATGAATTTCAAAGAGCTAGTAGAGTTCATTTATGTTAATAAGATGAGTGAACAATTCCCTCTTATGGATTTAATTATAGAATACTCCGCTACTATTCCCCTGCTAACAGTTGAGTGTGAGGGAGGGTTTAGTTGTATGAGCAATATAAAAACAGAAATCCCCTTTTTGTAGAAAGAGTTAGCAAACTTCTGATAATTAATATTGAAGGGCCATTTCACAATGACTTTGCTTTTGAAAAGGCATTCAGTGTGTGAAGTATGCATAAAAACTGATGTATTCTAATGTGATATATAATATAATGTAATGCAACATATACAAATCAATATTTACAGTTTACTGTAGAAATGATATAGAATGTGTGGATCTATATGTGTAAAAGTTAATTTGAAAAAAATAATAAAATTTCATTTAGCAAATTACTGTTGGCTTTAATTTAATATTGTCACGCCTTAATTTGAAGGGGGTTGAGGACGTGCATTTGGGAGCGTAGCAGGATTAAGGGTTGATGAGCAACTCTGAATAGCAAGACACAATTAACAAAAACGATAACATAAAATTAATATAATAGACGAGTAGAGACAATGGCAGTGTGCAAGCAAGCCATTTTTAAGATTAAGTATTTTAGAAAGACCAGTTTCTAGTTACCTAGTGCCATTGAGCAAATGTTGCGTTGGATGCCATATCTTGTATGTCTTCTGATATACCTTTCAGCAGCGCCTCCGGCCACACCTGGGTTGTTCCTATCAAGACTGCCATGCCCATAGATTTATAGAAGGCTTTTTATATTGTAGATAGATGCCTCCACACAGGACATGGCCATGTATGGAGAGATAACCTCTACTCTATGAGTTGGCATCAACCCACATAATACCACAGGAAATGATTTGTGCTAAACATGACTCACTGTACATCCTGGGTTGCACCATGTGAAGTAAGAATGCAAGAAATAAGCTTCACATGAACCAAATTCTAAAGAAAAGTCATTTTTATGAAAATAATTTAACTTAACTTACCCATCTGTTACATCTGCCCCGGCATCAAAATAACACACCACCACTGTGTGTTGATAAAGAATCAAAAGAATGGAACAAGGTCACACACACAAAACAAAACTTATTACATAAATGTAAACAATTAAAAATTACAATAATAACATTATCAAATGCAGAGAGAAGAGCATGGAAGAAAAAATGGAAAAGAACATGGAAGAAATAAAACACAGCATAAATCAAATGGAGCAAGAAACAAGACAAGAACTAAGGGAATACGGAAATGGAATAGACCAACTGGAGAAATTGGCAAACACAAGTAGCTGAATGTGGTGAACTTTGGAATTGAAGAACAAAGAGGCAAAAGGACATAGGAAAAAGTGGAAGGAATTATAGAAGGGAATTCGGCATCAAACTTACAGGTTGGGAGATTATAGACTCCTATAGAATTGGTCGAAGGGGGTGGAAACCAAGATCAATTTTGGTCAAACTAGCAATGATGAATTTCAAGTGGAAAATTTTAAGCAATACAAAGAATTTGAAAGGCACCAGAATATTTATTGAAAATGACTATGGGAAAAAAGAACAAGAAATAAGACATGAATTACTAAAACAGCTGAAAAAAGCCATAAACAAAGGAAGGAGAGCTTTTATGCGAGGCATGGAATTATACATCGATGGAATTCCCTTCACTCAGCACCAAGGCCAAGGACTGCAGTTAGAAGAGGAGGAAAGGAGGGGAGAAGAGGCAAGTCCGTCACAGAGGAAGAACCGTGTGAGCAGTGAACCAACCAGGGAAGTGACGTCACCACTGAAGAAGGTCAGCCCTCAGAAACAGCTGGTAGATGAAGCAAGGAACGACATATTAGCAGCGTCAGCTGGACTTGACATGTGGAAAGATCGGGAAGGAATGAGTGTAGTGTCAACACCCGAAGGCAGTATCCTAGGAATAAAGATCACAGAAGGATTCAGACACAACAGGAGGGGAGGCTAACAAGAACAAAAGCTAAACTACAACAATTTAGACTAAATAGGACAGATTCAGCATAGGATGAGCATCCCCTGGCGGTGGTTTGCTGTAATGTGGAAGGTCTACTAGACAAAATTAATAAAGGGGAATTGGCTCAAGAGTTGAATTTGGGAGATGTGATAGCAGTGGTGGAGACTTGGTTAACCAAACACACAGTGATAAACATGGAAGGTTATGAGTATTTTGGAAAACATGAGTGAAAAAGAAAATGAAAGGCAGGGTCTCAGGGGGAATAGGAGTGTTTATTGGAAGGGACAGGAATTCAGAGCAAAGGAAATAAAGGGTATAGGATCAGAGAGAGTGTTGTGGGTTATGTTACAAAATGTGACAAGAAAGTGCCAGAACTTAGGTATGGGAGTGGTATATAATCCGCCAGGGATATCAGATTTCTATGATCCAAGGCTTTTTAATAAGTTAGAGAATGACATGGAAACCTTGTCTCAGAAGTATGAAAATTTGTATCTCTTGTTATTGGGAGACTTCAATGCAAGGGTAGGAGAAGATCAAGTGCATATAGCTAAATTAGAAAACCATCTAGGGAAAGACAATATATATCTAGAAAGACATAGTCAAGACAAAATAATTAATAGAGAAGGTAAAAAATTTGTAGAATTTTGCAAACTTAATAACCTAGTAATGTGTAATGGCACAAGAGGATAAGATAAATGTGGAGAATTCACATTTATTAATGAAAGGGGAGAAAGTGTAATAGACTACATGCTGTATTCTTGGAATTTAAACATTGAGCTCCTAGATTTCAAAGTTATTCAGATGGTACTGAATAGCTATCACTTCCCATTAAGAGCAATTTTTAAATCAGTTGGAGTAGTAGAACTGGAGCAAGATCTAGAGAAAGGCAAAAGTGTGGAGAACAGTGGAGAGGGAATTGTTTATTAAGAATTTGAACTCGTATAAAGGAAGGAAATCTCAAAGTGAAATTACCCAACTAATCGAGGAGGGAAAAGCTGAGGAATCAATGTTATACCTAGAATGGGAAGTGAAGTAGTAGGAAAGAATGAAAACTAGAAATCATAGGAAAAAGATAGAAAAGTGTTGGTATGACGTGGACTGTTCTGTACCAAAAAACAGGGTAGAAAGGGAGTTTAGGAGGTGGAAACAAACAGGAGAACTAGTTGAGAAAGAAAACTTCCTAATAGCGTGATGGGGCTACAAATGCTTAATAGAGGAGAAAAAGAAAAAGATGGGTGAAAAAATTACCCAAAAGATGTATCAGGCAGCTAAAGAGAAGGATAACAGTTCTATATGGAAACTGGTAAAAAAAGTATCTAAAACAAGAGTATTACAGAATAAAATTGGTCCTAATAAATGGAAGGAGTATTTTGAAAAATTATTAGGTGAAAGTAATGCAATGCAGATGAAAGTGCTAGTGAAGTTACATAGCTGTGTTAAAGTACTGGATCAGGCAATATTGGAGAATGAGATATCAGAGCAGGTCAAAAAACTAAAAAGTAAGAAAGCAAGTGGAATAGACAGAATACCAGGGGAATTCTGGAGGGTGTGGTATAAAGATGCTGAGAGAAGGGCAATGTTAGTAAAATTGTTCAATGTGTTACTAGAGAGAGGAAAGATTCCTCAGAATTGGAAGTGGGGAGTGATCATTCCAATTTTTAAAGGGAAAAGGGATGCGGACAACCCAAGTAATTACAGAGGGATTAGTTTATTATCAGTTATAGGCAAACTGTTTACGGGGGTACTAGCAAATTCAACTGCAGGAATGGGCAGAGAGGGAAGGTAAATTATCAAAATTACAAGGGCCCCCCTTGTTTAGGGGGTTTATAAAAGGGAAATCTACAGTGGATAATATTTTTATAATAAGAACAATGATAGATAAATATCTAAGCAGGAAAAGAGGTGAGTTACATTTGTTTTTTGCAGATATAGAAAAGGCATTTGATACCATCAAAAAGGGATGCACTTTGGTATAAGTTGAGAATTAAGGAAGTGAGCGAGAAATTAGTAAGATTATTAAGAGGTTGTATTCAGATGATGAATTCTGCATTAGGCTTCCCAATAACAAAGTAACAGATTGGGTAACAAATACAATTGGTCTAAGACATTTTATTTAATTTATTTATCGATGACATACTTAAAGAAATAGCAACGGAAAATATGCATTGCCCAGCAATTAACAATAACATATTCCAGGATTGCTCTTTTTGGATGACCTAGTAGCAGTGGCAATCACAAGTGGAGGCTTAAAGAAAGCAATAGAAGCAACAGAAAAATGCTGTAAAGAATGGGGTTTAAAAATAAATAAATGTGCTAGGCAAAGGGAAACTAGCTATTAATAGTATAAGAACCTGTTTGAAGAACATTCCAAATATGAGGGTAGACTGGCTTGAGAGAATTTGTGCAGCCACAGTTGAATCAAGAATGCTGCATGGAATAGAGATTTGGGGGACGGAAAAAGGATGGAATAGCATAGATCAAATCCACAGAATGTTTTGCAAAATGTTATTGGGACTACTGAGAGCTGCGCCTAATAGCGTGGCACTAGTTGAATTGGGAGGAGTTGGTAGGAAAGGATTAGTGCTAAAATATATAGTGAAATATTGGAATAGAATTCAATCATTGGAGGAAGGAAATATTATCAAAGAATGTTTAAAGGCTCAAGAAATATCTAATTGGGAAAGAAGCTGTTTATGTTGTTTAAATGAAATTGTAAAAGAAATTGGATTTGGTGAGTTAATTAACCAGTAAGCAATAGGGGGACAAATATTATGGAATAAAGTAAAAGCTAGGGCGGACGATATAGATAAACAAGAATTATTCAGTAGCTTAAGCGATAAGAGTACCCTGATTTCATACAGGGGCATTAAGAAAGAATGGGGAAGAGAAAAGTACATTGATATTTGTAATAAAATGGAAAGAGAGGGGATGGCATGGGCAAGAACAGGAACAATATTATTAAAAGGTTTAAGGGTTAATAAAGAGATATGCCCACTTTGCAGCATTGCAGATATTAACTTTCACAGTATAATGGAATGTTCGGAAACCTAAAAGTGGAGAGAGGACATATGGAACAAAAAGTGGGAAAAGTTACATGTAGAGATATTATACATAAAGCTTTTTGGGAACAAAAGAAAAGAATTTATCAAACAAATAGGTAAATACATAGGGAAAGTAAGACAGAAATGGTGGAGAAAAATCATCAAAGAAACTGAGGATCAAAAAAATGACAATGTTGATGTGGATAATTTACAGAAGAGGGATTCTAATTGAAGTTAGACTTGGAGATAAACATACATGTACAATGTAAGGTACATATACACAAACAACTAGGGGGTAATTGTATATGTTACCAATTTTTAGCAACTCCAGGGGAACAAATTATACATATGTACAATATTTGTAATTGAAGGAGATAAAATAAATTACATTACATACATAGTATAATTTATAAAATTTTCTACTAGCAGAATTTTGCACAAATTTATCATATTTTGCACAAATGTAAATTTTGATTTGTGCATTTTTGCAACATTGTTTTATTTTCTAGCTTAAACCCTGAAATGAAGCAAACAAACCTTTCGAGTTGATTGCATTGAAATATATGCTGCGGACATGTGACATTTAATACGTTTAGCAGGCCATATTTCACTGCCTTAATTCAAATAGTTGATTACTTAGAAGCTGACTTTATAGGGACATTTTGAGTTGCTAAGTGACCCAACATACATTGAGATCCAGGCTGCAATAGTGAGGTGGAAACAATACCCAAAGTATTAAAATTAATGTAAAAAGAATTTGTGTCTGCTATTACTGATTTGTGGAAGGCAAATAATCATAGAATTTTCAATGAAACATTTGGGAAGAAACTGTAAGGACTCTTCTCCTTATATGCCAGGGAAATTTATGTGGCAGTCTCAGTGATGGAAGCATGAATGCAAATTTTAATAATATAAGCTATTTTAGAGTGAATGCAACGCTTCAGAAAATACATTCTACGAGGATAAAATGCCTGAATATTTCTAACTACATACTGCAGATGAATTTTCTTGCAGTATTACATATGAAAGCATTACATATGGATGTTATAGTATACATGCTATGTTTAAATTTACCATATTGGTTTTATTAGTGGTTATATCTGCCAATTTTATTGATTATGAGTCTACTGCTACAAAAATGTACTACATACAATGTGTCTTCTTTGTAATAGGAAGCCAAAAAGATGATGTTGATAATAATAGCTATACAAATAAAAAATCCTTAACAGTGCATTTAGATAAAAATAATATAACACATTTAAAAAGTACTGGAGGCTGGAAAAGCTATGAGGTGATACATTTGCATGATGGCTGTTTTTTTTTTAAAATATATTTATGGACACTCTGTAACTGCTGTGGTCCTTAGCGTCCCATTCTACGAGATACGTCCAGAAAGTAAGTTCCGTTTGGTAATAAAATTAAATTGTGTACAGATACAGAAAACTTATTTATTGCACAAAATTCTACAACTCTTAAACTACTTTTCCACATAACTGCCGAAATTTTGCAGGCATTTATCATAGCGTGGCACAAGTTTTTGTATACCTTCTTCATAGAAGTTTGCCGCCTGTGTCTGCAACCAGTTGGAAACATTTTCTTTCAGCTCTTCATCATTGTTGAAGTGTTGACCGCCAAGGAAAGACTTGAGATGTAAGAACAGATGAAAGTCGCAAAGAGCGAGGTCAGGCTGTACGGAGGATGGTCAAATACGTCCCAGCCAAATCCCTGTAGGAGGTTTTGCGTCACATTTGCAGTGTGTGGTCGTGCGTTGTCGTGAAGAAAAACAACACCTTTTGACAGCAATCCTCGGTGCTTATTCTGTATTGCGCGGCGCAATTTCCTAAGTGTCTCGCATAAACATCTGCTTTGATTGTTTGACCACGCGGTAAGAAATCAATGAGTAAGATGCCTTTCCAGTCCCAGAACACTGTGCACATCATTTTTCGAGGTGTCAAGATTTGTTTCGGCTTAACCTTTGCTGGGGATGAAGTGTGCCTCCATTCCATTGATTGCCGCTTACTTTCAGGGGTGTCGTAAGAAATCCAAGTTTCATCTCCTGTGGCTATCTGTGTTAGAAATTCTTCCCTGCCTTCATCAGGTTTGTTCCAACATACGGTTCTGAATGGGTTCCGAACTAATTCCAACACATCCTAATGCACATGCGCCAGTCCGGTACGCTCACAGAACTAATTCGGAATTTTGTGTGGTTGGAACACTACTTGAACCGTTCGCGTTCTGTCACGGCCTTCTTCGTTGCACGGTCAATCAGAAGATGATCAAATATCTACGTTTACAGCGTTGATGAATGAAATCAAACTCCGCCGATGTATATATATACACACACATACGTACATCGTAAGCGTTTCTTTCATACTGATTCCAGTCCTAATATTCGAGCAAAAATAAATCGCGTTCGTTTATCGGCTTAAAGCCATTGATACTGAGTTATTGCGAATAACAATTGTAATATATAGATATTATATTTAAACCAGAACCCGGAAAAAGTAATTTAACACAATTCCAATTTAACATTAGGTTTCCTGCTACAGAAGCTTCTAAACACAATGTTTAATTTAAAACTCCAATACTCTGAGACAATGACACCCCACATAAATTCTATTCCGAACGTAATGCAAATAATACAAAACTACATGGTACCAATGTATGCTTATGATCAGGGTTAGGATTTTTAGTTGCAAATTTCAGATGAAAAAAGGAAGGGAAAAGGTGCTCAAATAAGGTGAAAAAGGCACAATAAGGTGCTGGTTTATTTAAGGGGATGCACAACTGAAATTGCTATTTTCTAAACTATCCATTCAATTGGGCTGAAATTTTTATTTCTTTATATATAATTGTTTTGTGAATTATAGCCCAGTCTTAATAATTCTCGGAACTGCGCGGTTGAGGTTATTGTCTTTGCCTGCCCAGGCTTCGTCTCCACGTAAACAGATGACGTCTCTCACAGCAACATACTCACATTCACGAACAGCATTCTACTGATTCTGGTGGGATAGAATCACTCATTGTCAATTGCATTATTGCGGGCTACTTTATAGCAGTAAAGTGAGAGAAAGAGGTTTTCGTCGAACACACAATTATTTTCCATTGTTGCGGGTGTGCTTTCAATTCCCGCGCAGCGTTTGCTGAAAGAGGTAGATTTACTATTCGCACGTACACAGCAAGCTGAGGAGACCTTAATTGAAAGTTAAAGAATAAATTGGAATGAAACTTAAAAGAAAAAAGGGGATTATGGCCATGGTTGGGGTGAAATGGTATAAAGGTGCCAAAAAGGGGTAAAGGTCCCAAAATAACGGAATAATGTTTAAATGGAAATAATCCTCTTCTTCGGAAGTCGATGCATCATTAAAAAGATACAAATTCAAATTTATTTTCTACTGAATACAGAGAGTATGTCGCTTTTTCAATACTCTCTGTCGGGTTTGTTCCAAGCGATTAGAATCGATTCTGAATTTACTGAGTATGCGCTGTAGACCATACAATCTGCGCATGTCTGGAATTTTCAGTTCCTATTCTTAATCACGAACCGATTTCACTCGTTCCGAACTAGTTCCCAAATACGTTGGAACAGCAAACTGAAAATTCAGAATTGGTTCTGAATTGATTCTCTGTCGTGTTGGAACGCCACTTAGCTACTGCGCACACTCAGATAATTCGGAATTGATTCTGAATCGTGTGGGAACAAACCTATAATGCCTCACATGTGGTAATAGCTAAAGATGAGAATTCCATGCAAATGCATGTTTTATAGGATCATTGGACGTAGTTCAAACTTAGTACTTATCCATTTCATTACTTTCTGATTCCAAATATGTTATGTTTTCCGTGCATATTTGCATATTTTGACCTTTTTGGGGATAAAAACATGCATAATACATATATAAGGTAATGTTTAGCTCAATTATGCATATAATATACATTATTTTCAGTTCAAATGATGTTTTATGATTTTGAGTAGATACCTCAGTTTTTTGATTTTATGATCCTTATTTTTGCTTCAGAAATCAGGATTGAAGAAAGAAGAAGGGGGGGCAATAGCAGAAGTAGAAAGTTAGGATTCTCACAATAGGATGGCTTTCCCAGAATTTTACCGACAGCCCTCTGCAACAGATGTATTTATCCACAACAATCAGCGGCAAGCCTTTGATTTTCGACAATGAAAATTTAGCCATCTAAGTCAGGTAATAATAATAATAATAATAATATTATTATTATTATTATTATTATTATTATTATTATTATTATTATTATTATTATTATTAATTTATTGCCCACAGATTCAATTCCAAGTTTCGAGCATTGTCAAGTACAAAGATAAAAAGTAAAATTACAGTTTAGAAAATATACATGATTGTTTACACTTTATTGAAAGGTTACAGTATGAATATTACATGCAGAATTGTTATAGTAGGTTAAAGAAAATCATTAAATTATATACAGGCTCTTTCAAGCATTGTTAAGTATAAAGAAGAAAATTATTAATATTATATGCAGCATTGTTTAAAAGATATTTTTTTACATTCTGTTTGAATCGAATACTGTTGCTTTCACGGTTTACTTCAGTTGGTAGTCAGTTGTGCATATATAAACCAATTTTTAAAGGATCTTTGTTTATATATTTTAAATTATAACTATTTTGGTGCAAGTTCAATTTACAGCTTGTGTCGTGACCATGTATTTCACTATTTGTTTTAAGTTTGTGCAGTTCAGTCAGACAGATTACTCTATATATGTACAAAGACACTAAAGTAAACAGTTTTTCTCTTTTGAAGGACTTCCTTCCAGGAATCATGTTTTCCCATTTTGAACGTTCTGATACATTTCTTTTGGAGTACTAGAACCCTCTGGATGAGGGTATTACCACAGCCATCCATACTTCTATGCCATATTGGAGTGCGAGTAACTTAAGCCATAATATATAGTTTTGAGAACATCTATGTTACATGTTTTTGCAAACTCTCTCAACAGGTACAGGCCTTGACTAATTTTTTTACATAGGTTATCAATGTGATTAGCCCATGATATGTATTTATCAACCTGTATATCTAAGAATTTGTGTGAGGGGGATTCCTTTATCACTGTACCTGCAAGGTTAATATGAAGCATAGCATTTGTTTTCTTTTTTATTAGTTCAAATTTAATTATATTAGTTTTTTCAGAGTTGTTCATGAAGCTTAGGGTTTTGAAAAAGTTATCTATCCTAAGCGATTCCTTGGTAGCTAGTGACTGAAGGTCACAATCATTATCTGCATTACAGATAATAGTGGTGTCATCACCATAACTTATAATTTTACAATCTTCTGAAGCATACATGTTATTTATGTAAAGTATAAAAAGTAAAGGGCCAAGCACTGAGCCCTGTGGTACACCATGCTTGACAATTTCTGTGGCAGATTTAACTTTTGCTGTGTTAATTCTTCGTTTGAAACTTAGTTCTGTGTATTGTATTTGCCCTTTTAGATTAAGGGAGATTAATCTGTTAGTAACCCCCTTGACAAAGACACAGCTGCAGAGAGAGAGAGAGAGAGAGAGAGAGAGAGATTTTTTGTGATTGTTGTATGTAGTAGAAGTACAAGGGTTACTATTTATATTTTGAGCCTTGGGAACCGTGAAGGTAGTAGGTGCTATCTGACGTTTCCAATGGAAAGTTTGACATTTTTACTTTCTCTACTACGTATAGTAAGTAGGGGAAGTATTGCATTCCACCCAAAAATTCGATACCGAGATTTCACTGGAAATACATGTTTTGAGACCTCCTGAATCCAAAAAAAGCATTTTTGGAAACATGTCCGTGTGTGTGTCTGTGTGTGTGTGTGTGTCTGTGAACAGCATAACTCAAAAACTAACAGTCGGATAAACACCAAACTTGGTATTTACGTTCAGTATCTTCCAGAGATGCGACACGAAGATTTTCAAGAAAATCCCCCCACCCCAGACTACCCTTTACATGGAACATTTTTCGAAAATTTTAATTTTCTCAAAAATGGCTCTAACGATTTTGATGAAAATATCATATGTTTAAGATAATGTCATGAGAAATGAAATGTATATCTCGAAATGTCTGGGAATGTCTCCAAAAGTATTCTTCATTGTGAACGACTTTTGCATAACTGGTAAACCATAAGAGATAGACAAAATTTTACTACACAAAAAATGTAGATCGCGTTAAAATACACAACTTATATCATATACATTTTTTTTGTTGAGTGAACCGTTTTCGAGATATTGCTTGTTATTTCCTTAAATTTTCCAATACTTATACTTTTTCTCAAATTCGTTATTCATTTTTTTATGTCCTGGACATGCAAAGAGAATGGAATGCGCCACATAGCAACCAGCGATAAAATATTTGACTATCGCTTAAAAGCTACCATATTCCCCTTGCATCTACAAGAAAATTACAAATAAGATTGACATCTCGATATCTCATGAAGCATATGGAGAATAGGCGTTTGTAAAAATACATTGTACAAGAGTAGAGAAAGTCATGTGAGTGTAACACATCAGATTTTTTTTTCTGTGCTGGTAATGCAAAGAGAATGGAATGCGCCACATAGCAACCAGCTCTTAAAACATTTGACTATCGCTTAAAGCCTAGCAATTCCCCTTGCATCTACAAGAAAATTAGCAATAAGATTAATATCTCGATTAACATGAAGCATATGGAGAATAAGCTTTTGTAAAAATAGTTTGTACACGAGTAGAGAAAGTCATGTGAGTGTAACACATCAGATTTTTTACCATAAGCTACTTCAAACATTTTGTCAATAGAGCATCATTTGTTTTGTTTACACTAACTTGAAAATTGTGTGTCATCAAAAACATGGAATTAACTCGTGAAAATGTTCGTGCAATGATTTATTACGACTTTCAACATGGATTATCAAGACAAGAGTGCATCGATCAACTAACTTCCACATTTGGTGGCGAAGCTCCATCCTTTGCCACTGTGAAATGCTGGTATAACAAATGTAATCGTGGCCGCCGTTCGCTCAATGATGAAGTTCGTGAAGGTCGTCCAAAATCAGCTGTTGTGCTATAAAACATTGATGCTGTGCAAAACCTAATAATGAAAGATCGTCATGCGACATATTGTGAGATTGAGTCAACCCTAGGCATTAGTTCCACCAGCATATATAAAATATTGCATGATTATTTAGCCGTGAAAAAGGCTTGCTCTTGTTGGATCCCACATAATTTGACACAATCTCAAAAAGATGCTCGTGTCGATTGGTGTACAAAAATGCTCAAGAAATACAATGGCAGTGCCTCAAAAGATGCATATAAGGTAGTAACAAGTGATGAATCATGGATCTATGCGTATGAGCCGGAATGTAAACAGCAGTCGACTATATGGGTGTTTCAAGATGAAGCAAATCCAACAAAAGTTGTTCGCAGTCGAAGCACTTCGAAGAAAATCGTCGCCTGCTTTTTCAGCAAAACTGGCCATGTGGCAACAGTGCCTTTAGAGGAACGTAAAACAGTCAATGTCGAATGGTACACAACCATTTGTTTGCTGGAAGTCTTCGGTGAAGTAAGGAAAACCAACAAGAACCGTAGGATCGTTCTTCATCAAGACAATGCGAGCGCACACACATCTCGTCTAACAACAGAGTATTTGAAGGCTCAAAAAATCGAATTTATGGGTCATCCGCCATACAGTACTGATTTGGCATCCAATGACTTCTTTTTGTTCCTGAATATCAAGAATAAATTGCGTGGACAACGATTTCGTTGGCAGAAGAAGCCGTTGATGCCTTCAAAAACCATGTTTTGGAGGTGATGCTTTGACAAATGGTTCAAACGGATGCAAAAGTGTATTGATCATAAAGGAGAATATTTTGAAAAACAATAAAGCAGTTTTCAATCAGAAATTACTTTGTTTTAATTATTAGGCTCAAAATATAAATAGTGCCCCTCGTAAGCTATTCTTCCTCCAAAAGTTTTCTATGGCACTTGTTCTTTGTAATACATAACAAAATTAATTTTAAATAATTAAATAAGAATGCCAGTTTTTTTTTAAATCATATCCATATAACCGGAAGATCTTTTATAATTTCAAATAAAATATACTAAAAAATTTCAAGTCGAACAGCATGTCACATCTGCATCACATATTCCAAGAATGCGAAAAACAAAAGAATTTACAGCACACCAAATCCAGCCATTTATTACTGCTCCCGCGCTTAAGGCTCACTGAGAAACCCTCTTAGGGTTTTTTGGAGAAATTATATCAAAAGATGTCCCTTGATCCTCTGACATTGAGGAAAATTTATGTTCCAATATCTTATAATCAGGTAGGCCTTCGTAATACATTTGCCAAAATCAATTTGATTTCGTGTAAAAATAAATGATAACTATTTTCACACACGTAAGAATACTTGTTGTTTTGCTAACCAGGTATTGGATAAAATCCATGAGGACTTTGGAACTAAAAACATATGGACATGTAGATGAAACAACTGATCCTATGGGGCACTATGTTGCTAACCTAATTATAGGAAAATTAATTGAGGTCAACCCCAACTAGTGTGCTGTAAAGTCCTGCAAAAAGCAAATAACTCCACAATTGCTAGCTTCTTTGATGATGGATTGGGTAAGTTTTAATCAGATATTGTAATTGAATAACATTTTAAATAATTATTTGATTCTCATTTAAGATCCTACTTTTAAAAATCATTTTCTGAGAAAATGATTCTCGTGTTTTAGGTATTCTGTGGTCACATACTCTAAATAAAAGCTGAGCTCTTTTGCTGTTAAGTGATACTGCTCCCTATATACTGAAGGCCGGGAAATCAATTAAGTTTTATATCAGTTTTAATGGTCCCAAAGCTGTAAAAGTAAATTAGTCATTTTGATATTTTGTTTTATACAGGTGTTTTCAAATGCCCCTGCACATGGAGCGCTTACAAAGACAGTCTACCTGAGTTACTGTTACCCCCCTCAGCCCATCTTTACTATTTGGGGTACTTGGTTGGAAGCTGCATATTTTACTCTTGACAATTTTGATGCCATTAAATCAGTATGAAATAAAATTGATACGTAGTTAATTGCAGTAAACTTAATACGTCAATATTTAATTCTAAAGTAAATACTTCTTTCATTTTAGGTAGTAAACAGTTTCTGGCCAGATGATGCATTTGTATCAGAGATGCACAAGCAGCACTTGAATCAAGAATTGCAGCAGGATTTAATTTACATGAAGACAAGCTTCTCTAAATTGCCCTCTACAATAACAAAATTAGAAGCCATGTGTCTGCCACTGGTAGAACCAATGTCAATTGTTGAGGAATTCCATAAATTCCTCAGTCATGCCCAAGGGAAAGTAGGAGTAGATACAAAAGAACTAACTGGATAGTGTATCATAAACAGAAAACCACACTATGGATTTTTTTGTTCAGTGAAGAAGGTATGTTGTGGTGAAAGCATGAATGAAGAACTTGACATGACACTGTCAGAAATATGTTCATTCAAATTTGCACCTATAACTTCTTGTGATGTAGAGAGGTCAGTTTCTGCCTACAAAAGTATTTTGACTAATAAGTGCAGGAACCTCACAGAAAAAAATTCAGAAATGTTGTTTGTTGTTAACTGTGCGAAAAGGGAAGTGAATTAATGAGTTGGGAACAAAAATGATAGTGCATATTTTAATGTATTTTTCACTTGATTGTGCATGTATTGTAGTTTGATAGTGCATGAATGCATGCATATTTCAGCATTTATAGTGCATGGAACACTTATCTTTAAGCAATAAATGTGTGTGTGCATGTGCGCGCGCTGCCTGCCATTTCCGTAGTCTCTACATTAAGTTTTACAATTTTTCCTTTACATTATTTTGAGTTGCTTTTTTTGTCCCTTAACTTACATCATGTTATTTTTCTGTGCCATTTTTCTCTTGCTCTCCCTATGAGTTCCCCTAACATTCTTATATCCTCTTCCTTCTTTACTTTCATTATCTTAATTTTTAGCCACAAAATGTGAGAGTGTAATGTAAGGAAGAGTGAGCATAAGTGCATCACTGCGTCATATATAATAAATGTAATAAAAATTAAAGGAATCCTGAAAACCATTCATCTCGTGATAAAAACTGCCCAGTCTTCAGACCATAATAAGAAAATACTGACTATTAGCATGGATAATATAAATACACCCAGTAGCATCAGACCTACACAATTGTCTAGAAATTCAATAAAAAATTATTCAGATTAGGTGCAGTCAAATAAACCTACAGCACTTGAGAATAGCTAAAGACAACCTAATGAAAACAGTAGAAGCAATAGACATATTTTTGCACAAGAGCCTTATGTACTAAATAATAAGATTGCAGGAATACCTAAGAAATATA
This sequence comes from Deroplatys truncata, assembly GCA_030765065.1. Classification (NCBI taxonomy): domain Eukaryota; kingdom Metazoa; phylum Arthropoda; class Insecta; order Mantodea; family Mantidae; genus Deroplatys; species Deroplatys truncata. The sequence continues at coordinate 289,555,716 of CM060981.1, forward strand.
GAACATTTTCGTTAGGTGAAGAGAGAAGTTGGGCTGCTATAGTAATAACTAATACACATTACTGATAAATGAACTTTCAAACAAAGACACAATATTTCTAAAAATAAAATATAATGGATCAAAACTGTATGCAGTCAGTGTCTACCTTGATGTAGAGGATGAACTAACATCTTAGAGGTAGAACAGCTGTTAAAATATGCTAAGGGGGAAGGAATAATTATTGCAATGGACGGCAATTGCCAATCCACAACTTGGCATGACACATTAATAAATGCCAGGGGCAAAATTTTAGAAGAATTCACATCAAGCATACAACTACATATAGTAAATGAAACTAGTGAAGATACTGCCTTCCACAATAGACAGGGTAAAAGCAATATTGACTTGATAGTAGTCAATAACCGTCTGTTGCCACTGATTAGTAATTGGCTAATTAGTGAAGAAGAGACATGCTTCGACCACAGTCTCATACAATATAACATCGGAGTAGAAGACATCTGAAAACACGGCTATGTGCACACCACAATAAGATTCATTATAAGTGAACGCAAATACCCTGACCTTGATCAAATTCTTGCACAAACCTTAGATATCACAGAGTATGACAGAAACTTTGACAAACTGGATGACAGCTTATCTCTTCAGATTACAGCAGATCCCAATCTGGACACTCTAACTCAGTTATTTTCAAATACTCTACAATGAGCTTGTAAGAAAACATTCAAATGGCTCAAAGCAGCGACCTCTTCAGTAAAACAGGTTTCTGTACCATGGTGGAGTGACACCCTCAACAATCAGACAAGCGAAATTCAATTCTTGGAAAGAACAATGTAACACTTTGTCACCGATAAAGCCATAGAATAATGTTTATAAGCTTACTTATGGAAAGATAAGGGACAAATTGATAGTGACAACTTTGGAAAAGCCAGATGGTTGCAAAACATTAAATCTGCAAGATATACTAAATTATATGATAAGAATATTTTACTCCAGAAGACACAAGAGGACGACTTTGGCCATCACAAACATATAAGGAGAGCAGCAGAAGAACGAATCGACACATGTGATGATCACCAATTCATGCAGGAAGAGATAAGGCAAAACCTAGAAAGCTTCAGCCATAAAAAGCATCAGGTAATGTTGGAATTACAAGAGAGATTTTCCTGCGCGCCTTTAAAACTCTTCTGAGAAGCATTATAACAATTTATATGAATGCCTGATGAGAGGAATTTTCCCCAGAACTTGGAAATTGGCTAGAATCGTACCTTTAATTAAACCAGTTAAGGAAGGCAGCATGGATCCATCTATATTTTGTCCAATAAGCTTATTCAACATGGGCAGAAAGGTGCTAGAAAAACTACTCATTACAGGATTATACTTCACTAAATAAAAATAACTTAATAAAAGTCAATTTGGCTTTATTCCTCAGAAGAGCACACAGATGCAGCAGTTGAAGCGAAGAATTTTGCGGAGGCAGCACTAAAGAAGGGGAACATGCTAATAATGGTAAGCCTTGATGTTAAAGGAGCCTTTGACGCTGCATGGTGGCCTGGAATTCTTAAGAGCCTAAAGGACATGAGATCCCCTGGGAATCTCTATAATCTATCTCAGGATTATTTTAATCAAAGAAACGCAGTTTTGTCCATAAATAGTGCTACAGTTGAGAGAAACATCTCAAAAAGATGTCCACAAGGTTCCTGTTACAGACCTGGATTTTGGAATATCCTCTACAACTCATTGTTGAATGTAGAATACACAGCCCACGTGAAAATAACAGCATTTGCAATGCTCTCTTGTTAACTGTACAAGGAGAATCAATTAGAGAAGCAGAACATTTCACCAATATAGAAATATGGAAAATATCAAGCTGGGCCACAAACAACAAAATGAGTTTCAACAAGCAAAAAACTAAGTTATGCTACTGACTCGAAGGAAACACAGAGAAGGCAAAGAAATAAAAATTCACTTTAATTCAATATTAGAACAGGTTAATTCCAGTAAGTATTTAGGAATCATAATCAACAACAAACTAACATTTACAGAACATATTAACTCCATAACTGAAAAATGTAGAAGATTATTTTCACTCTCCAAGTCTACAAAAATTACCTGGGGACTGAAAAGCGTATTAAAAATAATATATAAAGGTGCAGTTTTACCACTCCTGCAATATGCTGTACCAATGTGGTACAAAGCAATGGATAAAATGACCAGTAGGAACAAACTGCTTAGAGTCTAATGACTGATCAATGTAAGAATAAAGAAGGCCTACCGCACTGTCTCTAACGAGGCACTGCATGTAATAACAGGCTTATGTCCCATCACCCTTTAAATAGAGGAATTGGTAAAGTATTTTGATTGCTTAAGACAGCAAGTAAATACCAGATATAATATTGACAGAGAAACCAAAGTAAATCACTGGCTTAATTCGGCAGACTTAGTACAAATAAACACTGGAAATGACGTTCCCTGCATGAACTGCAGCTCTACACCAATGGCAGCAAGAATGACTATGTTGTGGGATCGGGAATGGCCATCTTCACGAAAGGAACCCAACTCACAAATTAAAGCATAAATAAACAGTAAATGCACCAATAATCAGGCAGAACAATTGGCAATACTAAAGGCATTGACGGAAATTGAATCTAATAAAACGACATTAAAAACAACATCCATCCACACAGATAGCAAAATAATATTGGACTCGCTGAAGAACCCACGAAACCCACACACCTCATTGATGAAATTAGGAGAAAAGTCTTACAGCTGGAATCAGAAGGAAACTGGAGGATCTCATTCAGTATAAAAGCTCATGCAGGACACTAAGGGAATGAGTTAACTGGCCAACACACAAAGGAAGCGGCAGCAAGTACAGACATTCCAGAAAGTTATAACAAGATACCAAAAAATGCAATAGTGACGATATTGGCGGAAGACACTTTAAAGAAATGGCAAAGGGAATGGGAACTAACTACTAAAAGGAGCAATTACTAAATCCTATTTCCCCAAGATAGAAGATCGTCTGAAATGACAGTTTACCATTACATCTAACTTCACTGCCATAGTCGCAGAACAGGGAAGGATTCGGAAGTATCTTAACCATTTCAAAATTATCGACAACCCCATGTGTCCATGTGGTATAGAAGATCAAACTGTTGAACACTTACTATTTCAGTGCCAAATATTAAATCACGAATGATACCATACTGCTATAGCAGTACTAAAAAAAGAAAACTGGCCTATAGTAAGCAACAATTATTAATGAAATAAACAAAGAGCTTTCTTAAATTCTGCAACAAAATTTATTTCGTTAACTGTAATAATATAACAGCAAGTAAATATTTTAGTAATTAAGAATAACTTTTATTAAATGAGTACAAAAGATGTGATATATTAGATTCATTATATCGTGTAAACAGACTCTAGGTAGTCACTTAATGAATAAAAACAATTTCTCATTAATAGTGCCTGCACTTTTCATTTAAGTTTGAGAGTGGAACAGATTTACCTGACATACAATAGCATATGACAGTTGTGCTTAGAAGAGAAACTTGAAGGGCATTGAGAGGGATAATTTCTGAAGAAGATATCATGCAAACATCTGCTCATATGCTATATCTGAAATATGAATGGATGTCTGATGCCATTTGTTTTTTGGTAAGACATGAGAGTTCTCCACTAGGGAGAAAGATGACAGAAGCCCACTCTAAGTTGTGCACCATATGGGAGGTTTATATTACAAGGAATGTTAAAGATGAGGATGAGTAATGATGCAGCAGTTGGCAAAATGAAGGAATGGCAGGGGATATTCTGGAAGAAATCTCACCTGGTGCCACTCTGTCTGCCACAAATTCCACTTGCAGCTGCTTCGGGTAGAACTGGGCCACCTTATTGGGAAGGACACAGTCTAGCCACTCGGCTACCATGTATCTGAAAATTTGTTGTATTACTTTGCTTAAAGATTTCATGGTAGCATCTACCAACCAATGTTTTCTTCTGAAATGTGGCTCGTTAGGTTTATACAACATGCATCAGCTTTTAATTATGTTAAAGTAGTGAGGTGTAGCATCCAAAAGATTGTGAAATCAGGAATTACTCGTGGATTTCATATTTAATTGGACATCGCCATTTTTTTCAGCCATCTCCTAACACACTACAATATACTCAGTTTTCAGATAAAGGAGATCGTCATCTTTTGTCATTCATGAGCGTTTTGAGTTCAACAGTTTGGGTTTGTAAAGGAGATATATTTCCATAGAAATGCACAGAATAAAGTGTACCTTCTTATAAGAAACATAGTTTCTGGAAAGCTATAGAGAATAACTTCCTCTTCATAGTTTGACGTGTATATTACACTGAACCCAAGTACTTGCTCACTGTTACACAGTGAATACTAATTGTTAACAAACTTTGCTAGTTTGCAGCCCTGATTATAAAGAATAATTAATATATTATGGAATTGTGCATACACAAAAAATGTTTAAATGTTTATTTGATGTGTCCTTTATCAACACTACCAATGCAGTGTATGATTTACAGGATCAATAAACTACTAATACCACCACCACCACCACCACCACCACCACCACCACCACCACCACCACCACCACCACCACCACCACCACCACCACCACCACCACCACCACCACCACCACCACCACCACCACCACCACCACCACCACCACCACCACCACCACCACCACCACCACCACCACCACCACCACCACCACCACCACCACCACCACCACCACCACCACCACCACCACCACCACCACCACCACCACCACCACCACCACCACCACCACCACCACCACCACCACCACCACCACCACCACCACCACCACCACCACCACCACCACCACCACCACCACCACCACCACCACCACCACCACCACCACCACCACCACCACCACCACCACCACCACCACCACCACCACCACCACCACCACCACCACCACCACCACCACCACCACCACCACCACCACCACCACCACCACCACCACCACCACCACCACCACCACCACCACCACCACCACCACCACCACCACCACCACCACCACCACCACCACCACCACCACCACCACCACCACCACCACCACCACCACCACCACCACCACCACCACCACCACCACCACCACCACCACCACCACCACCACCACCACCACCACCACCACCACCACCACCACCACCACCACCACCACCACCACCACCACCACCACCACCACCACCACCACCACCACCACCACCACCACCACCACCACCACCACCACCACCACCACCACCACCACCACCACCACCACCACCACCACCACCACCACCACCACCACCACCACCACCACCACCACCACCACCACCACCACCACCACCACCACCACCACCACCACCACCACCACCACCACCACCACCACCACCACCACCACCACCACCACCACCACCACCACCACCACCACCACCACCACCACCACCACCACCACCACCACCACCACCACCACCACCACCACCACCACCACCACCACCACCACCACCACCACCACCACCACCACCACCACCACCACCACCACCACCACCACCACCACCACCACCACCACCACCACCACCACCACCACCACCACCACCACCACCACCACCACCACCACCACCACCACCACCACCACCACCACCACCACCACCACCACCACCACCACCACCACCACCACCACCACCACCACCACCACCACCACCACCACCACCACCACCACCACCACCACCACCACCACCACCACCACCACCACCACCACCACCACCACCACCACCACCACCACCACCACCACCACCACCACCACCACCACCACCACCACCACCACCACCACCACCACCACCACCACCACCACCACCACCACCACCACCACCACCACCACCACCACCACCACCACCACCACCACCACCACCACCACCACCACCACCACCACCACCACCACCACCACCACCACCACCACCACCACCACCACCACCACCACCACCACCACCACCACCACCACCACCACCACCACCACCACCACCACCACCACCACCACCACCACCACCACCACCACCACCACCACCACCACCACCACCACCACCACCACCACCACCACCACCACCACCACCACCACCACCACCACCACCACCACCACCACCACCACCACCACCACCACCACCACCACGATGCAACGACTTATGGAAGGTAGAAGTGTTCGAGATAGGAGAAAAATGTGTATGAACAGGTGGAGTGCCTACAATTCAATTTATATATTGCCTGTAGAAGTTACAAAAGCTTTGGAAATTGTCAGTGAAGAATTAACCATAAGTGGTTTATAAAAAGTGTGTATATATATATATGTCAATCATTAGTAAATTCATCAGTTGTATAGAATGCTTTATGAACTAAAATATTTACAGAATTTCTTCTAAATATATTGATGTTTGTGGATGGAGTGTAACTAAATTTGTTCATACCATCTTCTAGGTGCTAAATGTACCCCTCCAAAGATAATGTGTGAGGGTCCAGCATGTGACTCTTCACAGTCTCAGCAGTAAGTTGAATGCCTTCTCATTTTCTTGTATAACTTTTAACTCTTGTAAGTTTAATTCCATGTTTCTAAACTGGTATTCTTTCCTGCAATTTCAGAGATGTGCCACTAGACACACCAATAAAAAGAAGGGTAACAATGTAAGTATTATTCTGACACATTGTTTTCTTTATTCTTGTATATGGTTTGGGATGCTATCCTCTGACATAACAGCTGCAATGCCTTCTTAGATGGGCAATTCTAAAGCCATGACTGTACTATCTTTAGGATGGGATTATAACTTGTACACCCTAGAAAAAAAATGTTCTCTGCCTATTACAATATGTGTGTCCCTTATGCAAGTGTGAGCATAATATGGGATGGGAAAAGTGAAATGAGTGGGGAGTTTGCTAGAAGTCCTTTAGCCAGAACCCTCAGTCAATGATTGCATAATGGATATCATCACTACTCCAGTTCATTTTATTGTCTAGTATAGAAGACAGCTATATAACCTAATGAAAATGTACTGGTTGTATCCATACAACTAAATAACTTGCATCAGCAATGTTCTAAAATTAAATATTGAGCCTCTGTTTAACCATAGCCCACTGTTATGTCTAAGAGCCTTGGCAGTTTGGCTGCTCTCTTGTTGTAGGTATAGTTCCACTACTTGCCAATTGGTGCTGAATGCCGGCCATCACCTGACCAGTGACTCACCGCTGTAGCATTCTAATCACAGAACTTTCCATCTTTGAGGCTTCATATTAAAATATTTGGCTTCTCTATCATTTCTGTTGTAACCACTCTGTTGTTGCTGAGAATAACGGGAATTTTTTTCTCCATATTAGTTCAGTGGTTGCCTTTGAAATAGCTGGACTTTCTTCACACAAGAAAACTTGTAACAGATAATACAGGTAATACATACGTTTTCAGAGTTGTTGTGACACAGAATTTTGGCAGCTTTGCTATAGCACTGACAATAAACTCTTCTAGCAGAAGCATTACAAATCTTGAAGAAGGAATTGCATTTTCATCCTGTTATAATATAGCCTTATATTGTAAGGTTTGCAAGAGAAGAATTGCACTTCATGACAGATATTGTATGACTACACAGTAAACACATGATTTCTGCAATTATTTTACTTATTGTAAATCCTCCTACATGTACAAGCCAGAGATTTCATTTATATATCTGCCGATTAAAATTACATGAATTCATGGCATTGCCAAGAAAATCCTAAGTACAAAAGAAGTTACATAATACAATACATAATGTTCTACCTATATACAATCCTACTCTTATAAGCTGTTATAAAGAAAATGTACGTACAAAGTTTGTCCTTAAGCTAATATGTTCAGTTTTATCTAATCAAAAAATTTAATAATGTATACTACAAAAAGCGTAACAATATTAACAAACAATGAATTTATATTTCCTATGGAGCTGTAAAAGAAAAGAGATGATGATAAAATTTATTGGTTGATTATTATTCAAACAATAGAGAAATTCTCTTGACTATTCTATTGATCTTGTTTTTACAATTTCTTTCCTTGGTGTTACTGCTTTGGATACCTTATGAGCTAGATAATTAGGGAAAATGGTTAGTACTGCTCTTGTCTAAAGTATTTTTATTATACACTTAGGTTTGTGATCGCTTTCATTAAAATGAGCACTAGAAATTACCAAAGAATTGGATGCAGTGCTTGGTTTGCAGTCTAACTGGGAATTTATTTTAATCACAGCCACCTTAAGTAGTTATTTACAGCAAATTCATGATAACAACTCCTTTTGTTTTTCCCTTCATAAAGGCACACATCAATGGAAAGAGTGTAAAAAGTGTCTTAGTAATTTGTGACTTGTTAGGAATATTGTCCTATAAATTTATATTTAATATGCTTTCGCCTATATCTAATTTATATGTTAAAAACATATACCATTTACCCTTTAATAATCAAAAGCAGATTTGGAGTATCACTAATTATAATTATCACTTACTTTAAATAAACAGCGCAAGCAAAACACAAGCAAGGCCAAGAGAGCAATGATCTGAATAGCGATATTAGTGCCTCTGCCATAGCATCAGAAACTTCTTTTGTTTGTTTAGTCCCATAAGGATCCAAAATTTGTAGACGCTCTTAAGCATAGTAGTGGGCTATGGTTTAACATAATGAAAGACTTTAAATTGAATAGCGGAGCTTTGTAAGAAATATAGCAATACCTCTGCAGTAATAAAGTGTGCAAGGTAAACTGACATTTATACAATTCAAATTTTCATAGGCGCATTTAAAATAAAGTAGCTAATCCCATACATTATTCTTTAAGAGTGCTAAATCAAGCAGCTAGTAGTTCTTCATGAACAGTTCAGTACCCGGTTATATGAGGCATGATCAGAAACTAAGGTTACAAAGCCTGCAATGAAACATGTACATTTTATTTCATACAACCAATATAGCCAACTGGTAGTACATATTAGGTTATTTTTCGACATAGTCTAATATCGGTGTAGGCACTTGTTGCTTCGTGGGATGAGTTTGAATATTCCCTCCTGGTAAAAAATCCTGTCCTTGTGTATTCAGCCACGTTGTCACAAAGTGCTTCACTTCCTCATCTGAAGCAAATCGTCAGCCTCCTAGGTGCTCCTTCAAGTGATGAAAAAGGTGAAAGTTGCTTGGAGCGAGGCCCGGTGGTTGTTGATGTCCCAGTGAAACTGCTTCAACAGCATGGTGATCTTCTGGGCTGTATGAGGTTGCCCATTGTCTTGGAGGAAGATGGCGCCCTCGGTGAGAAGTCCTGGCCATTTCCTCCTGATTGCTTCACATAGTCATGTCAAGGTCTCGCAGTATCGATCAGCAGTCACTGTGTGCCCTCTTCCAAAAACTCCATGAGTATGACACCTGTGCTGTCCCAAAACACTGTGGCCATCACCTTCCCCGCAGATGGCATTGCCTTAAACTTCTTTGTCTTTGGAGAGGAGGAGTGTTTCCACTCCCTTGACGATTGCTTACTGCTGGGGGCATAGTGGTGGATACATGTTTAGTCACCCATGGCAATATGGTAAAGAAAAGTGTTCTCTTCCATGGAGAACTGCTACAAAAGTTGCAGACTTGCCCCCATGTACTTCTCCTTGTGTTGGTACGACAGATTTTGTGGAACCCATCGGGAACAAACTTTCTGGTACTGCAGAATATCATGAGCAATGTGATGAACGCTTCCAAACAACATTTCCAATTCTACCGTCATTGCCATAACATGATCCTCCTGTTGTTCTGAATCAGCTCCTCCATGCAAGCTGTGTTGATGCCATGCTGGATCGGTCACTGATCCTCGTTGGTGATGTTTTCTCTACTGGCTGCAAATTTTTTGACACCATTCTATGACTTGCTGACAAGACATTACAGTCTCTCTGTAAACCTCTACCAGCTGCCAGTAAATTTCAACCATGGTTACATGTTTCGCCCACAGAAATCAAATAACTGCAAATTTCTTTGCAAGACCAGTTTTGCAAACGAGTCGCCATTTGTGTTTACCGACAACTAGTGCTGTAGGTGGCTGTAACTCTGCAAGTTGCCAACCGCATGTATTAGAATTACTGCACACTACTAATTTCTCTATATTGGACGAAACTGCAGGATATCGGCCTTGAAACCTTAGTTTCTATTCACCCCTCGAACCTCTAATGTAATTGTTTTATCATTATTGTCAGTACTGTAATCCAAAGCTAATGAAAAAGAAGAAAGAAAAGGAAATCCTCACACAATAACTTCAACTATTCCTCAATATCTAGATACAGTTCATTTATCTATTTGGTTATTGTTCTTCTGGAAAGAAAGTGTCCTTCAAAATAGTTTACTGGATCACCTCACAATGACTTATTTGCCCACACCATGCTATTTTTGATGGATTGTTTCCTCTGAAAAGCATCTGAAATATTTTCCCACTTCATAGAATGTATAACTGGTGTAATAAAACTAGCAATTTACCTATAATTAACTTAGCACAGCTGGTCGATACACACAATTAAATAAGTAGCAAAGCAACATAAATAACAGACATTGATATTTGAAAAGAAGCTAGAAACAGTGATGTGTATTGAATTTATTTAAAGGTGAGTCGGAATTGTTACACTAACATCACTTAAGTTTACTCACTTAACATGTTTCGGGAAACGGTTGTTCCCATCCTCAGAAGCTAATCCGACTGGCCCGTGTTGTTGGTGTTTCCGTTTTGTGGACTGGATACTGTGGTGGCATCTTGTGATGGTGAAATGTACTTCCAGAGAGGATTTGGTGGCGGCAAATCAAACTTCATTAGATGTGTGCTGTGTTTTAGAATGGTGATCTTCTCCCATGCATATAATTCGGCTGCAAATTTGCCTGGTTTGACTAATGTAATATTGGGTTTGATGTTGTGATTAGTGATCCAAAAATGGTGTGAAACTGCAGATTTGTCCATTTGTTTGTATTTGATACATCTCATGTGCTCCTTTAGCCTAGTTTCTAGGTTTCTTTTTATCTTACCTATGTATACTTTATTGCAATCTGAACAATTGATTTTATAGATTCCAGCTTTTTTGTCTTGTGGAATGGGGTCTTTTAACTTGTTACAAAGTAATTTCTCTGTGTTAAATTTGTTCTGTGGGGCTAGGCTGATGTGTTTAATGAAAATCTTCTTAAATTTGTGATATGTTCCTGGGTGCTATGTGAATTTCTTGAACTTTAGCTGTTTATCTTGCTGGCTGAGATTTGTTGTGTTTTTGATGTGTTTCTGTCGTTTGAATTTTGCAATTTTTTTGTCAATTGTTGTTTTGTTGTACCCATTATGTATTGTTGTGTCTACTATGTGCTGGTATTCTAACTGGTATTCTTGTTTATTTAAGGGGGTATATACCAGTCTATGTGTTAGGCTGTTTAGTACTGCATGTTTGTGTGTGGTTGGATTGAAACTCTTATTTTTTATGTAATTAGTAGAGTGTGTTGGCTTCCTGTATATGCCAAAGGTTAGGTTCTTTTGTTCTCTGATGATTTTTAGGTCTAAAAATGGTAGCATGCCTTCTTTTTCTATGGTCAATTTTATTGATTGGTGCTGCAGGTTTAGTAAGGCTAAGGAGTCTTGTATGAACTTATTAGGGACAACAGCGAAGATGTTGTCGACATATCTGTGCCAAACTTTAAAAATGTATGGAAAGGAAGTTGTTATGTGTGTTTCTAAGTAGCTCATAAATAGATCTGCAAGGAGAGGTGAAAGTGGGTTGCCCATGGTTAGACCTGTTGGTTGTTACTTTGTAACAAGTTGAAAGACCCCATTCCACAAGACAAAAAAGCTGGAATCTACAAAATCAATTGTTCAGATTGCAATAAAGTATATATAGATAAGACAAAAAGAAACCTAGAAACTAGGCTAAAGGAGCACATGAGGCGCATCAAATACAAACAAATGGACAAATCTGCAGTTTCACACCATTTTTGGATCACTAATCACAACATCAAACCCAATATTACATTAGTCAAACCAGGCAAATTTGCAGCCGAATTATATGCATGGGAGAAGATCACCATTCTAAAACACAGCACACATCTAATGAATTTTGATTTGCCGCCACCAAATCCTCTCTGGAAGTACATTTCACCACCACAAGATGCCACCATGGTATCCAGGCCACAAAACGGAAACTCCAACAACACGGGCCAGTCGGATTAGCTTCTGAGGATGGAAACAACCGTTTCCCGAAACATGTTAAGTGAGTAAACTTAAGTGATGTTAGTATAACAATTCCGACTCACCTTTAAATAAATAAATAACAGAGATGATTTATGCAAACAAGGCAAACAAAATATATCATTCTCCCCCTCCTGGAAGTAAACAGGACAGTGATGAATACTTGTGCTCCGTCTTGGTTGCTGGATAGGAGAGGGAGGGGGGTTGGGCCTCTTTCTTCTTGATGATATTTAAGATTCTAGCTCGCAGGAAGTTTGAATTAAAGAATCAAGTGATGTCGAAGGGGTAACTTGATCTTCTGGAGTTTCCCTATCATCTTCTTCACATTCTTCTTAAATGCCTTCTGGAAAAGGCAATGGTGCCAGATCTCTAGTTGAAACAGTAGTCTCTATCCCATCCTGTCGTTGTACATGAGCATATTTGGGATTTGCTTTGAGAAGAGTTACTTCCTCCACAAGAGGCCATACTTCGAATGTTTAATATGTTCTCAAAGAAATAGTGGACCTGGAGTTAAAAGCCACAAGAGTACTGAATTCCCATAATTATATCTTCTTTGGTGTTTTAACATCTGCTCGTGAGGAATTTCATTGGTGGCAGTACTTAGTAGTGACCTCCTTGCATGAAGAGCATCGTCAGTGACTTCTTCCCACAATACAATATCCATCCCTCTTGATTTTAAAGTGAGTTCTATTGTTTTCCACATGACTCCTACATATTTTTCAGCTTGGCCGTTGCCTCTTGGATTGTATGATGTCGTCTTACTTGTTACCACACAGACAGTAGTAAGGAATGTCTTTAATTCTTGGGACTTGAATGCAAAGCCACGGTCAGAGTGAACATACGAAGGTAATCCAAAAATGAAGAAAAGTTGCTTAAGCTTAGATATGACAGAGGAAGAAGTATAATGTCTGAGCAAGGAAAGGCGAAAGGAATTGTGGAATATTCATCAATTAATATGAAATAATTTTTAGATTTGGAGGTAGAGGTCCCTTGAAGTCCATTTTGATGCGTGCTTTGATGACATTGCCCTTGTGTCTGATAAATCTTGGTTTCAGTTCAGCAAAACTTGACATGTTGATATGACCTCCTTTACATCTTCCAATGAGTAAGGTAAGTTGTTTGCCATAAGGGGATGATGGGTGAAATTTCTATTTTGCACAATTTTAAAGCTACATACTTAATTTTCTGTACACATATTTGGGGTGTTATGTGGAACTATTAGGCAGAGTTTCATTTTTGTATGTATATTAGTTTTTTAATTATTGAACATTTTCTCTCAAAAATTTGCAAATTTCAAAATCAAATTCATTCGACGCTTCGTTGAAAAAAAGTTTGAATTTTTTTTTTTACAAAACCAGAAACTCATTTAGAAACACTTGACGCAATGATTTTATAATGTCTTAACTGTAAGGGAAATTAAAAAAATATATATATATATATATGACCTGCATAGCAAAAATTTCAAAATTTTTGTAATCACTACACACATTTTATTTTTTTATCTCAAAAAGTACAAAGTTAACTCTGAATCCCATGCGCCAGTTTTTTGTTATGCTTTATAGAATGTACAGTGAAAATTTCAGCCCTAGAGAAACACCTAATCTGTGGATGTAATTTTGTTTTGAATGAATAAGTGTAGCAAAAATTAAAATGAGGAAAAATGAGTTTAAAAGTTTGCGTGCACTTAAGCATAAATAATGACTTACAGACTTTCCTAGAAGTGTCCAGCTTAGATGTGTAATTTGTACTTTTTTTTTTCATTACAAGCACTGCAAATCAGTTCTAATATATGGCATAAGCTAAGCCTTTCAGTGCTAAGTCCTATGTACAAACACTTTTGATTGTGGTCATTCATCAATGATGACAGTAAACCGGTGTCTGCCAATATATATTTACACTCTTCGTTATTTACAACAGTTATATGTTCACAATTATCCTCCAGCTGTTTCTGGCTTAAAGTTTTCTTTTGTTCACAACATTCTTGCTCATGTAACCTTTCATCACTGGTATTACTTACATTATTTACACTTGTTTCTGCTTCATGTATATAAAACAACATATAATTTGATGTTACACAACATCTACCAGCAGAGCTGCTGTTACTATGTTATACTGATCATGAAGGCTCAATGACAAATCAGAAACTAACCTTCACAGTAAAAGTCTCATAAAAATCGGTAAAATAAAAGTGGATTTTTTGCCTCATGCAACGATTTCATCACCTGCCATGCCTCCCCAGGGGCATTTAAGGAGCGTAGACCTTTAAATATGATATAATAAGAGCAACATCCAGGCACTGTAGTGCTTTAAAACTTTGCATATATGCACTTCAAACCACCTAGTATTTTTTGGTACAAAAAACACAAAATGTAAAATGTTGTCATTTTTGGTCAAATTTTCACGTGTTTTCCCCTTAACAGAATGATTCAGCCGTGTTACACTAGGGTGACATAAGATTTCATGGAGCATCTGCAACTTCATTTATGCCATCCATCATATATTTCATAATCAAAATATGAAAGCTCCAGTCTCCAGTACCTTCTCATTCTTCACCTTTCCACGATGTCTATTATTAAACATGAAAGCCACTGACTTCTGGTCAGTGATGAGTCAAAAATGTCTTCCCAGCAGGTAATGTCTCCATTCTTTCACAGCACTTCTTTTTCTATAGATGAATGTTGTTCAGACTGGTTAAGAGTGCGAGAGAAGAATGCAACCGGACAGCTATTTTGGGAAAGAGTGGCTCCAATGGTGCTTTCTGAAGCATCAATCTCTATGGTGTGGCTTTTTCATCAATAGCTGAAAACCAGTGTAGTTTGCACATCGCCTTTCAGGCCTCTGAAGGCTTCAACAGCTTTGTTGTTTAATGGAAAATGACCACTTGAGAGATTATGTATTGTCTGAGAGAATCTTGGAATAAAATTGGCAAAACGAGCAAACATGCCCATTGTTGTTAAAAGTGAAGCAATGTCAGTTGGTAATGAGAGTTCTCATAAAGGTGCCAGTACAATCAGGATCTGGATGAATTTCATGCTTGGGAATTATATATCCAACATTTTTATTGTTGTGACTGAATAAATATACTTTTTCTCATTTATCATAAGTTCATACTTTTCAACAGCATTCAAGAACTTCTTCAAATTCAAGTCATGCTCTTCTATATTTTTGCCGCCTACAATGATGTCATCTAAGTAAGCTGTAACTCCAGTAAGTCTTCTTTTTTAATGACTGTATTTATTATCCTTTGGAAGCAGGGCACTCCATTTGTTGGACCTGAATGGAATTCATATGTATTGCCAAAGTTTACCATAAGCTTCATGGTTAACATACAAGCTTGGTTAACATGCTTCTTGAAAACTCACAGATAATCGTGCATACTTTAAGGTACTATATGTTATGATGGGCTTTGGTTTCACACGTATCACAACAGGGCTGCCCATAGAGAGGGGGCAATCAGGACTTGTGTTGGGAGGCCCGGAATTTGTGAGATAAATATATTACATTATCAGAAACCCAGAAAAAATGCAAGCTCAGAGATTCACATATTTTAATGCGTATTTTGGGTCTTGGACTGTTTATTATACCTCAACCTTTATGAACCGTGGTTGTTACTTATGGAATTTTATATTCATAACTTGTTCATATTCATAACATATACAACAACAATGTCTTGTATGAACATTCAAGTTCAGCATCAGCAATGGCAATATTTAGTTTCAGCAGTCTTGTACTGTATGTCCCTGTTACACACACTTCTAGCACAACGTTCACCAGAAGACAACTGTGCCCACACACAGAAAGTGTATATTTTGATCTTTGGTGCCAACATGTACGTACCAAAGTGGGTATCAAAATTGAAGTCGAAACACTGGGCTTGGCCCTTAGATAACAAATGCAACTAAACTCTTGTTTTTAAATTTATTTTGCAGTACCCATTTCCAGACTGCCATGATTATCGTAAAATCATTGTCTTATGCACAGTTTGTACTTCTGACAGCGGTGATTTTCATTTCAATCTCCATGCTATAATCTGGCAATAGCACAGTGAAATACTTAGTCAATTTTTAAATTTGATTATTAGAAACAAGGAAAAGGTGCACGCTACTAACTTGAAGGGGCATAACCGTGTAAGTCCATTATCATTGATGTTCACAATTGTTGGTGGGTTAACAACAGCAAAATATAACAGTGGCTAGTTTAGTCTATGGAGTTCTAAATTAATTTAGTGTAATTATAATTGCTTACAGAGTAGTTAAGTAGGTACTGCATATGTTCAGCTGGTTATCATCATAAATCACATGCTAAAAGAAGACCTTAAAAATGGCAAAAAAATAAAAATACCAGGAAGAAATTCAACAATGTAAACAATATCCTTTTGCTTCTCAAAATCAATAGCGCTGTCAAATTCTAAGACACAATCAAATATAGAAGCAGAAGACAATGCAGATGAATGTCTTCCTGTTACATCTCTTGAATTTCAGCTACCTATCTATTTACCATTATGAGCCAAAGGTAAGACAGAAATTGACTTTAGTAAAGTGTCAGGCTCAGAGTCTACTTCGACAGAGAGCTGGGATTCCTCAGATCCTGCCAATGGCCACCAAAAATTACAAATGTTGTGAGGGAAATAATTGTTAAGAAAGGTTTGCCTGCAATAAACATTGAAAGTTTGCAAGGATATTATGACTCAAAAAAGAGGAAACTTACAGAACATCATCATTATTGTAAATGTTCTTCTGTAAAATGTCAAATGAAAAGAGAATGCTTAGTTTGTAGTAATGCTCAAAAAAAAAAAAAAAAAAAAAAAAATTCTGTGGACCATGTCTGTTGTTTGAAGACTCTGATTCAGTATATCGTCTTGTAAATCTAGATTAGGCAAACCAGAGGGATTTGATTATACTCAATCACCATGAAAATATTTATATGAGAACCTGCCTCAGCATGAGAACAGTTGTAGCCATAAAACTAATTATGTGTCTTGGAGAAATCTGGAACATAGTTTATCAGGTTTTAGGATAGATGGCTGCATTCAAAGACAAATATCTAAAGAACAAGAATTTATGAAAGAGTTGCTGTAAAGGCTGCTGGATGTTAATCTCTTACTTTCATCTAGAAATCTTGCATTTGCAGGCAATAGTAACAGATTAGAAGATCAGGAAAATAACAATTTCTTAGGTGTGACTGAACTCTAGAGAAAATATGATCCATTTCTAAGAGAATATACTCTTCATTTGAAGAAGTGTTGCCAGTGTTATGGCAATGGTGCCAACATGTCTGTTCACATCAAAGGAGTTAAGCTATCATTAGGGGGACTGTCTGCAGCTTATCTATCTTGTGCTTCTCTCTCTCTTAATCTCGTAGATGTCCATGCTGCCAGAGGTTTTATAGAGTTCGTAAAATTTTTCAATTGTGTAAATCAGTTGTATAATTTTTTTAGTGCCAATCCTGGGAGAAGTCATATTCTTGGTCAGAACACAGAAGATCGCTTCACAAACTTTCAGAAACTTGGAGTTCAAGAGTAGATGTCATGAAACCTTTAGCTGAAAAATTGCAACAGATAATATCAACTCTTCATTGTGTTAAGTCAGAACATAACCTAACCAAAGAAGCTGTAGCAGGAGTAACAGGATTGATTGATTATTTCATTAAATTTAAATTATCTGAATGATTTGCGCAAATAAGCTTTAAAAGCTCAATTTTGTGAGTGTTATTTTACAAAGACAAGATATTACTTTACTGAAGGAAAAGCAACATATAAATAAACTTTAAGAAGACATGCAGAGACTGAATGCTTATTGGTCCACTTTTCTCGAAAAAGCTAAACGAATTACAGCTGAACTACACACTGGTGCAGAATTTGAGGAACATAAAAGAAAAAGGGAAAAGAAAAGTGTGTTTTGATGAAAGTGAAGTACATTGGAGGAGGAGGAGGAGGAGGAGGAGGATCTTAATTGTCTTGAGTTTCAATCAGTATTTCTAGAATTTGTATTGCTCTAAGATTATTTTGTACTTTGCCAGTTAGTGCTGCTTCTGGCGAGGGAAGTTTGAGTAAACTGCTTCTAATAAAGAAGCATTTGATGTCCACTTTAGGAGAAAAGCTGAACCATTTATCTATTTTGTCAATAGACTTAAACATCTTAGATGTTACAAATGATTTTGTGGTTGCCTGCCAAAGCTAGAAAATTCAAGATGTTACAATGATAACTACATGGAAGATACGAGGTACGTCCAGAAAGTAAGTTCCGTTTGGTAATAAAATTAAATTGTGTACAGATACAGAAAAATTATTTATTGCACAAAATTCTACAACTCTTAAACTACTTTTCCACATAACTGCCGAAATTTTGCAGGCATTTGCATAGCGTGGCACAAGTTTTTGTATACCTTCCTCATAGAAGTTTGCCGCCTGTGTCTTCAACCAGTTGGAAACATTTTCTTTCAGCTCTTCGTCATTGTTGACCGCCAAGGAAAGACTTGAGATGTAAGAACAGATGAAAGTCGCTAGGAGCGAGGTAACCAAAGATGGACACCCACTTCGTTCTTAATCGTGCACTTCACTACGTCCTTCATTGAACTGTCCGACCCATCTTCTCACCATTGAATCACTCATCGCATTTTGTCTGTAAACTTCGCAAATTTGCCGATAAATTTCAATTGGTTTCACTTTCCTAGCATTCAGAAAACGAATCACAGATCTGATTTCACAAGCGGCGGGATTTTCAATCAACACCGACATTGTGAACAAGCACAACAAAGCGTACGTGGCTGACAGCGATCTCAAAATGGCTCACGTTTCTTCTCCTTGATACAGAGCGTCTACTGCGCATGTGCGGAACTGTGATCGCAGAGCTGCAGCGGAGAGAAATTGAAACGGAACTTACTTTCTGGATGTACCTCGTATATCACATCCTAATCTTTCTTTAAAATGTACCATGCAACAAATCTTCAGGGTACTCACTTAAGATGTCAGTATTTGACATTAGTATTAATAAATAACTATGATTCAATAATTAAGTTGTTATAATCAGGTATTAAATTTATTCATTAAAAACGCATGTGTTACTACACTGCAGACTATAGTACATCAATATCCATTATTGTACTTTACTACTTTGTATAATAACTATGTGGGACCTGATGAAGTTGGGGTTTGGGAAGGGTCTACAATCATGATTTGCCAGGGGGCCCATAATTTATCTGGGCAGCCCTGATCACAGACTAGTTAATGACATGGTGTATTTACATCAAGTTGAGTTCTAAGAGTGGAGCAATTATAGTCTATAATAGTTTTATATATTATTGAAGCCCATCAAAAATTTCTTTGTCTTGTCTTGAGACATCTGTTCTCTGTTCCAAGCATTTCTCTGCTCGAACAGCTCCTGTAACTAAATATGAATATATTTTTCGTTCTTATAATTGAGTTGAATTTATTTTGAACTAAATATAGTCTTAAAACTATGACTACATAATGTACAACGTCTAATACAAATTATTATTCCTTCTAAAAATAGAAATAAAAATCTTATTTATCTACTCTCAGTATTGCCTACATAAAGATGCTGCCTAAATATATTTAGTCCCAATTCCAGGTTATTTGTATATTGGTGGCCATCATAATAATTATATTACATTTCCATCCCTGTTTATATTTAACCATCCTATTATTCTTCTAATATTCCCCTTTGTTCATTATTCTTGCCCATTTCTCTCACTTTACCTAAATAGTGTCTTATATTCTTTGTATTTTGTTCTCCTTTTACACTGAAAATTTTTCCTAATTAAAATTTCCTCATCTAATTTATTTCATTTTTGTTGCCATGCCTTTGTTTGAGTGCAATGAAAAGCTATGTTTTCTTCACACATTGGACATTTTGATAAATCTTTGTCATGTATTAGACCTTTTAAATTCATAACTCCAGTTCTTGCCCACACAAACCCTTATTTACCTGCTTTATCCCAAGTTTATGTATATTTTCCCTGTCCCATACTGTTTATATTTCCCCATAGAGCCTTAAAGAACCCTTTTATCTCATCGCACAAAATATTTCTTGTCTCTCAATATCATTTAGTCTCGCACTTACTTCTTTCCAGAACCCTTTGTTTTGATGTGCTCTATTAATTCTGTTGGACAACTTGCTGAACTTTAAGGAACTATGATCCTTTCCACTTGCTCTACTCTTGGATACCAGTATTCTTTAATAATATCACTATCTTCCAGTTTGTAAATTCTATATAGGTATTTCATAATTCTTGAAATG
This sequence comes from Deroplatys truncata, assembly GCA_030765065.1. Lineage (NCBI taxonomy): Eukaryota > Metazoa > Arthropoda > Insecta > Mantodea > Mantidae > Deroplatys > Deroplatys truncata. The sequence continues at coordinate 289,576,217 of CM060981.1, forward strand.
ATTTTTTTTGTTCTAACTGGAATATCTACCTAGCTCTAGCCGCACTACCCCATTCAGCAATGCTGTCGGTAAACCCAAAACTTGTGTACAAAAAGCTCAGTTTATTTTATTGGCTTTTTTCAGACACTGACTACACCCCATATTTCCACATCTATAACATTCTGGCTTCAACTTGGCTGTGAAGATTCTTTCTAACCAATTAACTCTTATATAATTTTCCCCACCATGCTCTTATAACACTCATGGCTGTTTTTCCTTTGGCTATTGCATTTTTTCTGTTTATTCCATCTTCCATTCAAATTTCATCTTGTCTCTAGATAATCAAATTTGCTTACCATCTCAATTTCTTTCCCATTCATCTGCCATTTCTCATTCTTTCACATTTGGGACCATCCTTTGGACACCATTATGCTTGATTTCTTTTAATTTATTTTCAACCCCCAATTTTTACAGAACTTATTAAGTACTTTAGTTGTTTTTCCCAAACCTCTGCTTGATATGGATCCAATCACTAAATCGTTTGCAAAAAGTAACCCTGGTATTTCTTTATTATTAATTACTGGCAAGTGGACACTTTCTCTTTGAATATCCTCTGTACTATCATCCAATCTCTCCACTTCCTGCCCTATTTTGCCAGTATTTATTATTTTCTCTGTACCCATTTGCAATTTTCTCCCTTTTCAGAATTTAATTCTCTATAAAACTTATCATACTTCCATTTATATATCTAAAAATCCCTCCACCTACGTCCTTTTTATCACCACTTGCTCTCCCCACTTTGAATATCTCCTTTTTGGGAGAGGGAAATGACAGCTTAATACCACATTCATAACTGAACTCAATAAGTATAATCAGAGTATCTATAGCTAGTGAGCACAACACATAATCCACCACACTCTGTCCGTGTTTGTTCACAAAAGTAAAGTCCTCATGCATAACAGACCCACTTATTCCATTGCAAAGGATAAGATTATTTTCTTCACACAAGTGTATGAGTTTTCTTCCTTCTTTCTTACAAAACCTATCCTTGCTTTGCCTTCTCCCTATTTCAAGCTTCCTATCATGCTTTTCTAATAGGTTACTCAGTTGCACCTGTTATTCTCCTAACCTTGTGTTAAAATCCCTCATAATTATTATTTCCACTTGATCATATTTGTTTCAAAGATCCTCAATGCCCTAACTTAATTTTCTAAACACACTTGTGCACAATATTCTAATGTGCTTGTGGGTTGTAAACAATACCAACACATAAAGCCCACTTTTTGATTAGAAATTCAAAAAGAAAGCCACATCACTGAATTCCTCCATAGCTCTTTCTCTTCTCTTACTTTAAATCCGAGTTGCTGGTGAAAGGCAGACAGAGTCGGACGTGTTAAACACACACTCACGCAAAGGAAAGAATGGCAATCCAAATTGAGGTGTATAGTCAGAATTGGAACATTTAATGGCTACAGGATTTATAAACAAACTGGAAAGTTAAAAAATCGACCTACGATAATGTCATGGTTTGTGTTTGTCATACTGGTACTGCTAGTAATTGGCGGAATAGAGAAAAATCCAGGCCCGGACACGGAACAAGATATTAAAAGTATGCTTAAAGGAATTGCAGAAGATATAAAAAATATGAAAGGAATGGAGAAGAAAATTGATGAGAAGATTAGATGGAAAATTTGAGGGGCTGAAAAATATGTGGGGAAAATTTGAAGGAAAAGTGAATTAGGAATTAGCTGAATGCAAGAGAAAAATTTTATACTTGGAAAAAACAGAAGACGGAAGAAGGAAAATGAACATGTTAATTTTGGAGTTGAAGAATCAAGAGAGATGCGAGTTTGGGATCAAATTGAAAGAATCTTACAAGATAAACCAGAATTAAAACTTGGAGGATGAGAGATGTTTTTAGAATCTGGGAAAAAAAGGACGAAATCCAAGACCGGTAATCGTCAGATGTGCTTCAATGAAAATAAAATGGGCAATTTTATCAAATGCCAAAAAGCTAAAAGGGACAAAAATATTTATAGAACAGGTTTTGGGAAGAAAGAGAGTGAAATAAGAAACATTTTACATCAAGAAATGAATGCGAGGGCTAAAGGAGAGAAAGCTTTCGTTAGAGGGCTGGATTTGTGGATAAATGGAAGGAAGCAGGATATACGTCAGAAAAATATGAGGCATGTGTCGGAAGAGGGTCAACGAACACGAGTAAAAATATTGGATTTGGAGACAGATAGATTAAATGAAATGTCACGAGGTGAAGTTTGCATGAGGAAGCGAATGGAGGAGGAGAGGAGGGGAAGCGGAAGGTATACATTACCAAACAAACAGATTATACCGGAGAAACAGCTGATAGAGGACACGCACAGAATGGCCTTGGGAGCAACTGCGGGACTGGATGTGTGGAGAGAATCTGGTCTCAGTATTATTTCGTCACCTGGAGGGAGCATTATGCAAGTGGAAGATTATTGCAGGGCAGAAACAAAGGATGAGTAGGAGTAGGGCTAAATTACAGGAATTTATATTTGAGAGAGAAAAGGCTCTGTATAGGAGAAGGAATTGGGGGGGTATATTCTGGAATATTGAAGGATGGTGGGATAAAGTGAAGAGTGGAGAAATATCACAAATTTTAAATTTAGCAGATGTGATAGGTGTGGTGGAAACTTGGTTGTTAAGAAATAATAATGTGGATGTGAGTGATTTTGATTTTTATGGGAAATGTATTAAAAGGAAAGATAAGGGGAGAGGATCAGGAGGGTTAGGTTTATTAGTGAGAAAAAGCCTTAAAATTAAAGTGAAAGTATATGAAGATTTAGGTGAAGAATCGGTCCTGTGGTGTGTTTTAAGTGGTTTTTGGGAAAAAGAAAGTGTGTGTGTTGCAGTAATATATAACCCGCCAAGTTCCTCGGAATTTTATGAACCACATTTATTTAACAAGTTAAGACAAAATGTGGAGGAAATATCAATTAGGGAGGTATACAAAGGTTTTATAATAATGGGGGATTTCAATGCAAGAGTGGGGGAAAGTCGAATACAGTTAATACATCTTGAAGGAGAGTTTACTGGAATAGCAAGAGAGAGGGATAGAAGAAGGAGCAAAGATAAATGTATTAATAATGAGGGAAAGAAATTAATTGAGTTTTGTGAAGAATGTAATTTGGTATTGTGCAATCGAGTGAAAGGAAAAGATGATGCAGGCGAGTTTACATTTATGAACAGAAATGGGCAGTGTGTGATAGATTATATTTTATATTCATTAGAATTAGATGAATATTGCATGGATTTTGAGGTGTTGAATATAGTTAACTCTAGTAACCATTTTCCAATAAGAGCTGTATTTAGAGGTCCAATGGTGGAAAAAGTAAATGTTAATTATTTAGAACAAGAAGGAATTGAAATTCAGAATTATAAATGGAGAGATATGGAAGCAGAAAGCTTTTTGGGAGAGATGAAAAAACAATATGTTAAAGCTAATAGATATAGAGGAAATGCTTAAAGAAAATAAAACTGAGGATGCAGTTGAAAATCTAGAGGATTTAGTGAAACAGGCAGGATCAAAAATGAGAGGGAAAAAGGAAATATATATAAGGAGAGGGTGGTATGATGAGGAATGTAGGATGGCGAAACAGAGAGTGTTAAGGAAATGGAGGCAAACAGGGGATGATCAGAAAAAGACAACTTCATGATTGAAAGATGGGGATACAAATTTCTTATGGGAGTTAAAGTTAAGCAGAAGGAATGGGGGGAAAATGAGCCAAGAAATTTGAGGCAACAAGAATAAATAATACAAAAACAATTTGGACATTAATGAAAATAACTTATAAGGTCAGAGTTAGAGAAAATAATATTAGTTCTGCAACCTGGTGCAGATATTTTGGAAATCTTTTGGGAGCAGAACAAGGGGAGTGTCCAAAAATTAGAGAAATAGAAAATATAGGATATATTGAGCAATTAGATTGACAGATAGAAATGAATGAAGTAAGAGAACAAATAAATAGATTAAAAAGAAATAAAGCGAGTGGGGAATTCCTGGGGAATTTTGGAAGGTTTGGTGTACGAACAAAACTAGATTAGGATTGTTAGTTAGACTTTTAAACAATGTATTTGAAGGGGGGAAAGGTACCAAATAGTTGGAGATTATCAATAGTAGTACCGATATTTAAAAATAAGGGGGAGATAGTAGACTAATTATAGGGGAATTAGTCTACTATCTGTTTTAGGCAAGATATATGGGGGGGGGGGGGGGGTGTTGGCAGAAAGGGTTCAAAAGTGGGGGGGGGGGGGGAAGATGAGAAAAAATTATCGGTCCTTCAAGCAGGTTTTAGATGTAATAAGAGTACACTAGATAACATTTTTGTTATAAACACAATGGTAAAGAAATAGTTAACCAACAAGAGAGGGAGGTTATACATGTTATTTGTAGAGTTTGAAAAGGCCTTTGATACGATAAATAGAGAGGCACTGTGGTTTAAACTGAGCTAAAAAAGGGATGAGCACTAACTTTATAAGAGTACTTCAAAGAATATATACAGTCAATCAGTTTTGTATTAAAATTGCTAATAATAAATTAACGAGAAGCATTTCGAATAATATTGGTCTAAGACAAGGTTGTAAATTGAGTCCTGTATTATTTAATCTGTTCATAGACGATATTTGGAATCAATTAGAGTAGAGAACAGACATGTGCCAGTAATTAATAATAAGGAAATACCTGGTTTGTTATTTGCAGATGATTTAGTTGGGGATCTATAAGTAATGTGGGATTGGCGAGAACAATTGAAGTGATAGATAAATTTTGCAAAAAATGGAGTGTAAGAATTAATGTAAATAAAACAAAAATTATGGTGTTTAAAAAGGGGAATAAATTATGGACAGATGAGAGATGGTATTGGGTGGAAGAGAAATTGAGGTTGTTCAAAAATTTGATTATTTAGGGATACGATTAAGCAGCAATGGTGGATGGAGCGAACAAAAGAGAATAGTATTAGCTAAAGGAAATATGGCAATGAAAGCCATCAAAACTTGTATAGATACAATACCAGAAATGCAACTAAAATGGTTAGAGAGAATTTATAATACTATAGCAGAAGCAAAAATGTTATATTGAGCAGAGAAGAAGGGTGGGTAAATATAGACATGATCCATAGGAGATTTTGTAAACAAATATTGGCCTTACCAAGATCATCACCCAACAGAGTAGCTCAAGCCGAATTAGGGAGAATGGGAATTAAAGGAAAAATTGTGGAAAGAGTGCTAAAATATTGGATTAGAATCAGAACATTTTACATCAATGTTCGTTAGTGCAGGAAAGATTTAATCATAATGAGTTTTGGCTAGGTAAGATAAAGGAAACCTTGATGAAGATAGGCTTTGGAGAGCTAAAGAATTACTACAAATAGGTTTCTGGAATGAAATTAGGACAAGAATAGAGGACATGGAAAAACAAGATTTATTAGCAAGTTTTACTTTTAAGAGCTTACTAGATTATACAGAGAAATGAAAGTAGTATGGAGCAGGGAAAAGTATGTTGATATATGTGATAAAACAGCAAGAGCAGGATTTCCATGGGCTGGGACAGGGTGGTGAATTTGAAAGGTTTGAGAAAAGAGATTGATTTGGAGAAATGCCCACTATGCCACCGGAAAGTTAAAGAGTGGCATATAGTTTTAGAGTGTGAAGAAACGAAGTTGTTTAAAAAGAGGATAGAGAAGAGAGAATGGTTAAATTTACCAATAGAAATTCAAGCTAAAAGGTCAGTAAATGTAAAATCTAGGAAAAATATAATAGAAGGAGAAAACTTGGGGCTGAGTCAGAGCTAAATGGATGAGGAAAATTAGCAAGGAAGAGGCAAATGAGTATTAAATTACAGTAGTTTTTATTTGATATGTTGCAAGTAGGAACCAACAATGACAACTTTAAGGTTTGAGTTTGTTGGGGTCCATTGAAAGTAACTCAAGGTAGAGTTAGAGTTAGTATTGGAGATTAAATAAATTGATAATTATACTTTTAGATTAGGAGGAATGCTGGCTACCAGTATTCCATACTGCTTGATACCAGTAGTTAAGAGATTAGTTTTCTTTATATTTTATTTTATTGTTATTTTTAGAAACTGGGTTAAGAATAAATTTGTAAAAGTGTTGTAAATTTGTACAAGTAATTGGGTTAATAATAAAATTACTTCTTACTTTAAACCCTTTTTCTTTTCTCACAAAACATCCCAAACCACCACCACCACCACCACCACCACCACCACCACCACCACCACCACCACCACCACCACCACCACCACCACCACCACCACCACCACCACCACCACCACCACCACCACCACCACCACCACCACCACCACCACCACCACCACCACCACCACCACCACCACCACCACCACCACCACCACCACCACCACCACCACCACCACCACCACCACCACCACCACCACCACCACCACCACCACCACCACCACCACCACCACCACCACCACCACCACCACCACCACCACCACCACCACCACCACCACCACCACCACCACCACCACCACCACCACCACCACCACCACCACCACCACCACCACCACCACCACCACCACCACCACCACCACCACCACCACCACCACCACCACCACCACCACCACCACCACCACCACCACCACCACCACCACCACCACCACCACCACCACCACCACCACCACCACCACCACCACCACCACCACCACCACCACCACCACCACCACCACCACCACCACCACCACCACCACCACCACCACCACCACCACCACCACCACCACCACCACCACCACCACCACCACCACCACCACCACCACCACCACCACCACCACCACCACCACCACCACCACCACCACCACCACCACCACCACCACCACCACCACCACCACCACCACCACCACCACCACCACCACCACCACCACCACCACCACCACCACCACCACCACCACCACCACCACCACCACCACCACCACCACCACCACCACCACCACCACCACCACCACCACCACCACCACCACCACCACCACCACCACCACCACCACCACCACCACCACCACCACCACCACCACCACCACCACCACCACCACCACCACCACCACCACCACCACCACCACCACCACCACCACCACCACCACCACCACCACCACCACCACCACCACCACCACCACCACCACCACCACCACCACCACCACCACCACCACCACCACCACCACCACCACCACCACCACCACCACCACCACCACCACCACCACCACCACCACCACCACCACCACCACCACCACCACCACCACCACCACCACCACCACCACCACCACCACCACCACCACCACCACCACCACCACCACCACCACCACCACCACCACCACCACCACCACCACCACCACCACCACCACCACCACCACCACCACCACCACCACCACCACCACCACCACCACCACCACCACCACCACCACCACCACCACCACCACCACCACCACCACCACCACCACCACCACCTTTTTCTAACACTTGTAAGATTTCACCATTGCGCACCTTTTCCAGTAGACCTTCAGCAGTCCAGTTCACTATGGACAACTCAAATCCTTAGACAACCCTTCCAATCAAACCTAAATTTATCCAATTTAGCTTGGCTTCTTGTATGCACTTGCACACTTTCTCTTGTTCTGCCATGATCTTCAAGTTCCAAAATCCTCCCTGCTAACACAGATAGATACCATATTTAGCCCCCTCTTGACTCCGTACATCCAAACCAGCTGACGTGCCCAATGCCAACCTTCATGTACCTTGTACAAGCTGATCTGAAGGTTGTATCCATTTCCTTGGTGACATGGCAGTGTCTTGCTTACACCATCCCTCCTCTACTGTTAAAGTGCTAGTCAATCATTCCACCTCCATGTTTCTGCTCACACATGTAGTTTGGTACCCTTCCTGTGCTCTACCATGCTGACGAATTTCCTGCTTCACACCATCAATCCACAAATCAATTCCTTTCGTGAACACTTTTTTTTGCCCTCTTCCCTCACTTTCTTAATTTCCTTAGTGCTATAGTTTTCATTTCTTGTTGCTTTTTACCCAAATCTTGTTCAATGAAGATTCTTGCTGTTTCTTAGCACCTCCCAATTGAAATTCATTGTAACTATACTAACAATTATATGTCTTGGTCTATGCACTCTTCTTCCAATTCTGTAACAGTCAACAATCTCCCATCCTACACTCTTTAATTGCAGTTTTTGTTGTATAAGGTCTTCAGTGTCCTGCTAACTTGTCTTTCTCTTCTTTCTTGTACACCAAAAATGATTACATGTAACTTACTGTTCCCTTTCTCCATATTTTCCAATCGTCTTAGTCTTCTCCTGTCATTATCTCACTCTTTATCTCTCCTTCAAAATTGCCTAAGAGCAATTTCATATCTTCCAATTTACAATTGATTTTCTTGTTTATTCAGTTTTCTACATTCCTTATCTCCTTGGTAATAGTTTCAAACATCTTGCCTATCCATTCCATTCTTGGGCCTGGATTGATTTCAATTCCTCCAATAAACAAAAACATTAGCATTACCAAAATAAACCCATAGCTTGCTCTTTCCCATCTTTGTTCCTCCTTTCCTTGCCAGTTAGTTTTTTCTCACATTAAAAATGTTGATTCTAGCTTGATACATTTGTACACTGGTATCCATTTCGCAACATAAGTGCATGTCTGACACGCTCTTCTTCCTATGCAACTTGCAAGCAACTCCTCATTCTTGTATAAGAATATAAACCATATCACAGCAATAACCAAAAACTGGAAGTGGTACATAATGAAATGCAGGTGATATTACCAAATCACAATGCGAGTTGAATGAAGACTTGAATTGCCAAAAGCTTAATTATTGAACATGTTTCATAGGTCATGTTGCATATGTTGAAATCTGCTGATGATGTAGGCAACTCAGAGTACAAAACATGTTCAGTAAGTAAGCTTTTAGTGAAGCAATTCAAAAGTTCATTAGACTTGCATTGTGATTTAGTAACACGTAATAGCAATTTAAAATAACTCATTAATGTAAGTTTGAAAATAATTATAACAGCACTTTACAATGAACAAATACTTTTATGTTTGTTCTGGTCATGCAACCTAGCATTATATGCTTTCACAGATGCGAAGCTTTTGTCACATATTATGCCATGCATACTTCCATTTTTGTATGCAAAGAAGTATTTCAAACTCCATTCATCTTTAAATGCACTTTCCTTGTCTGTATCATAGCTAAAATGATCAAAGTACGTACCTGTTGATGGGAAGCCCTTTATAATTTGCACAACAGTTCTAAGGCATGTGAAAATCTTAATGACAGCTATGAAGCGAGTTACTTACTAGATCAGGAGGTGACCGGTTGTCTGCAGGAGTGCGTGGAACAGTCATTGTCAAATATTCGGACACCGGTTATGCACTGCACTGCACTGATAAACTTATAGTTATATACTGTATATTTAAATCCACCGCTGTAAAATGCCCTTAATATAAAAACACTGTCAACCATCTGCCTCCAGTTCTTCCACACCTGACAGACCTTCCTCTTCTGTGGAATCACTCACATCATTGCCGCCGTCACTGCTGTCGCTACTTTCTGCACCATTATCCTGGGTGAGAATTTTTTCTATTTGATTTTCTGCAGTTCCATATTTTTCGAAATAATGATTTTCAATTTATTCAACATGTAGACATACATTTTCCCATTCTGGCCTTCCAATTTCTGCAAATCGCTGGCGACATAATAAGTATTTGCCCTTTGGCAACAGGTACCTGCAAACCTAATTCGCTATTGTCACTCCAACTTTTAGATGTTGTATGACTGCTGTGTATGTATGACTATAGTTTGATCCTCTAATTTATACCTTTGAGTAAGGTACTCTTCCAGCTGAGATCATATGTCGTGCTTTTCTATTAGAACTCTTCTATTTGATTTCGTTTTCTTCCACTTGAACCCTAAATCTTTTATAATTTTTCTGAGATTTGTAGCACCACCTTGAAAATCTATGCTGATATAAGTACATATAAAATTATAGTCATTTGGAAAGTTAGAAACAGACTGAAAAATTCAATGTCATAGCTGAGATTTGAACCATGGATCTTAGGCTTTCCGTGCCATTGCTCTAATTGACTAAGCTATCATGGCAACATTTTTTTTTGCTTTTCTATTAGAACTCTTCTAATTGATTTCGGTTTCTTCTACTTGAACCCTAAATCTTGTATAATTTTTCTGAGACTTATAGCACCACCTTGAACACTTATACTGTCTTTCAGCTTGATGAGCAATCTGCTTATTGTTGGCACAGTTTTTTCTTCCACATGGAAATTGTGAATCATGCGCCGAATGACGCATTTGTCAAAATCGTCTATTTCTGTTTAGGGACCTTATGTTTCTTCATAGGTGTGTCAAATGGTACTCTTTCATCTATGTGGTTTTTCTTATCTTTGAGAACTTCGGAAATAGAACTCAGTGAAACACCAGTTGCTTTGGCTACTCTTTCTTTCACTCTCTTAAGGCTTTGTGGAACTTGGGTGAACATATATTTTCTTCCGTCATCTCTGCTTCTTGCTTCATGAAGTCGAGACATTTGCAATTATTCCCTTCTTTGAGTATGCAATACCTCACCACTTAACTTGGAAAACGTAGGAACCATGGTTATAAATATAACAAATATAAAATAATCACTATTTAGGTACTGCTCTCTTTGAAATTACAACCAGATGTGGACACTTTCTATGATGATTGTATGTGATATGCACTGTTAGTAAGCAAAGGTATTATATCGCTTTCGTTGATTAAGCTAAACATAAACCATTCTTAGGCTCGGCAGTTGAGGTGATAATCAAGGTCACGATTCCAGAAGTTTTGCGCCAGCTATACCAACTATGATAAAATAAAGGGTAGTGGTGGGTGTCGGCTACTATGCAAAGCTGTAACATATTTGGCATTTTGGGCATTCTGTTCTTTTATATTACAGAATTAAAAAAAAATCTGATGTGATACATTCACATGACTTTCTCTACCCTCTATCTTTATTAGTGAATATACAAACTATTCTTACTAAAGCTTATTTTTCTACCTTCTACTTTTAATCCAAATAAATCTTTACAAAAATAGCTATATTACACATTTCGTTGTATATACGAAGAGAACAGCAATAGTCAAATGTTTAAGAACTGAACGCCATATGCTGGCCTTAAAATTCCATACTGTTTCCATGCAATCATGAGAAACAGCTGAAAGTCGATGGAACTTTAAAAGAATGATAAGTATTGAACAATTCAAACCTTTAATAATGGATATCTCGGAAACGGCTTATGCCACAAAAAATTATTTTAAGTAAATTGTGTGTTTTAAAGAGATCTACATTTTTTGTATGATGTCTTTTCATCTATCGCTTAACATTTACAAGTTACAAGATTCCTTCTGAATAAAGAGGACTTTCTAGGCCATTCTCAGAAAATTCAAGATATAAATTTTATTTGTCATGTAAATATCTTTCATATACAATATTTTAATCGAAATCATTAGATCCAGTTTTTAAAAAATAAAAATTTTAGAAAAATGTTCCATTGAAAGGTAGTTAGGGTGGGGGATTTTCTTGAAATCTTCATGTCGCATCCTAGGAAGATACTAAACTCAAACACCAAGTTTGGTATTTATCTGATTTTTCGTTTTTGAGTTATGCTGTTCACAGACAAGCACACACGGCCATATTTTCAAAATGCTTTATTTGGATTCAGGATACCTCAAAACATGTAGTTCTGATGAAATCTTGGTATCAAATTTTTGGGTGAAATGCAATACTTCCCCTACTTACTATACATAGTAGAGAAAGTGAAAATCTATCTTCTATCCATGTTATGTAATTGAGGCTAAATGGTTTGAAATTAAGGAGTAATATGTTCTTAGTTACATACAATATGTAGAAACAACCTTCAGCTGTGTCTATTATTACTGGCTCAGGGCTCCCAGAGTGAAGGGAAAGAAAAGTTCTGGTGTGGGACACTCGCAGACCATAACAAATTTAGACCTATCCATTTTATATTCATACACAAAGTGAGTCTTCTATTCATGCTACACAATTCACAATATATTTTTGTGTTAGATTGATTTCAAGTTGAGCAGTAAATGCTGAATTACATACAACATAGGGAAACAGTATTCAAATATATAGTTGCGATATGAGCATTAGCAGTGGTAAGAAACAAATAATTGCAAAGTTTTAAGCCTGTCTATCAGAAGACTATGAAAGTGTGAATGTGCAACATGCAGTACTTCAAAACCTGCTATTTCTATGAAACAATTTTCAGTGCAATTTATGTGTTTTAATGAGCTCTATTTTTGCTTGAAGTAACTTTATTGCTTACGTAATATGTTTTTACGTAAATTATTAGAACTTGAAGATCTTATATTGTGCTGCTTTTGTTTTGTTTGGTTACATAATTTTAACTGCCCCACGTATGGGAGCCAATTTGTAACGGTTTAATGTTATTTATTTAACATTATTGTAGCCCCACGTTGTGGTAGCCAATTTGATGCGGTATTACTTATAAAGTTTGTTTACATCATGTGTTGAAGCCATCTTGTGACGTCATTCATTTGTTCGGTTTGTAGCTCCATCTAGTGTTAGCAATTTGTGGTAGTATTAGTGTTTGAAAGAATTTTAAGTTTTGTTTACTGTCCTCCGGCTAGCTATTATTTCAGTCGAACATGTCTCTTGATCAGGGTTGTGTAAACGGAAAGGAATCTTTTATCCAAAAATAACACTGATGAAGAAATTTTTTTTACACATTTATTGTCAAACACGTTAACTATCACATTTATACATTGATCTTAACACTCGCCAAACTGAAACTGTTATAATAACTTCATTACTAATCACTCTTAATTCACGTACTTCAACTTTGTGTATAATTAACCTTACAACACTTTAGATTTTCGTAACTCGTGAATCTATAGCCGACGTATCTCATACAAATATTTTGACGAACTGACGAACTGAAAACGACGTGTAGTGTACAAAGAATTTTGATGAACTGGCATGAAGCTACCTCTAACCTACCCTATTTATACTCCTGCATCCAGATACGCCTAAAGATTATAACTGAACTGCAATTGACTAATAAAACGCGCCAACATTAGCGTCTATTTTAATATCCAATTAAAATTATGAATACATATGCTTTAGGGAGAAAACATTCCAGAAGGTTCTAAACGGAAAAACGCGCCAACATTACGTAACTTCCTCGATTCCAATAATGATAAACAGCTCACCCCCCCTCGCTGCATTATTGCGCTATTATTGACAGTTTCAGTAAGACATTATAAATTTACTTCCCAACAATATTTACAATCAATAAACATCTGAAATCAATGTCACATAAAAATGCATATTCATATTACAATCATTATTTACATTTAAGTAATTTGTGATACAAATTACTGCATCATATGCCCCACTAGAAACATAATTATAAATATTTACAACTTGTTTGGAAATTTTATAATAGGGTTTTTAGTCTCCTAAATCTTGGAACACACGCTATCGCTTTCACTTAACACTTCACACGTATTTAACACACGACATATTTTTTTTTTTTTTTATCTCGCCACTACTTACTGGCTCTGGTTTAATGTGTTTTGACATTAATCTGACATTACAAATTTTTTTTTTTTTATAGCCAATACTGTACCATGAATTATTTAATTACTGTTACAAAAAAAATGGTTTAATTTCTTATATTGTTAACAAAAATTTATCAATTCAAGAATTTTTTTGTAATTATTAAACATATTTACCAAAAATATTCACCCTTTACATAAATATATTTACATCTCTTAAATCTAGACAATGTTTCACCTTTTCTGTTTGCTACATAAGTATTTGTTTTATTTATTTTTACCAATTTTTTTTTCTGAGTTTATTATTATTTAAACAATACTTTTGGAATTGTATTTACGTACTTTTAATTTAATATCATATTAAGTTTCAATCTTTGCATTCTTAATTTTCAAATGTTGTTACAGTTACTAAAAATTTAATTAATTTTTTTTTTTTTAAACATTTCTCTTTTTTTTTTTTAATTTATTTCTCTTTTCAAATGACATATAAATAATTAACCCTCTTACGTTCCAATACATTTCTCTGCAAGTCATCTTTAACTATCCAGCATTTACTTTACATCTCATTGCTATTTACCCTCCTGGATCAAATTGTGTGTGGCTAAACATTACTCGTAGCTGTATCCTAACCTTCAAATTTTTGTTCATGAATCGCCTCTTGTATTCATATGAAATTTCGTCCCATGATAACATTTGAAAACAATCTAAAGTTTCCTGAATTACACATCTTTTAACAACTGTCATTTTCAATTCTTCTACTATCTCTTTAATTTGAGAGTACTCTGACAAATCTGTACTAAACTGTGCTGGACTGGAGTTTTCATTCTGAACAGCTTGGTACTTGTTAATTTCAGAAGTTAGCTTTTGATTATTTACAGGCAAAACTTTTAACTTCTTCGTACAATTTATTTCTTTGCATTACTGACTCATTCTGTATTTCTGATATCTCCCCTCTGAAATTAACTTGCGCCTGATTCACATCTACATTCATAACCTCTTTTATCTCTCTTATCTCACTTGAAATACTACTCACTTGATTTCCTAACTCTGTGTATTCTACATTAACCTCACTTTTAGTATTAACCTCACTTTTTTTGTTACCTATTTCCCTGCTCATGTCTAGCATTTTCTTTGAAATTTCTCCTATCTCACTTGCTATTATTTCCTCATTTTCATCTCTCATTTTTGGCATACTACTATCTAGCTTCATAACTTTCTTTTCAATTTCTTCACTGCTTTGATCTACTTTTTGCTCTAATATCTCATTACTCCTACCAATATTTTCAATTGATTTCCTATGATCTTTTTTTATAGCTTCTCTCAATTTCTCATAACTCTGATCTATTTTTTGTTCTACACTCTTAATAATATCTTCCCTGTTTTGATCTAATTTTTCACCAAATTTTCTCAACATTTCCATAATCACACTAGTATCAGAATTAATATTTCCTGCTGTTTTATTCTCACTTCCTGCACTAACATTTCCTCCCTCCAATATTATTTCTTCTGTATTATTAGTAGCCATTGTTTTCTTTATCCTACCGCTCCTAAGGTACATTTAAAATCTTACACTTTTTTTTTTTTTTTAGAATAAAAATCACACCTTTCTGATGGTATCTGCTGATGTTGCTTTGATGTCCAGCTTTCTGCCCCTCTCTCCTAGATTATATGTCGCTTCTGCGTTGTGTTATGATGAATCTACGTTGTCTCGATGTTTTTGTGTCCACTCATCCGCGTAGTCTGTTGTTCCTATAGTTGTTTCTGGAATCTGCGTCTTCTCGATGTTTTTGTAGTTGAATTCACCTGTTGCCTTGTAATCTCGGAATTACGATGTCCAATCATCCGCGTAGTCTGTCGTCCCTTTTGTTGTTTCTGGAATCTGCGTCTTGTAGTTCAGTTCACTTCTCCATTCGCCCCACATCCTGGTTAATTCTGCTACTTTCCTGGTCACTCTGCCCCTTTCCTGGTCGTGTTCCTTTCCTGGTTACTCTGCCCCACGTTCTGGGTGCCAATTTGCGATAGTATTTATTGTATATGTTTGTATTTGTTAGCCCCACGTTGTGGGCCAATTTGCGATGGTTTAGTGCTTACGTAATATGTTTTTACGTAAATTATTAGAACTTAAAGATCTTATATTGTGCTGCTTTTGTTTTGTTTGGTTACATAATTTTAACTGCCCCACGTATGGGAGCCAATTTGTAACGGTTTAATGTTATTTATTTAACATTATTGTAGCCCCACGTTGTGGTAGCCAATTTGATGCGGTATTACTTATAAAGTTTGTTTACATCATGTGTTGAAGCCATCTTGTGACGTCATTCATTTGTTCGGTTTGTAGCTCCATCTAGTGTTAGCAATTTGTGGTAGTATTAGTGTTTGAAAGAATTTTAAGTTTTGTTTACTGTCCTCCGGCTAGCTATTATTTCAGTCGAACATGTCTCTTGATCAGGGTTGTGTAAACGGAAAGGAATCTTTTATCCAAAAATAACACTGATGAAGAAATTTTTTTTACACATTTATTGTCAAACACGTTAACTATCAAATTTATACATTGATCTTAACACTCGCCAAACTGAAACTGTTATAATAACTTCATTACTAATCACTCTTAATTCACGTACTTCAACTTTGTGTATAATTAACCTTACAACACTTTAGATTTTCGTAACTTGTGAATCTATAGCCGACATATCTCATACAAATATTTTGACGAACTGACGAACTGAAAACGACGTGTAGTGTACAAAGAATTTTGATGAACTGGCATGAAGCTACCTCTAACCTACCCTATTTATACTCCTGCATCCAGATACGCCTAAAGATTATAACTGAACTGCAATTGGCTAATAAAACGCGCCAACATTAGCGTCTATTTTAATATCCAATTAAAATTATGAATACATATGCTTTAGGGAGAAAACATTCCAGAAGGTTCTAAACGGAAAAACGCGCCAACATTACGTAACTTCCTCGTTTCCAATAATGATAAACAGCTCACCCCCCCTCGCTGCATTATTGCGCTATTATTGACAGTTTCAGTAAGACATTATAAATTTACTTCCCAACAATATTTACAATCAATAAACATCTGAAATCAATGTCACATAAAAATGCATATTCATATTACAATCATTATTTACATTTAAGTAATTTGTGATACAAATTACTGCATCATGCTCTAGTAAGTTTTTGCTTTCCTTATGATTTCCCAGTTGTACAAAATTCAATCAGTATGAAGAGGACTACAGAAAATTCAGTATTATTGTAAAAATATATATATATATATATATATATATATATATATATATATGTTAAATCAAATCAATACAACCATTTCTGAGAAAATAACTAACAAGCCTTTTTCCTTGTAAAGGGTAATTTGGGAGTGGAGATTTTGTTTAAAAAATTTTCTTGGCATGCTTTAATAGTGTCTGACCTTAATATTAAATTTAGTACTTTATTTTAATTTAGTTCCTGAGTTATGCTGATCACATACACTGATGTTTTTTAAAGATAATTTATTTATTTATTTGGCAAACTCAAAATGTGTATTTCCAATGAAATCTCAACATGTAATTTTTGGATAGGTTACAATACTTCCTCTGTCACTACAGGTAAGTAACTAATGGAGAAAATAATGCTAACCTTTAGCTTCATTTTATCATCATCAGTCGTATGGTGTTCTGAATGTCTAATCGGTAGAAATATCTAGCAGCAGTGAGAACTATTTAGGTTTGAGTCCCACCCATGAATGAGTTTTATTTATCTGAAATAACATTTATTATATACATAACATAATTTCCACTTGCAAACAGATTTTAAGTGACTTAAAAACGACGGTATTCTTCTTTGTGTTCAAAACAAATATGAAGTAAACCAACATTCCTAAACGAAAAAACAAATAAAAAAACATACATTAACTCATATCATGTGTGTGAATCTTCTGCTTCTATTACAGCATTTATTTAGAAACATAATGCATGTTTTTATTCCTCGTAATTCACCAAATGGGACTTGGTTTATGGCTGTTCTTATTTTGCCATGTTATGGTTTACATGTGAAGTAATATGATTAACTCTGATTGTTGCAGAAGAGATGAAGATACCAGACTACTGGAGATGGCAGAGGAGCTGCATGCTGCTCAATTGCAGCTATTACAACTTAACAAGGAAAGGACACTGTTAAGAATGCGAAACAAGGAAATTAAACTAGCAGTCAATAAGAAAATATGTAAAGACGATGGAATACCAAATACATAATAAAGAGATTCTTTTTATTATAAACAGCAAACATTGCTTAAGCAAAGCAATTTTGAATTATTATCCTTCTCCATATTTCCATTCAATCATCCTCAACCTGATATACCAGAACTTCTTTATCAAGTGGCTGGTCTCCTAGTATTATGAAACATCTATTGTATTCTATGGGCTAGTCTTCAAAAGAATGCTAATCTAATAGTTGCAAAAATTATTAATTTTTGCAACTATTAGATTAGCATTCTTTTGAAGACTAGCCCATAGAATATAATGGAGACGGAGAATTTCCTCTTTCAAATCCCAAAGGTCCTCATCACAGTGTTCCTATCCTCTTATGGGCTTGATTATACCTCTCTTTGGTTATATCATTATACCAATTCTCAGAGTGGTGAGTGAATGTTTTGCAGTCATAGCCGCTGTCACCTAAGAAATGGCTATTTATTTCCCCTGCCTCTAGTCTGCTGGATTGTGGCGTTACAAAAAACTCTACTGTCACGTGTAGATAGACTCCAGCCAGCTTGCAACAGTACTGGTAATCTTTAGATCACCATCACTTACTATATACAAGCAAAAGAAAACAAACTGGGAAGTAAGTTTTTTTCTCCCCTTGAGCTGTATTTTTAAAAGAAAATCCCACAAAGTGCTGGGATAAAAAGTGTGCTGCTGTGCAACTATAAAACTTTCTCTACCCCTTACTAATTTTATAGTTATTCAGCAAAATATTAATAAAAAAAGTGAATTTTTTAAGGATACACTTTGTGAGAAATGTTTTCAACTCTGTAATAGTGGAATATTTTGGCATAGGTTTTACATACTCAGAGAAAGATAAGAGGCAGGATTCATGATATGCTTTTCCCTTTTAAATCTCAGTTCTTCCTTTCACAGTGCTCCCTTTTCTGTATTTGTATGATAGGGAAAGAAAAGCAGTCTTTATATGTATGTGCAGAGCAACTTTATAGTTTCTCCTCTCATAGTAGCAGCAAGCAGGGGAAGTATTGTCCACCAAAAAATTGATGTTAAGATTCCACCAGAAATACATGTTTTGTGGTCCTCCGAATACAGAAAAGGCATTTTTAGAAAAAGATCTGTGTGTGTGTGTGTGTGTGTGTGTGTGTGCGCGCGCGCGCGCGCGCGTGCGTGCATGTGTGAATAATATTTTGTTTTTTAATGACACTGTCAATTGCCAGGATCATATAAGAGTCACTGGTGTGCTGGAATTTTATCCCTTAGGAGTTCTTTTACATGCTAGTAAATCTACTCACATGGGGCTGTTAGTTTTACGCACACTTAAAAACCATTGGTCTGGGCTGGGTTTGAACCCACGACCTTGGGATCAGAAGGCCAGTGCTTAACCAACTGAGCCACCCAGATTAATGTGTGCACGTGCACGCATGTGGAGCTAGAGAGAGAGAGAGAGAGAAAGAACTCAAAAATGAAACGTGAGACAAATACCAAACTTGATATTAAGTTCAGTACCTTCCAAAGATGGAATGCAAGATTTTCGAAAATTGATTTTTTCAAAAATAGCTAATGATTTTGATTAAAATTCCATAAATTTAAGATATTTACTGACAAATAAAATGTATATCTTGAATTTTCTCAGAATAGCCTGTGTAGTCCTCTTCATTGTGAAGGTATTCTATATAATGTTGCATAACATGTCAACCATAAGATACAGATAAATACTTGCTACACAGATAAAACACATTATTTGTTTCAAATAACTGTTTTTGTTGCATCAGCCATATCTGAGATATCCCTTCATGTGTATTTGAATTTTTCAGTGCTTTATCGTTTCTTTTAAAGTGCTGTTGATATTCAGTTGTTCCTCACAGTGTCATGGAAAGAGTATGAAATTTCAAGGCAGCGTACAGAGACATATGACTATCAATTTTGCTTTCTACATCCCCCTTGTACCTACAATGAAAGGCATGATGAAACTATTTCTGCAAAGGTTTATTTTGATTAACATGAAGTAGATAGAAAGGTAGGTTTGCATAGGAATAGTTAGTAATACCTCTATAAAAATAAAAGAGAGTGGTTAAAGAAAGTCATGTGAACATAATACATGTGATTTTTTCTTACACTAGGAATAGTTTGTAATATCTATATAAAAACAAACAATAGTGGTTAGAGAAAGTCACTTGAATATAATACATCCGATTTTTGCTCATACTCATCTAAAGAGCATGGAATTTCAAAGCCATCACATCACATGATATGATATGATATTTTATTCAGTGCTAAGAACAATACATTGATGGCTACCACTTTTGGCCCTGGCCATTATTGGGTATACCGCCATAATCCATTTGATAAGTAAGCTTATTTACTAGAGGATCTCGAAATTTATTATTCGTACTAAGCACAAATTATGGCTGTCATCAGCCCAGGCTGTTATCTTAGCCATATTCAAAACCAAGGTTTTCCTTGCATCTACTGCTACTGCTGCCACCACTTTATATTCTAAAATCAGAAGACACTCCCACTTTTTTCTCCACTCCTGTTTCTTATCTTCTAGCAGTAAACTAGAAATTTCTGTAAACTGTAGAAATTTCTACTACTTAAGAACTCCTGCTTTGCCTCATCGCCTCCTACCTCTCCCCATTTAACTAATGTTTGTTTTACCACTCTTTTTGCTAATTTACATTCCTTATCAAACCATACGTCTCCCTTATTCTATCCCTCCGCTCCCCTTTCTCATCCCATCTCCTGCTCTTTGCATTAATGTATTGAATATGTTTGCCGCCTCCTCTATTTCCTGGTTCTCTAGCATGAAATTTAGTCCCTGTTGACATATTTGCCCGTACCTAGGGTCTAAAATAAACTTCAAGTTATTTTGTTGATCCTCATTCCATTTGAACTCGGTATACTGCTCAGTATCCCCTTCCCCTGACAATTTCTCCTCTTCCTTTTGTCGTATTTTCATTTCTACCATCAACAGAATAGTGGCAACTATTTGAAATAAAACTTAATATCTTAAAATTATTCATTATATACCCCATATTAACTGGCCAAAGTACATAGTCCATAACAGTTTGTCCATTGTTGTTAATAACGTGCAGCCCCCATTAAATCTTTCCAATACTTGCCAATCAGGATGTCTAGCCCGTTCACTTCACAAAATTCAATAACTTTTCACTTGCTTTGTCTATGAACTTGTCTCTACTATGTCTTACAGTATCCCTTTTAGTTCTTATATCATTTCCAAATATTGTGTGACACTATGTTCACATCTCCCTTGTCCTTTCTAATGCTAAAGTGCAAATTTGTGCTGGCTGGTGTTAAACTGCCCTTTGGATTTCCTGTGCAAGCTTGCTCCATTTCTCCGGCCGTCGATGAATTGAGCTGAGTAATTTCCTGCTCCTGCGGTTTGGTGTTTCTTGTGTCACTTTCTTGCAAATCCACTACTTTACCATTGATCCACAACCTTAAATTCCAATATATGCCTGTTTCCCTTCCATTTTCGCTTTCTTCATTTGACTATAAGTTCCTTCTTCCTAGTGCGTTGTTCCACCAATAAATCCTTGTTTATAAAATGTGTGTTCCTTTTAATAACTTCGTCATCTTCAACACTTCATACACAAACTGCACAGAAGCAAATCACACCACTGTCAATCTTGTTCCTCTTTGCTTTCCCACTTTGAAGGCTTCGGCAATCTCGCAACCCTGTAATTCCATTTCCAGTCTTCCTTCCAAAATTTCTTTGACCTCTTGTGTGGGCCATACACCCCTCCTTTCCTTCACTCCAGCAATGACTAAGTTGAACCTTCTATATCTCTCTTCCAGAAGCTCTACTCTCCTTTTAACGTTCTGTACCTCTGCTCTCATATCTTGCACCTCGTTTCTATCTTCCTTAATTTCCACTAGTTCTTTCTCCACCCCATTCAGTTTAGTACCAATTTTCTCATCCATGTTCTTTATTCTATCCAAAATTTCAGGCATGACAGCCTGAATTTCGACTCCGCCAATTATCAATAAAGTGGCTATTACACTAAGTAGAAAAAATATTTTTACCATCTCTTCTAAGCCTTGTTTCATTTTATTCTCACTCCACATTGTATTATTGAAAGCTCCAATTCTTCCTCTATATACTTCAATGCTTACTTCCATTGTCTCTTATTCCCTTTTTCCTTCCATTCCAGGAGCTGACTACTCGCACATCCTCTCTCTTCAACAGCTAGCTTAGCATTAGCCATCACATATGGATACACACTTTAAAATTCTGACTACCAACTTAACTACAATATTATACAAGAAGTAGTTACAATAATAATTCTTTGTAAGAATAATTTGTAGAAGAATAAGTGGAGAACATTGTGTGAATGCAACACATCAGATTTTGAGTGAAAGGTCCATGTAGGGGTATGTGCACCTTCCAAAGATGCAACACAATTTCCCCATCCCAAACTTTACATGGAAATATGTAAATATCTTTTATTTTCCCAAAAATAGTTCTAATGATTTTGATTAAAATATATATACTTAAAATATTTATCCGACAAATAAAATTTATATCTTAACTTTTTAGGGATAGCCTATGAAGTCCTCTTAATTCAGAAGGAACTTTGTAGATCTGATAAACCGTGAGATATAGAGAGAAACTTATGACTTTCTCTACTCACCCTTCTAGAAACTATTCTTTCAAAAGCTGTTTTTTCTACCTCTCTTTGTTAGTACAGACAAATCTTCATTACTAATTTACACATTTTGTTGTAGGTATATGAAGAATAGAATAAGCTAAGCTATAAACAAATGCCAATCGCTATGTGATGGCTTGAAGTTCTAATCTCTCTGCTTGAACTCAAAATAAAAAGGAAGAAAGAAAAACATCAATTTGCAGTTGAGAAAAATATAAAGTATCTAAAAATTCAAACCAATAACAAAGAATATGTCAGAAATGAATTAATACCATAAAAATGTTTGACATAAATTGTGTGTTTTGACGAGATCTACATTTTTTATGTAGTAAGATTTTGTCTATCTCTTATAGTTTACTAATTATCAGGGTTAGGAGTTTTAGGTACAAATTTCAGATGAAAAAAGGTGCTCAAATAAGGTAAAAAAAGGGACAATAAGGTGCTGGTTTATTTAAGGGGATGCACAACTGAAATTGCTATTTTCTAAACTATCCATTCAATTAGGCTGAAATTTTAACCACATGTCAGTCTTCTTTAGATATAATTGTTTTGTGAATTTCAATCCAAAATCTTAATTAGTTTTCAAGTTATTAATTTTCAAAATATAAAATTATGGGTATATGCAAAATGCAACATATGATGCATTTTTCAAAAAAAAAAAAATCTTATGTTGCTTCTCTGTCAAGGAACTACAAATCTGTAATATAATTTTTTTTCTACCATTCTTAGTTTAAGAGAAAAAAAGTTTTACAGTTTTTGTATTTGCAGTTTTTTTTTTGTATACATTGTTATCTTAAAAAATTAGTAGCGCTAAAACTATTCATTACACAGAAAAATTATATGACAGTTTTATTTATTCGGGTTTTTGAAATAAGCGTAAGAAATGTTAATATGAATGGATGGAAATCGTGTGGAACATTTTGAATATGCAGAAATGCTGAAAATAAGTAAACACCTTAAAATTAAGTTTTAAAAATATAAATAGCTAGCAACCAAATGCGCAAGGGTATTTAAAAGGTCTCGTAACGATCCTGAAGTGTTTGCTAGGTCAAAAATAAAAGTGGATTCTAAAACTACAAGCAATGGAGAATTTTTTGGGACCATAATTTCTTTTAGATTTTTTGAGATTTTGGGATAATTTCAGTTGTGCATTGCCTTAACTAATTCAACGATTTCTTTCCTAATTTATACTACAAACAAGTACATCAAATTATCTCTCATCAAAAGAAGGAAAAAACATGAAGCTGTTGTACTTAAAGACATTAAGCATCTCCACATTTTTAAAAGTAAGTCTGTTTCTATTAGGAGATAGAATGTCTTTGTAGATGCTAAAGTGTCTTTCAACATCCACAGAAACCAGCGGGGCAAACCTTGTATTCACTCGGAATGGCAACTCTACAGATGTGACGAATTCCTCAATGTCTGGATTCTTCTGAAGACTAGATTCAAGTTTGTCTTTGGCAAAGCCATCTAACTCCTCCCTCATGGAAGTAAAAATATTCCATTGTTTTTCATTTTCCAGACCTTGTTCTTCCAATCGTTTAATAGCTGCAAGCAGGTACTTGTAACTATGGACACAATATAGTTCTGTCTGCAAATTATATATTTTCTGTGGTAGCAGAAGTTGCTGTGCCTTGGAAATTGCACCTGCGTTGGATGGATCCAAAGAAAGCACAAACTCTTTAATTTGTCAATTCTCACACAACATAGCAGCACACTCAATCCAAGATCCCCAGCGAGTAATGACCGGGAAATTTAGAAGGAGCAGGCCAGTGATTTCCCTGCAGTAAACAACACGGCTCGGAGCTTTCAGTAGAATCAGGGCAGAGATGAATTGATTTGTAATGTCGTATTTGTTCCTTATGGATTCACAAACCCTGTGAAGGGCATGAGCCAAGCATGTCACATGCTTCAAGTTAGGAAATAAGGGTTTCAATTGGTTAACAGCTGAAACCATGTATGGAGCCTGGTCCGTAACCACAAGAAGAAGTTTTTCAAACTCGATACCAGTAGGCCAGAGTTTTTGGCAGAAGTCTATAATGGATTGCATTACTGTACTGGCATTGCTTTCTGCAGCTCATACATTTTTAACAACATGGGCTTAACTTTCTCCCCTGCTAAGCAAAAAACTAAAATGTTCAAAACATATCGTTCCATTGAGTCTATGGTTTTATCCACAATGATTCCCACATCGCAATCAGACACTTTCTCCTTGATTCTTTTTATGGTTTCTTGGTAAACAGGCTCCATGTAGTTTTTTCTTAAAGTACTCTCATCGGGCATTGACATCTTGTGTATTTTTCAAGAAATCCCTTGAAGGCTGGATGGTTCACCTTATTGAGTGGAATTCCTGCTTGTGTAAGACCTGCACACAAATCAACATTTAATTCCTTCAAATTTTGGCGTTTTGAAGAACTCTCTTGAAAGGCATTTTGTAATAGAGGTTGCCGTGCTTTGTTTGCTTGAAGAGTCTTGTTTATGGGATGCTTACAGCTGGAAATGTGTTGTTTGATGCGATCTCATTGGTGTTTTTCATCTAACAAAATTCCTGAATCACAAATAGTACATCACATAACAGTTCCATCAATGTCTATGAAATCTTGTTTGAATTCCTCTGCCAGAACAATAAATCGAGCACTGGACACCTTTGGCATGCTAAAATCTAGTACTAGTACACTCTTTGGAGAGCTAACACAATGTGACTGTCACACAACTCACTCTTGCACCAATTGGCTGTCCACATTCTCTTATAACACCGCGACAATTACAGAATGTTCTTATTCATGCTGGAATTTCAGCCTCAGCTATTTCTAGTAGTTTCAGCAGAACCCAGTCTTAATAATTCTCGGAACTGCACAGGTGAGGTTACTGCCGTCTCTGCGTGCCAGCCTTCACCTCCACGCAAACAGATGACGTCTCTCACAGTAACAAACTCACATTCACGAACAGTAGGCTACTGATTCTGGTTGGATAGAATCACTCATTGTCAATTACATTATTGTGGGCTACTTTGTGGCGGTAAAGTGAGAGAAAGAGGTTTTCGTCGAACACACAATTATTTTCCATTGTTGTGGGTGTACTTTCAATTCCCGCGCAGCATTTACTGAAAGAGGTACGCTTATTATTCGCACGTTCACAGCAAGCTGAGGAGACGTTAATTGAAAGTTAAAGAATAAATTGGAATGAAACTTAAAAGAAAAAAGGGGATTATGGGTATGATTGGGCAAAAATGGGATAAAGGTGCCAAAAAGGGGTAAAGGTCCCAAAAAAGGGAAAAGGGGCAAGAAAAAATGCCTCTTTTCGCAACTATAAACAAAATTTCACACTGTGATATCTTTCTGCACAGCTTTAACTTACCATAAGAAAAAAGGTGCGCACCTAAAAATCCTAACCCTGCTAATTATACAAAAGTGGTTCAGAATAAAGAGGCCTTTAGAGGCTATTTCCAGAAAATTCAAGATATACATTTTATTTATCATGAAAATAGCTTATTTTAATCAAAATTGTTAGAAAAATTTTTGAGAAAATCAAAAAGAATGAAAATTTTCATTATAAAGAGTAGTTTGTGGTGGGGAGATTTCTTAAAAATCTCATTTCAAATCCACCCAAAAATTCAATGCTGGAGATTTTACAGGAAATGCATGTTTTGAGAGGCTCCCTAAATCTAAAAAGAGCAGTTTTAAAAAAAGGTATGTATACGTGCCTGTGTGAGAGAGAGCTAATCTCAAAAATGAAAAGTCGGTTAAATACCAACCAAGGGAACTCCTCTTCATTCTAAATGGCTTTTGTATAACTGGTAAACCTGAGATAGACAATTGTGCATCTCATTAAATTTTATGTAAAATAAGATTTTTGTGAGGTTAACCTTTTCTGGGATATTCTTTTTTATTGCCTGAATTTTCAAATACTTGTACTTATTTGAAGTAGTTAAAAAAAAATTAGTTTTATTTATGGATGCTCTTTGACCACTATAGTTCGTAGCATTCCATTCTATATTGGGTGTGAAAGTTCGGAAATTTTGCTTAGAGACCTCTTTATCAGGCTTGATGTTCTGGTCTACAACATGGGACCACCAGCTTTACTTCCCTTCCAAAGGAAGCCAGGCTAAAAATTTTTACGAGTCTGTTAATTGATTTTTCTAATGATCAGGCAAAAAACGTGGAATTTGAAAGCCATCACATAGTGATCTGGTTTTTAAACATTTGACTCACTACAGCCAACTGCATCTTCTTATACCTACAAATGAAATGTATAAGTGTATAATGAAAGTTTGTCTCCATTAACAAGAAACAGAGGAATAAACTTTTGTAAGAATAATTTGTAGAAGAGTGAGTAGTGAAAGTCATGCAAATGCTACATGTAGGTTTTTTTGTGATATGGAGAGGGAAGTGCTGTCTTTGTTTATTGCAAGCACATGCAAATTTACCTGTACAGAGTTGCATAACTATGATTGACAATAGCCAGTTGTTTAGAACTATTATGAGAAACAAAACAAAAAAAAGAAACAGTTAACATTTCAAAGTGTATTGCTATAATGTGGGAAAGTCTGAATGAACTGCAAATATTTCAAAGTGTTTAATCACACTATTTTAATATTTTTTAACATTAACTTTGTAAGTTGATGAGATCTGCATTTTTCCCTAAGTTCTGAATCATTTCTTATGGTTTTCCAGTTACGTAAATTTTAGTGAGAATTGATCATACTGTATCCTTGCACATAATGGAAGATACACATTTTATTTGACATGTCAGTATCTCTTAACTAATGCAGTTTTATCAAACAGTGGCAGAATTTTTGGGGTGGGGAGGATTCCTTGAAGATCTTTGCCTTGCTACCTTAATCACAACAAACCATCATATTTATGAAATCATAAAATTTGACTGTTTCAAAGAAAAATTAAAAGCAGTTCCTTGAGAGGTTACAAATATATTTAAGTTCATTTCTCATACAAATGTTTGTTTTAAAATCACTGAAACTACTACTTAGGACAGCAATGTGCATGGCTTGGTGGGTTGCTGCTATCTTATTTATGTGTGAATGTCTGGTTAGGAGGGAAAAGAAGTGAACATTGCACAAAAAGTTGTACGCGCACAAAATATGCAAAGTTAAGAAACAAAGAAAATGTGACACTTAATTCTGAAGAGAAATGATGCCCAGCTTAAACATATAAATGGTATTTATAAAACTTATATAATGCTGGTTGGGTAGACAGAATTTTTTTTGGAAGGGGGGGGCAACTCCTTTGTTTGGCATTAGGCGACTTCAAGTTATCCATTTCTGGCGATATCTGAATATTGCATTTTTTTAGTCAAATACACTCTACCTTAGGTAAGCAGTAGAGAATGTTATAAAAAATAAGATGAACTGTACAACAGTATTCCATCTGGGCTTTAAATGCAAAATAGCATCCTGAAGAAAGTGTGTGAAATAGGGTGACAAGATTGCCAGACTCAGTCCAGAAAGTTTATAATTCAGATGGTGCATTTGGGTTTTGGTTGACGTGATCCAGATGGATAGTAGTCCATATTTAACTTTATTCAGAATATTTTTCTCCAAGACTTATAATGCAAGAGCCTGTTGCAAATGGGAAGTTTAGACATGAGCAAAACTTGCACAGAGTAGTGGTCAAAGCCCTCCTTACCATTGCAAGAAAGGAAGATAGGTAACATGAGCTACAAGTGTAAGATAATTCTGGAAATAAAGGATGTAGTGAAATTAATGGTAACCTTCATTTCTTAAAACATTTTGTTTAAAAAGTACATGCTACAGTAACAAGTACATTAATTATAGAAAAATATTATGTATAAATTCACATGACTTTTCTTACCCTCTATCGTTTATTAGTGGGTATACAAATTATTCTTACACAAGCTTATTTTTTTATCTATTACATTTTAATCCAAATAAACCTTTGCAGAAATAGCTTCATTATACATACAAAGGGAACAGTGATGGTCAAATGTTTAAGATCTGGATACTGTATGCCTCGCCTTAAAATTCCATACCGTTTCCACGCAATTGCGAGAAACAACTGAATGTTGAAAGGATCTTAAGAGAATGACCAAGAAATGAACAATTTGAATCTTCAATAATGGATATCTCAGAAACAACCACAAAAAAACTTAGTTTTGAAATAAATTGTGTGTTTTAAAGAGATCTACATTTTTTTGTGTAGTACATTTTCATCTGTCGCTTAATGTTTACCAGTTGTACAAGATTATACAAAATTTCTTTCAAATGAAGTGGACTTCTCAGGCTATTCCCAAAGAATTCAAGATATACATTTTATTTATCATTAAATAAATATCTTTAATATGTGGTATTTAATCAAAATCGTTAGAGCCATATTTTAAAACATCAAAATTTTCGAATAATCTTCCATGTAAAGGGTAGTCTGAGACAGGGGTATTTTCTTGAAAATCTTTGTGCGGCATATTTGGAAGGTACTGAACTTAAATACCAAGTTTGTGTTGATCCATATTTTCATTTTTGAATTATGCTCTTCACAGATACACACACAGA
This sequence comes from Deroplatys truncata, assembly GCA_030765065.1. Lineage (NCBI taxonomy): Eukaryota > Metazoa > Arthropoda > Insecta > Mantodea > Mantidae > Deroplatys > Deroplatys truncata. Next base: position 289,605,265 of record CM060981.1, read on the forward strand.
CCTCTTTCTAAAAATGATTTTTTGTATTCAGGGGCCTCAAAGCATATATTTATGGTGAAATCTCGATATCAAATGTTTGAGGGAATACAATACTTCCCATACTTGCTATACATAGTAGAGAAAGTAAAACTGTGTAATGATAAGGCAGCTGGAGCTTTCTCTTCATATGGAATATAAGGACAATTTTCCTGTCTATGTAGTGTTTATGTTTTACCTACATTATGTACTGAAGCTTTTACAGGAACTGAAACCAATATTTTGATCAAGAGTGATCTAAAGAGGGAACAGTGACAATGCTAAGTATATATTGAGAACACAATAGCATTATTACTTTTGGTTTCAGACTTATTGGTTACAGATTGTTTATGCACCTGATTCAGTAAAGAAAATAGTTATTTATGATACAAGTGTTTCAAAGTGGAGTTTTATTTTGCCAGTAGGAATGTTTGTGCAGAACTAGGCTGAAAGCCAAATGTAGTAATCCTATGAGCAAAATGAAATCACATTTAACATTTGTCATATACTATTTTTTAGACAGCCCTGAATATTAAATTATAAAGTCAGAAAGTTAAGAAATTTGTATGGAAATAAGTAATAACACAATATGTTCAGACATGCACACCAGCGAGATCTAGGCTGTTGTTTGATCATCGCACCAGTGCTAACAACATGATCGCTTACAATCATTATGCTCTTTTCCTTGCATCATTGAAGAAATCTGTTGTATGCAAAGTCGTACGGTTTCCTCAACTTCTTTGGTAACAATTCCAATGTTATCTTCTCCTCTATTGCAAAGTTTCTTTTGGTTCTGCTGAATCAATTTCCAAGTCATTCAAATAATCTGCCATTACATTAATCCATATAAGGCCTCCATTTAGTGTATATATAATTTCCATCACAAGAAACAAGGATGGTAGCAATGGAGTGTTATAGGAATATTATTTCACTTAGTTTTATAATCTTCAATTTCTAATATGAGCGGCTCTGCTTTTAGTGCCAGCTGTCTAAAAAAAACATACTATTTCTCAGCATACAGTGTGTCCTGTTTCCTCATTCTTAATATGTCACCTCAGGATGAATGCATGTTCTTTATGAAACATATACAATGCAATCTGTTATCGTACATTTTCCATTTTCTATTGCAGTGTATATTTAGGAAGCACCTTATATTATGGAATCATTTTTTTAGGAGCAAGGAAAAAAAACAGATGGAATGATAATTACATGGTATTTTTGCAAGTGATCAGAAAAGACAGCCTTAAACATCCTCTTATTCAGCTGGGCTGAGTTGTTTTTCAAAATATAAGCTTTGAAAGCTGAGGCAGTATTTTTAACACTTAAATGATTTCAGTCTAATTATATAATATATAAATTCAATAATAGCCTGCTTTAAGCAATAAATGTATAAGATAATATATAAAATGTATATTACAGTCATTGTATACGTTTTTATTATTATGTACATGTATAATAATGTTATGTGAATGTATTACATAATTTAATAATGTAGGAGCTGTGAGAAAATAGGTCAAAAGTTGCTAACGATGAGGTAACCTTGAGGCAATAATGAATTGGAAAGTTTAATAATGCTACTAGTAATTCTTGGAGCAACAATAATGTCATTTTTGAGACAGTTTATAAATAGCCAATCAACAACCAGAAAAAGCTTAAGTTAAATGAAAGTATTCTATTGGAGTAGGATTAGCCAATCAGAAACTGAAATTGAGCAAATTGTACAAATTCAGGTGCCTGTTGCGTGTAGACAGTGTTCCTAACCTGACGCAAGATGCGTCCTCAAGAAGTTAAATACATATTCAATGTGAGACAAAAATTCATCACGGAGTGAATATTATAAAGTTTACGTGTTTAAAAGTGCAATTAATAAATAATCTCACAGCTCTCTATATCAGTGAAGTGTTATTTAATCATGTCAAGGATTAATAAAAGAGTGAAGTAAACATAATCTGTGTAAGCCTACATTCTTTAGCCGTATCACACCCTGTTAAGAGAAACAAGTTTCTACAAATTAATACTGATGCAGCCGAGGCAAACATAAATATATATAATATTTAAAGAAACATTCAAATTACAAAGTTAATTTTTTAAACTTGGGGCAAAGGCCTCCGGAGAATTTGTACCATACATGGGGCAGTTTCTACATCAAGTTTGGCTCCCCAAACATTTGAACTACAATACAACACTCCTTCTAAAATTAACTTCATTCAAAGCAGAACACAATAATGCCAAATCTGCATACTTTCTGAATCATAACAAAGTCTTTCACTGCTCCAAGGTTACTCTCATGAAAGAAAAATTGAAAGTACAAGTAGAACATTACATTTCAGGTACCTATGCACACATCATACGTCCTCCACCAAGACACTCATTGTGGGTTCTTATCCATTCTTATTATGAAATGCTTAATTCAAACTACAGATACCTATGCCAGTCTGTTATATGTATATTATTATAATAATAATAATAATAATAATAATAATAATAATAATTTATTGCATTCAGTATAATATTACAGCATTATTTGGCATTGTCAGTAATTACAGTTAGGAGTATTACAATTATTATACATCATGGCATGCACATATGCTTGTCACAATTCTTGACAAACTTATACATATACATGTAATAAAATATTTAAAATTTACTATTATACAATATTTCAAATATTCATCTACATCATAAAAAGCACAATTAAGTCATTTTTAATTGTTTAATAAACTCAGAGCCCTTTGTTTGCTTAGTTGTAGTTGTTACTTTTTGTATAATGCCTTTCCAGTCACATATGGATGTTTATCGAAAACTTTTTTCTTTTCCCTTCCCTATACATATTATCTTTAGTTCTTAATCATGAGTATGTACATTGCTATTAATCTTTATATTTGATTTCCTTCTGACTAATAGAACTCTAAAAATATATAGCGATATAACAGTTAAAATTCTTTCATTTTTAAATACTTCCCTACATGAATCCCTAGGTTTTAGTGAACATATAATTCTTGCATACTTGTTTTGCAATACCAATAACTGCTTTAAATTATCTTCACATGTTGTACCCCAGAATTCAAATGATAATGAATAATTCCACCATAAATGAATTTTAAATTAAAATTGTACAAATAAAGTGCCATATAATTCAACAAATATATCTCCATGCTAATTTTATTGCATATGTAGTTTACATGTTTTGTTTATGATATACTTTTGTCCAATTGTAGACCATGAAATACATGATCATCAGTAATACTTACTTTTGCATTTCCAATATTAATTCTCGGATTACTAAAGGGAGATTATTGATTTTAAAATATACCATGCTTGTCTTATCTAGATTATTAACTATGTTGAAATTTGAGTATTACTTCTGTGCCACAATGCATATTAATAATTAGCTGTCTTATGATTTTTCCCCAGCAAATAATTGATGTGTCATCAGCGTATGAGCAGTTTTAACATTATTAATTACAGGTAAATCATTAGTATACACCCTAAATAATAAAGATCAAGCTCTGATCCCAGTGGGACTCCATATTTTACAATTGCTAATGAGGATTTATATTTTGCTTTAATCTGATTTGTTTTATATATTATTTGTATGCTTTGTACCCATCCATATAAATGTCTTCTACCTCCAATCCCCCTTAACCCTCCCTATACCACAGTGACCTATTTTTTCCAATATCAATTGATGATTGACACTGTAAATATAGAGATAAGAGACACTCTCCCATTAGAATGCTGAAGAGGGGAGTGTAGTGAGAGGTAAGACACCAATAACTGAAACTGCAAAAGAGAAAAAGCTGCTGTATGGGCTTTTGCCTCCAACTTTTTTTTTCTAGTGTGGTACACCTACAACTACTCTGTTGCCTTTAATAACCTAGAGCATCAAATTAAACCCTAAAACAGAATAGCAGAGCAAGTATTGAAATCTTAATCATGTATAACTAAATAATAAATGCATTACCATGTGGATGACAAGAAACTCTTTTGCATTCAATTCTGAACATGCAAAGAAGACTTCGGGTGTAGTACTACTTTGAAAAGGAAAAAACTCTGCATTGCAACCATGTTTACTGAAATCTGTTTGTTATTTTTTCACCTGACAATTGATGGAATAATTTATACTTTCCTAGTCATATAACCAGCTGCCTTCATCATTGAAGGACATGCTATTCTTATGGGTGCCTTCAAAGCAAATTATATCTGGAAATGAGAAAAAGTCCATTAAAATATATAAATGGGCAATAATTTAATTGAATCTTGGGGTCTGTGGATATACTAAAACTTCACTTACCTGGAATTAATCAAACATGTTTTGAAAACAGCATTTGCTTTCATCTTCAGCTTTTTTCCAACTGAACATCCCAGGATCTGGGTCCATAGATGTAGGTGGAATGGAAGTGGTTTCATTTGGTGTATCCATGATGAAGCTGCTTAGATATTTGAGTGGTGGGATTTCAAAGTTCATTACTGTTTTCACGTGTTTGATTATGTGTAAGTTTTCCCAAAACCTGATGCCCTTCCAAAGATAGACAAACCAGATAATAATATCAGACCCATAGTTAGCAGTGTAGACTCCACTACATACAAACTTTCCAAATGGCTGGTCAACAGGTTCAATTCTCTACAAAAATTTGATAACAGTAGCATCAAAAACTCTTTTGAATTGGTCAAGATTCTTCAAAACACAACCATCAACACAGAAGATTCTATAATATCTTTCTATCTGAAATCCCTTTTCCCAGCATTCTTATTACCAAATTATTATCATTCCTAAAATTTTGACTGACATAGAAATACAGGACTACTCCACCCTCACTAATCTTTGCATCCAACAAAACTTCTTTCAATTCAACAGCAAATTTTATAAACAAACTTCTGGACTTGCTATGGGAAATACACTCTCATCATTCCTTGCTAAACTTTTATGAGCCATTTAGAAATAAGAATTACCAAAGCCTTCCTGTTGCTGTTCAAGACCTGGGTCAGATATATAGATGATGTTTTCAGCAAGTACCTATAAAACTCATAGAGATGCTCTAAAACTCAACATACAAGACAGTTCTATCCAGTTCACGCTTGAAATAAAAAAAGATAGGTTCCTTCCATATTTGGGTTTAAAGATCTTTAGGAAACACAACATTTGGCATTCTTAGAAAACTCACACATACAAAGAATTACATACAGAGTAACAGTTTCAATCCAAAATCTCATCAACACTCCATTTTCAACAGCCTTGCTCACAGACAGCAACAGCCTTCCCCTTGGCAAAGATGAATATGAACATGAATGCAATTATGTCCTAATAGCAGAATTAAATGGCTACAACACCAATACAGTCTGCAGCAAAATAAAAAAGCTCCAGAAACAAAAATGCATTAGAGAAAATAAACTCTTTGTACACAGGAATCAAAACAACAATTCATAAAATTCACAACCATCATCAGTTTAATCACAAATTTAGTAAAATCTTCAGAAAATACAACATATCAACACCACAGAATAAACACACAATTCAGAACCTACTAACTTCCTCTGTCAAAGATAAAACTCCACAAAAATCTGGCGTCTACCTAATTAACTGTGAAAATTGTGACTTGGTATTTATTGGCAAAACAAAAAGAAATATTGAAACAAGAAAGAAAGAATACTTCAGATGTATATCCAAAAAACAAATGGACAAATATGCCATAGCAAACCATTTGTGAACCACATCTACCCCAAAGTCAGACTCCTGAAATGCACTACCAACAGAATTAAAAATTTGGGAAAACATACACATAATCAAATGCATGAAAACAGTAATGAACTTTGAAGTTCTGCCACTCATCAATCTAAGCAGCTTCATCATGGATAGACCAGATGACACCACTTCCACGTCACCTACATCTATGGACCCGAATTACGTCATGCTCAGTCAGAAAAAAGCTGAAGATAAAGCAAGTGCCCGTTTGAAACATTTGATTAATTTCAAATAAGTGGAGTTTTAGTGTCTCCACTGACTCAAGGTTCAATTAAATTGTTTCATTTCACTGTTTCTAACTTCTGAATAGCACTTAATTTATATAAATGGGCAGTTTTCATGTATAAAATGTGAGATGCAAAAGTTCTATGGAACCCAGACAGCTTTGCCTTCAGAGCTATCTAATTTAAAATACCTGCTAAGGAAAGTCAATTTTCTTGGTGAGAGAAAAAAACATTAATCACATTATATTTGTAATGCTACTTTGTTTCCATATCTTGAAGAAAAAATATAAGTAGCACTAAACTTGCTGATTCTTACCCAGATATATTTGAAAAGCTGTTTTTCATTTTTCTCAGCTCCTCTCTTCTGGAAACTTTGGAATTGTTGCCTAAGTCTACAGATTGCAATGGAAATTTTTCCTATTGCTCTGCACATTGTAGACTCATTCACCTCCAATATAAATAGGAGGTGAGAAGTAAGTTAAATGATCCTGTTGCATAAAATCTCAATGCAACAAAAAGCTGCAATGCAGGTATCAGTGGGCCTCCCCAAACATCATTCTGTTGAGAGTGTCCCACTACTTGCAGAAGTGCTGAATTAGTTGCTTTATCGAAGCTAAAAAGTGTGATACAAATGTAGGTATGTGATGCCAAAATGGCAAATGCACAAAAATAGAGTTTGATAGTAAGCTGATACGGTAATTTGTATCACAAATTACTCAGATATAATTAATGATTGTAATATGAATATGTATTTTTATGTGACATTGATTTCAGAGGTTTATTAATTGTAATTATTATTGGTAAATAATATACGGCTTTACTGAAACTGTCAACAATAACGCAATAATGCAGCAAGGGGGTGAGTTGTTTGTCATTGCCGGGAACCAGGAAGTTACGTAATGTTTCGCGCCTTTTCGGTAAAAAGCTTCTAGAATGTTCCCTAAAAGAAATATGTATTAGTGGTTTTCATTGGATAGTAAAATAGACGCTAATGTTGGCGCATTTTATTAGCCAATAGCAGTTCATTTATAATCTTTAGGCGTATCTTGAGGCAAGCCTATAAATAGTGTAGGTTCAAGGGAGCGTTCCCCCAGTTCAACGGAATTCTCAATACACTAAACGTCGGTCTCTCAGTTCATCGTCAGTCAGTCCTTCATTTCGCCAAGTTACGCGCAGCAGAATTACCATAATTCTTATAAAGTATTATACAGTTAAATATACACAAAGTTGAAGTACGTGAGTTAAAAGTGAGAAGTTATTACAAACAGTTTCAGTTTGGCAAGTATCCAGATAAATATGTAAAAAGTGTTAGTGAACGTGTTCAGCAATAAAAGTTATAAAACCAATTTCTTCGTCAGTATAATTTCTGGATAAAAGATTCCTTTCTGATTTACACCCTGCAAGAAATACAAGTTCTACCAAGATAAGATTATAGCTAGCTGGAGGACAATATACATAACCTTAAATTCTTTCAGAAACTAAATGATACAAATTGCTACGTCAGAGGGAGCTACGAACCAAACAAGGAGTGACGTCACAAGGAGGCTTCAACACACGTGATGTAAACAACATTACGTAAAGCAGCAACCGTCGCATACTGGCTTCCAAACGCGGAGCTACAATTAATGATCTATAACATTAATACCGCATCATATTGGCTCCACAACGTGGGGCTCGACAACAAAAAGACATTACGTAAAGCAAGTTCTCTCGCAAATACGCGTGAAGTAAACACACATGCATAAACATCACAAGCATCAACATTATTTGTAATTCCACCAAATTGGCACCCATACGTGGGGCAGTTAAAGTTATGTAAACAAACATTTATTTGCAACACACAACATATGTAACATTAATACCACTTCAAAGCACATCTAGTTTGATGAACTGTTACAATGTATCTTCAGCATTCTATTTGCTGATACATTAACTTAAGCATCTGATTCATTGTCTTTTGTCATACACTCAGCTCTGTTCACTTAAATGTCAGGGTTGTCAAAATATGTTATAAAACCACCCAAAAACAATTACATCAGCATAGTCCCAATATTTTTCAGTAATAATGTTTGATTCATAAAGCCTGTATATTTTATGTATTCACATAAGAAATATTCTTGAAGCTCATCACATAGATTACCCAAGATCTAGTTTCACCTCAATCTAACACCAAGAATGAGTGAATGAACCATGTTTGCAGTAATAGATGCTTGCTTCATTCATATGCAGCAATGTATTATCATACCTGCATACATAATTCAATGTTGTAAACAGCACCACTAGTTCAAGCAGTAGTGTAAAATAATTAATTACGTTTCACATTAACCTACACATTAGATCTGCTTTCACTGCATGAAATCTCATTAAAAATATGGTTGGATAATCTCTAGCTTATTAAATAGAAAAGAAACCTTAGCACATTTTTTCCTATTAAAATTCTGCATCTATAAAAGCCAACTCATATGTATGAACCCGTAAGGAGGGATACCAAATTATACCGAAATATATGCCATAAGCTCTGAGTGTTCGTAAACCTAGCTGAACACATGATAAAGCATATTTTTCCAATACAACTGTTGAAAAGCAGGAAAAATTAAACAGAATGCGAGAGGTACAAGCATTAGTAAAACCTGTATTAACCCCCTTCACTGATTGAAGCGGTATTAGTTACCTTGTTTGTTTACCTCAGTATTGGTAGAAGCCATTCTTGTGACGTCATACGTTGGTTGGTTCATTTGTTCTGTTTGTAGTTCCCTCTGGCGTAGCAATTTGTATCAGTTTTAAATGTCCACCGGCTAGCTATCATCTGATCTTGGTAGGCATGTTTTTCTTACAGGTTGTGAAGCGGAAAGGAATCTTTTATCCAAAAATTACTAGTGAAGAAATGTGTTTTATAATGTTTTATTGTCGAACACGTGCACTAACACATTTACATATTGATGTAAATACTCGCCAAACTGAAACTGTTTGTAATAACTTCACTTTTAAATCACGTACTTCGACTTTGTGTGTATTTAACTGTATAATATTTTAGATTCTCGTAATTCTGCTGCGTGTAACTTATGACGAAATGAAGGACTGATTGGCGACATGTAGTGTACTGAGAATTCCGTTGAACTGGGGGTCGACGTGTAGTGTACTAAGAATCTTGTTGAACTGCGGGATCGACGTGGAGTGTACGGAGAATTTTGTATAACTGCGGGGCGACCGACTTCGAGCCTGGCTATTTATAGGCTTGCCTCAAGATACACCTAAAGATTATAAATGAAATGCTATTGGCTAATAAAACGCGCCAACATTAGCGTCTATTTTACTATCCAATGAAAACCACTAATACATATTATTTTTAGGGAAAATTCTAGAAGCTTTTACCGAAAAGGCGCGAAAGATTACGTAACTTCCTGGTTCCCGGTAACGATAAACAACTCACTCCTTGCTGCATTATTGTGTTATTGTTAACAGTTTCAGTAGAGCCATATATTATTATTTACCAATAATAATTACAATTATTAAACCTCTGAAATCAATGTTACATAAAAATACATATTCATATTAAAATAATTATTTACATTTGAGTAATTTGTGATACAAATTACCGTATCATGATATGGGTGTGATATGATGTCCTGTGCAGCACTTTTAAATAATCAATATAACCAACTGCTAAATAGCTGAAAGCTACTTGGCTTTGACATCGGGATTTATGGCCATGCTGTCTAAGGCATGATAGGAGTAGCTAACCTATCAAAACCAAGGATTGCAGGATTGAATCCTGGTAAAATGCATGTTCTGCATTCAATAGAAACTGTGGTAAAGGTCGGAGAGGGGCCCAACTAAAGCAAGCAGTGTGACATCATTGTTGGATGCTGATGGGTTTTGATTGAATGCAGATACATGCACTTTACCCTTTGATTATGTTAAAAAAAAAAGTCAAAATATCACGCAGTTAATGAAATCAGACAATGCTGCAACTATCATGTGTTTGATTGGCCAAGCAGTTTAAGGCATTGTGATATGGTATGGTCATGTGACATGGTCAGAGTTTCGTACCCCAAAGTAAAAAAATATTTGTATTATTTTATTTTTATTCCAAGAGGACAACTTCTAACACTTCATCTAACCTCATTGGGTATCCTTGAAAGGATTAAACAACCACCAATGGCTCTATTGAAAATTGGTCTTTTAGAGGTGTGATTGCTTAATAGAGGTGAAGATTTTTTTTACACGTGCTCTATATAAACTAATTAGGCATATAATATAAAGGACCTGAAATGTAGATCCAGAAACTTCGAACCCTTGGTATGGAATGTATGATGTCTGGTTTTAGGAAAAGAACTCTTTTGATTCTTAAAAAATACATTCTGAGAGAGATTGAATAAGAGGAGAGAGGAGGTTAAACAAACAGGTTCACGTTCTTTCTCGCACACAAGATGCTTTACAGTCAGTCAATCCCTATTCCGGTAAATTTATGTATAGCTATGTATGCAATGGGTTTCATACAGGCACCGTCCTGGCTTGGTTGGACATGAGAGAGGAAATGACCGCTTGAGATTTGTGTGGGAAAGGAAGATGAGTCACTTGGTCAAACAATATATTTGCTCAGGCGACAATAGATTCAAAGACAATCTGTAAGTGGAAATGGTGAGAGAAACAAAAGTATCCAATACACTATGTGTATTTGGGATAGGTGTGCTGAAGACCTTATTATTGCAATGAAAAACAACTTTTAAAGTTTTAAAATTCTTTATTAAATAAAAATATGGCCTTTGAAAGGGTGCAAATGATGAAAATAGCTCACGAAAGGCTGGTCACTGGTCAGAGAAAGGGGTGGTCTCTAAACAAAGGTTAAAAAATACATTGATTATATGTATTTTTAAATCGGTTCCTGCAAAAATTGGTCCTTAAGGTGTCTTAAGGACCAATAAGGGAGATGGTGTCTTAATAGGGGTGGTTGTTAAAGAGTGTTTTCACTGCATTTTATTTGTGGTAAGTAAGTGTTACAGAGGTACTAGATGTAAGAGAACTTTGCTAATGAAATATGTATCTGGATTTATTACCTAAATCTTGCCTTGAGTTTCCTTTCAGTATAGTGCTCTAAGGAATTAGATCAATCTCTGAGCACTCTTCGTGATTGTATCACCCTTCTTTTTCTATGTCGTTCATAGTGTGCAACAATATTAAATAATATAAAGCCCATCTTATGTCTCTGCTCTGGCTCCCAACCTCATGCAAAATAATAGTGACATTTAAGGTTAAACAGTGTATAAGCCACCTATTTTGCAGTGCCTAAAATGGACATTATTATACTCTGTTTAGCACTAAACATTGTTTTTACAATGAGTTAAATATCTATGGCTAAACGTTGTGTAAACATTAATTTTGTAAGCAACCCTTAGTTTCTAATACAGTGCAAAGATTTGAAACTATAATTTTATTCCTTATTAAATTACAAATCTCATCATCAATATCAATAAATTAATTACTTATAGCTATAATTTTTTTACAATGATTATGGTTACGCTCATTTAAAATGGAGTAACAACATTATCCTAATAAATAGAACAACATGGGTATATCAGCTTTACACACTTCTAAGTAATGTTGACTTACTTTTAGCATTTCTATTTCTGAATCTTTAGCAACATCAGTGCATGGCTGTAAAAGGGGCTCACAAAACTGTAATTTTGATTTCTGTAAATGTGTGTGATTTAATGTTTAGTGACATTGAGGACTGTATTCCTATTTTCTTTTCCACTTTAAATGTTTGTCATATGGAAACAATGTACTGAAAACTGCTAAGCTGTCTATACTGATTAAACTTAATCTCTAGGGAGTCTTGTCTGAAATTTCCCAAGTAAAAGTTACTTAGAGTTAAAGTCATTAAAGCAGTATTTTACTACTTTATCCAAGCCATCTGTGGTGAGTATGAGAACATTTACAGTCTCTTAAGGAACCCCTAGTAGAAATGCCACCCATTGATGTAGTCAAACAAAAGATCTATTGAAATACTGGACCTCTCCCCCCTGATCAGTTTTCTTTGTAAGAGGATACATTAAAGTGTTGTTTTATCTTTTGCCCTTCCACAGAGTTTTTACATTCACAATTCCCCCACCAGTTTGGTACAATTTGAATGTACAAGACAGTTTTCTGACAGGTACATTATGCTTCTCACCTGCTATTATATTTTAATTGAAAACCTGAGGAACTAGTTTCAGATTTTTGCCTTTCAGTTTGAAGGCTTTATTGTTAGTCCATAAGCATATTTTATAAGTTTATCACTCTCTAATTCTTGCAGTTTTATAACGCTTTCAAATGAGGCATTGTTTCAGGAAAATTTGTTATTTTTTCATCTTTCTGTTAAATCTATTTCACCAATGTGCCATTTTCAAATTTGTTACAGATTGTTTGAAATATCATCTTGTTCAGTTTATGAATTTCATCCCCAGCTACATCAAAAACTTTTATTACATTACCTTTCTAAGTAGACACAACTTTAATGAGGTTAATTTGTTTCATGTTTACTATAAAAATAGTAAATCCGTCTGTAGATCATTGTATTGCATAAAACATTTATGCTACTTACATAATTCTTTTCCTGTCATCGCAATAGCAATAGAATCATTGATATTTATTGCATAAACTCACCCTAAATTGTAAACAGCTGTAAAGAAATCAACCAACATTGCACAGTGAGTATCTTCAGTCTCTACCTGGACCTATATAGCAGTTTTATGGTGTTGAGTAAATTTTATTTTGTTTGAAGATTCTTCTGGATTTATCACCTAGTTCAGAATGACAAATTAATTTTCTCTGTACATTTTCTGTTATGATGGTTTCAATGCAATGGTGGTAGCCTTTGTTGTCTGTATTTAATTATGCTTTTTTTCCATTGTATGAGACCTAAATTTGTGTCATTTATGTAGTAGTATTCCTATCTAGTATATTCTACTAATGGCGTAGTGTCAGGAAAGACGGGGTAAAGAGTGTCTATGCTACATTTTAAGACAGTGCTTTAGGTTGCTTCTTTTGACTTTCACAGATTAAAATAAAATTGATGCTTTTTGTTGTGAGACACTTCTTGGTAAGTCTACTCTTGCTTCTGCTAAAGCAAACTGTAAACACAGTAAACATGCAAGTGCATTAACCTCCCTTCTAGACCCCTTTTGCCTGCATTGGCATTGCATGCTTTGGAGCTTGAAGAGACACTTTGCCACATGTCTATCCTTAGCAATGCACAGTATGATTTGTACTGCTTTCCACATGTCCAGCACCCATATTTGTACATCTAGGGAAGGCATGTCTATGGTGAAGGAATGATGTGCAACATAAGAATATCCTGTGCATCATCATTGGCAGTGAGAGACTGTGTTTACTTGCTGTTGAGCTCCTGAGTACTGCTGCTATTTTTGTGTATGTGTAACTTAAACTAGTGCAATGATACTCCTTAGGTGAGTGTAACATTGTGACTTCATTCAGTTCTCACTGGCATCAAACACAAGATCTCAATAATCACGCACAGTAGTATCACTATACATTGTCATCACAACCTCACTCATAGAGCACACTGGGTAACCAGCTCTTTATGTAGTAACAACAACTCACTATCTCACTCGCGAGCACACTCCCGTATATACAACTGCTGGGGTTCCGAGAGAGTTCACGGGAGGGGGGAGAACCACCAGAAAATTCTCGATATCTCGATAGCGCTTCTGGGATTTACTTTGGGTGGTAGTGCCGCTATCTTTATCTTTCCAACCAAACAGTCGGCTGGCGCTACGGGCACCGTAATCCACGTTATAAACGAGGTCCATGGCTCCCTTCTCAGAGCTGTTCGTCCCGAGCAATTCCGCGATATACAGCAAGGCGATCAAGATCAATCACATTAGCTTTCCTCGGGGTTGACGCCGAATACTGTATACCGCATCATTAATACGGATACTAACTTATACGGGCCGTTCCAGGAATGTTACAACTTCGGCGACTTCCCTTGAAGTCCTCATGGAACAATAAAGCCGCACGAGGTCACCCTCCTAAAATCCGGCATCGTTCGCCAGCCAAATATTGTTCGCGTGCCTTCATCCGGTCACTTTCCAGTCTCAGGTGCTCCCTGGCGAGATGACGGATGTCTTCCAGCCTGTCCGTTAGTTCCCTGGCATAATCCGTTGCTGGCTGGTCAGCATCAGGAGGCGAGCCGAACACCAGATCACGTGATAGCCGTGAGATTGTCCGAATACATTGTTGGCCGCTATCATGTCAGTGGATTCGTGTACTGATGCTCGGTAGGCCAGGAGGAATGTCACGAGCGTATCCCAGTTTCGTTGATAGCTGGATACCACTTCCGGAGGTGCTCTTCGACCGTATTAATATAATACTCCACCATTTCGTCCGAATATAGATGAAGAGGGTTGGTGCGGATCCTGTTTAACCCGAGGCACTAGAGCAGCTTTCGAATAAGGTTGGACTCGAAGTTCGTCCTCTGGTCACTGTGGAGCTCCCGGGGGATTCCAAACCGGCGGATGAAGTTGTTAACCTGTGCATTAGCCGCAGTCGAAGCCTCTTTATTTGGAATCGGTAAACCTCCGGCCACTTAATGAAATAGTCTAGCCAATCGCAGGTAGTGATTTCCTGCGTCTTTCCTTGGGAAAAGGATGGCAATTCTTTCGAACAGCGCTTCACGTTGTACTGTTGCATCCAACCTCGATTGAGAGTCTCAGGCTCACGACTTGCCATACAGATGTCGCATTGGTGGTACCACCTCTCCACGTTGTTTCAAAGATGCAACCAATAAAATCGGCGATGTAACTTCTCCAACCTGTTATTTACACCCTCCGGTAGTACCGGCATGGGTCCCCTCAAGAACTTGCTTCACCTTGCTCCTCAGGAGCGCTAGCTGTTTCACCTTGGGTTTCCTCTCTCTGGACTGCCACACCTTTAACACACCGTTGCTGACCACAAGACAGTCCCACTGCCCAATAGCTCTTATAGGTCGGATCTCTGGAAGCGACGTCTGTCCAAGCAGATCACTAAATTCTTTATCTGTTAGGATCTTCCTATGTCTCGATCCTCGTGTATTCTCTCTCAAGGAATCCTAATCCCAACCGACTGCAGACTGCACCATAACCGGCTTAGGGCTGCAATATTTTCCTTCATCTCCACCATCATGCATCAGTTGCCAGTTTCTTGGCACAGTCTTCAGGAGGGGGTATCTGCGTTAGAATGGTGTCCTCCCACCTGGTGTTCTGAAGTGAAGTGAGGGGAAGGTGATGAGAGTGCCTATGTGGTTCTCTTCAAGTCAGCTCTAGCAATTTTTCTGATCCCTTGCTGTTTGCCCTTAGATGTCTAGGTTTTCTGCAACTCCAGCAAGTAGGTCTCCAGTCCGGATTTCTACATTTGTTAAGCTGCTGTTGGTGCCAGTTCCTGTTTTCTACATTCATCACCAGGGTCACTCCTCTGACTGTCATCTTTGCTACTATGTGCAGGGCAGCCACTACAGCATCGTCATTGTTACAGCTTTCCTTTAGGTTTGCTGTTTCATCTCCTAGTCTCTTATTCTGCTGATAAATGTGTGGGGTGTCTCTCTGGAAATAATGTCTGGTGGTAAATCTGACAGAGCTCGGTGTGCTGGCTGTTCCACCTCCAAGGCAAATTCTTGTAAGGTTTCATGTGGTTATAGCACTCTTGTCTTCAGCTGGGCCAGGTTAGCAGTGGCCAGGCGATGCTGTATTACTGGACCCTCCAACAATTTAATTAAGTTATTGGCTGAACCTCTGGTAGGGAAAATACAAAAAGTTTCCTTTGCTTGCTTCTACAGGCCAGTCAAAAGCTGCACCTCTTCCACTGCTACATACACCATTCTCTTGGTTTCCTTTGCCAACTACTTCAATTGTTTTTCGTGCTGGCTTAGACATTCTTCTATGGCATTAACAGTATTAATTTTTCCTTCCATGTCAGATTTGATTTCTTCTAACTCCTTTAGCAATGTCATCTTTCAAATGTTTCACCACTGAATTTATCTTAGATTTTACAGGGTCAACGTCAAAAACAAGTTCAAATTCTATTTTCTCCATTTGGTTCTTCATTTCTTTCTTTACACTCTTCATTTCAGTTCCCATCTCCAGTATTCCAGATTTCATTTCCGTCTCCATCTTTTACATTCTGGCATTTATACACTTCATTTCACTCTCCATTTTCTCTATTCTAGATTCCATCTTCATCCCCATTTTCTCTATTCTAGATTCTATCTTCATCTCCATCTTCTCCATTCCAGATTTCATTTCCTTCATTCCAGATTTCATTTAATTTCACTTAATAATTAATGAAGTATTTCCTTCAGTATGGTGCATAAATCTCAGTCTTGGCACCAATGTGACTTTGTTCAGTTTTCACAGTCACTTCATTACTGTGATTTAGTTTTCACTGTGGTGTCAAACACAAGATGTTTCTAATCGCTCACAGTAGCAGCATATAAGTCACAACTGTCATCACAATCTCATTTGTAGGTAACCAGCACTTTGTCACATTAGCAACTCATTATCTCACTTGTAAGCTTGCTTGCTTATATACATTGTTGGAGTTTCAAGAAAGTTCACAGGAGGCGGGGGAGAACCATCCAGAAAAGTATTGCTATCTCTTGACAGCGCTTCTGGGATTTACTTTGGATGATAGCGTCACTCTGTTTATCCCTCCAACCAAACGTTGGCTGGAATTGAAGGACACCACCATCCATGTGATAAGCTCAGTCCATAGCTGCATCATAATAGGAACAATCAGACTTTCAACTTCATTCTATTTTTTGATAACATATTCATTACCAACGTTAACCTTCAAACAAAAGATATTTTGAAATCCAAAATATCTCAACCACTGTTAGATCTTGTTTGAGAAAGCTGGAAAAATGACTGCCAAGTTGCAAAATAATTGGTGGTGAAATGCAGATGGCTAAGTGCTTGCAGTGCTAAGAAAATATTTCATTGTTACTAATGCTTGATGTTTGGTGGTGAAGAGCCATGGGTATCTCCACCATAAAAAAGTTTTGCAGTTGTGCAGAAATGAAAAAAAAACACATTAAAATTCATAAATATTTCACATGCTAGGAAGAAGCAAGATTGATCATTGTTTGTCTGAAACACAAATAGAATGTTACAACTGCAGAGTAGGCAATCACATAATAGACATTGTTTGTTATCTCAGTTTGCAAGAATTAGTGTATGGAGGTCACAAAGAAAATATGGAGTCCCTTAATAAAGGGAATTATTGGTTGGGATCTAGATACAATCAACAGAGCTACATGTTTGCGGAAAATTTTGAATATTTGTTCATTCCTATTTCTTTTGTGTGTGTGTATATATATATATATATATATATATATATATATATATATATACACACACACACATATACACTGGCGTGCAAACCCTAAGGACAAAAGTAATCTTCACATGCTGTGACACTGCCAAGTAACATAGCTTGATGAAACTTGAATCATACATAGATGGAACTACTACGGTATGCTACAGTAGGCAACTAAATAAAATTGAGATGAACAGAAATTCCATTTTTATTCATAGACCATAAGCTACACTAAAGTCAATATGACATATGATGGCTCTCTAGATTTACAGAAATAGATACATGCTGCTTAAAAGGATGTATGATCACCATGGACATCAATGCATGCTCTGCATAGTACTCCCATGCTGGCCACAAGGTTGGTAAGCAGTTCTTGTGGTAAGGCGTTCCATTGCTCCACCAGCGCTGTTGACAACTGTTGGATGGTCGTTGGTGCATGTGGATGTGCTGCAGTGCATCTTCCCAAAGCATCCTACATGTGTTTGATGGGGTTTAAATCGGGGGAATGGGCAGGCCAGTTCATTCGCCGTATCCTCTCGTTCCAAGAGATCCTCCACCTGCGCTGTTCGATCAGGTCGCCCATTGTCATCCATAAAAATGAAGTCAGGGCCCACTTCACCCCTGAAAAGACGCACATGGGGAAGGAGTACAGTATCACAGTAAAGTTGACAGTGAGCGTACAGTGTTTAAATATTTGGAGGTCAGTGCGCCCGTGTAACATTATGCCTCCCCAAACCATAACACCCGGACCACCAAAACTATCATCTTCAAGGATGTTCCTGGGTTCATTACGTGTTCCCACCTCTCGCCAGATGAGGGTACGTCGAGAATCACTACTTAGACTGAATCTGCTCTCATCCGAGAAGAACACGCGACCCCATTCCTCGTTGGTCCAATTTTGATGCTCTTGGGACTATCGCAAACGGTGCAGCCGATGTGCGGATATCAATGGAACACAACGTACTGGCCGTCGGGCAAAGAGACCACTTCTGTGTAGTCGCCGTGCCACTGTATATGGTGAGATTCCGTGCCTAGCTGTCCTGTTAAATGTGGTTCCAATTGCATCCGCTGTTTGGCGTGGATCCCTTGCACAATGTAGCAGTCATCTGCTGCTGTAGTTGAGCGCGATCGACCACCACCTCTCCTTGGGACAGCAGTGTCTGTGGTTTGGAAGGTTCCCTATGCACGTGAAACAATGCTGTGAGCAATTCCAAACTCCTGAGCAACACTCGTCACTTCACGCTTCTTCTAGTTTCCCGATGATTCTTCCCCGTGTGAAGTCATCCAAATTGTGTATGGGCCATGTTGCAATGAAGAATATCACTACAGTGCACCGTAACAGCTCGCTAATTGCCACACACCGTCTTGTTCTGTTTCGTCAACTGCACCGTGTTGCGGGACCAGACCCATTTGGCACTATAAGCTCGCTACACTCACGCCATGTGACGTCCAGCTTTCTGTGAACGTGTGAGAGACCTCTGGCAACATGCTCCTGCACCTTCATCTACTTCCGCAAGTAGTTCATTTGTTATGTTACTTTACCCATATCGTCCTTAGGATTTGCACACCAGTGTATATATATCAAAGGATTTTTATTTTCACAGATCTTCTATTCAGTGTTGCAAGGTAAATCAACCAGCAATGAAAGTGTGTACATAATTAAAGTCTGCCATGAAAAATGTGAAATGTTTGCATACAGAAGAAGTATTGTAAAACTGCTTAGAAGAAAGCAATTGTATGTATCCCCATTGCCAGCATTTAGATACTTTAAGTATTGCCCAGGAAAAAGTTACATGCGAGATAATTGAATCACATTTTCGTGTAACTAATTATGTGCAGTTCAGAGTATATAGAAAGCAGTTTGCTGAAGCACAACTTCATAAACAAGACAGAGTGTACCCAAATACATTTAACTGTTCAATACTGAAGCATAAACTAATTAATATTCATAGTAGCCAAGACAAAGTTCTTCCTGTTCCTGATCTACTTGCTTATATTTTAGGAAATGAATTGAAGGTACATTTGAATGAACAAAGATTAAAACAATTGAGGTTAGTGTTGCGCATTCCTGTGACTTCTGTGTCTACTGAACGTTCAACGAATACCTACGAAGAATCAAAGATGTCTACATAATTCAATTAATAATACAAGATCGTCCAACTTGGCTACTCTCTCCATCGAAAAAGAACCATGTCATTTATGTAATACAGACACGGGATTCAAAGATCATATTCACATCTTTGCAGAAATGAAATGCGTGCATACAGAGCTGATCTACAAATAACCAAATAATTAGGCTTGTCGTCATAACTTAAGACTGTGTTTAATCTATTTATCACAGCACAGTGGCAGCTTGTGGTAGTGGTCAGTATGGGGTTTTAGGGCGCCCAACTGCAGTGGTCATTAGCGCCCAAGCAAAGCTAAATCAAGAAGCAAAAACACAGGCACGAACTCCGCAGCTTAAAACGAAACAAAACTTCACTAAAATAGTGCCAGTAATTGCGAAACGTAGAGCAAATAGAAGTAAAAACCACAAGGTAAATACATAAAAGGCAAAATGCAGCAGCGGTAAAACCTAAAAGGATAGAACTAGGTCATCAAACCTGGCCGCCCATACCACTATGACGAATAAAATGCAATACACGATCCGCAGCACAGGAAGCGTCTACCAGCACCTCAGACTTGCTGGCAAGCTCAAGGCTGGCACTGAAGTAAAACATGTCGCGCCGTCAATGGCTCAGGGCATTGAGCACAGAACGGGGCAGGGTCCGAAGATAATAAGTGGCCATGACTAAAACGGCAATGTCCGATGCGTAATCTGGCTAAAATGACTTCCTCGCTACGAGAGGCACGCGAGGAAGTACTCGGTGACAGGGAGGGGCTTCACCTCCCGAAATTTGTTCCCCTGAAGACCAGCCCTCCAGCGTGAAAGTATAAAGCCACTTAAAATGTGCTAAAATCATCAGAAGGAAGCAGCATCGGCAGTCTCATTTCCTTGTAGGCCCACGTGTCCAAGAATCCACAGAGAGGACACAATAACCCCATCATCGGAGAGCGAGTGAAGGCAAATTTGGACGCGCTGCACGAGAGGGTGGTAACTGTACAGCGACCTGATGCTCTGAAGGGCACTCAGTGAATCAGAGCAAATAACCCACTGCTGCAAGGCATGCTGCTGGATGTGTAAAAGAGCCTGGTAAATACCAAACAGCTCAGCTGTAAAAATCGAGCACTGCGGTAAAAGCCGAAATGTAAAACTGCGGCGGCCATGAATAAAAGCACACCCTACTCCCCGAGCGTCTTTCGAGCCATCAGTGTAGATAAAACCGCACTGTCCAAACTGCGCTTTAATTTCTAAAAAGGCCGGGCAAATAACAGACGCTGGCGTCGTCAGCTTCGGCATGAAGAGCAACCCCAGATTGACGTTGGCCTCGGGTTTGAGCCATGGAGGAAAACGTGTTTCCCCTTTGGGAACTGTCGCCTGCTAAGATGACGCCCAACATTCGAAGGAGTAAGCGAAAACGAACACCAGGAGGGAGTAAGGCCAGGGAGTTCGACGAGTACTGACGGTCCAAGGAATCGTTAAAAAACTGAGTAAAAGACGGATGTCCATGCAGACTAGAGAGTTTGCAGGCATAACGACAAAGAAGAACATCACGGCGATATGATAGTGGGGGTTCAGCAGCTTCCGTACTCAGGCTCATAACTGGACACGTTCTAAAAGGCCAATGCTCCCCCGGATATCACACTGACGTGTAGGACTGAGGTGAATCAATATCGACGGTGGAGCAGAGGAATACACAATGCAGTTTTGAACGGACTAGAGAGCGATACAGTCTGAAAGAATAGTACTATCAGCTCCCCAGGATATGCCACTTAAAACTGGGAAGACCAGCTAAGCTTCTTGTCAAAAATCAATCCTAAAAATTTCGTCTCTTCTGCGAAAGGAAGAACATCTGGACCGAGACGTAGAGATGGCGAAAGAAACTCCTTACGGCGCCAGAAGTTAAGGCAGACTGTTTTCTCGGCAGAGAATTACAGCCGTTTTCAACACTCCAAGTGAAGAGACGGTCAAGGCACAGTTGGAGTCGGCGTTCTAAGAGACAAGTGCGCCGAGAACTGCAGTAAATAGCGAAATCATCCACGAACAATGAAGACGAAACACCAGGTGGAATACAATTGACAATAGGACTGATGCAATAGCAAATATTGTGACACTGAGGACGGAGCCCTGCGGTACTCCGTTCTCTTGAGTAAAAACACGGGATAAAACAGAACCGACGCGTACGCGAAAGAGTATCCTTCATGAACTCCTGAATAAAACGGGGCAGACGACCACGAATGCCTCAATTATGGAGGGGATGAAGAATGCTATACCTCCAACAAGTGTCATGCGCTTTCTCAAGGTCAAAGAAGACAGCGACCGTTTGACTTTTCCGCAGAAAAGCGTCCATGATGTGCGTAGATAACGAGACCAAGTGGTCGACTGTTTTACGGAAGCGACGAAAACCACACTGGACGTTAGACAGCAGATCTTGAGATTCATGCCACCATGTCAAGCGCCCGTGGATCATCGCTCCCTCACCTTGCATTTGCAACTGTGAGAGAGATCGGACGATAACTGGAAGGTAGATGGCGATCCTTGCCAGTTTTAAAATTGGGACGATGGCAGCCTCATGCCAAGCTGACGGGAAAGTGGTGGTTCGTCAGATGCGGTTATAGACCTGCAAGAGAAACATTTTACCAGCCGAATAAAGGTGCTGCAGCATTAAGAGGTGAACGCCATCCGGCCCAGGAGCTGAGGGCCTGGAGGAGGCCAGGCCCCGCTCTAGCTCCGGTATGGTGAAAAGAGCGTTATAACACCCACGGTTAGAAGAGGAAAAAGAGAGTTCATGGGATTCAACCTGGTTCTTGATAGACAGCAATTCCGGGGTAAGGAGATGAGCTGGAAGCTCCCGCAAAAGCAATGCCCAGAGTGTCAGCAACCGCTCTAGGATAAACGATGGTGGCATTATTAATCCTAAGACCAGGAGCGGTGAACTGTGACACTTTACCAGCCACACGACGAACCTTGTCCCAAACGACAGATGATGGAGTGAAGTGATTAAAGGACTCAACAAAATGGATCCAGGAGTCCTCTTACTTGCCTGTATAATTCAGCGAGCCCTGGTGCACAGTTGCTTGAAAGTTACCAAATTATTATCAAGCGTAGGGTGGCGGCGAAATACACGAAGGGCACCTTCCGTGCACGTACCCGCCCGACATTCGTCGGTACACCAGGGGACCGGTAAAGGCTTCGGTTGGGAAGACGAACGAGGGATAGCACGTTCGGCAGCGGAAAGGATGGCCGAAGTAAGGTGATCCATTATCCGGTCAACATCTTCGAACAGGCGGTCGTCGAAAACAGCTAAGCTGGAATAAAGAATCCAGTCCGCTCTGAATTTTCCAAGTGGGAACACGTGACGATGGGACAGAGTGTTAAAACAAGCTGATAAGGCAAGGAAAATGATCGCTAGAAAAGGTGTCAGAGACGACACTCCACTGAAAACGATGTGTTAGCTGTACTGAGCAAACAGATAAGCCCAGATGAGAGAAAGTGACTGTAGAATCGGAAACAAAAGTAGGTTCACCTGTGTTTAGAAGAGAAAGGTTGGTCTGTGTGAAAAACTCAGCAAGATGGTTTCCCCTTGCGCAAGCCCGAGGTGAACCCCAAAGAGGGTGGTGGGCATTAAAGTCTCCCAACAGAAGGTAAGGCGCTGGGAGCTGGGATACTAGATCTGCAAAATCCGTAACAGCGAAGGAAGAACAAGGCGGTAGATACACGGAACAAAGGGTAAAAGAAAAACCAGGCAGAGTCAAGGTAACAGCAACAGCTTGCAGGGTAATGGTAAGTACCAGAGGCTGGTAAAAAATGTCACGAATGAGGAGAATGACAGGTTCCGGTGGTAGCTCAAAGCGCACCGGAATGAAACCAGAAAATGAAAAACTGTCCTGCGGACGAAGTATGGTCTCCTGTAAACACAAAATACTGGGAGAGAGCAGTTTGGTTAGCAACTGTAGTTCGGCCCTATGAGCGCGTATACCACGTGTATTCCACTGAAGAATGGACATCCGGAGGCAAATGAGATAAACTGGCTATAAAGATCACTTCACCGGCGGTGGTCGCCTCAACTTGCCCTTCGCGTGGGGTTATGGCTTTTAGAAGTAGTTGACTCTTCTTCCATTGGCTCCTAGGAAGGAAGAGACTCAGTTTCACATGAAGCGGAGGATAGTACTTCAAAATGGTTGCCTGTTGACACGGGAGGAGGAGAACCCCGCTGAACTCGACTACGCTAGCATCCCGAGAGCGTGATCGATTAGGAGGCAAGGGAGAACTGCCTTTGAATGTAGAGCGTTGGAGGGTTGAGGATCCTTAAGAAAATCGGTGCGCTTAGGTTGTGTTTTGAATTTCCGGGCTTCCGTAGTAACATGAATGGTATTGGAGCTTGCTAAATTGGTGCTGTAATGCTAGAAGGAGCGACTGCGATGGAGGATATAGGAGGAGTTTGAGTACTCATATCCGACTTTGGTATCTAGTGGGTATCCACGGAGCTAAAAGTGCCAAATTTCAGGATAGAAGGCTATCGAGCAAGATGGCGTTTGTGGGCTTCAGTGAAAGATAAGACTTTCACTCGCAGCTCCTGAATGGCCTTCTCGTCCAAAAAACGTGGACAGTCACGGAAAGATGGATGGGCCCCGCGGCAATTCACACAGCAAGGGGCAGATGGACAAGCTCCATCGTGGGCATCCTTACTGCAATTGACACAAACTGGGATGGAATACTTACAAGAGAATTTAGTGTGGCCATAGCGGTGACACTGAAAGCAATGCATAGGACGTGGAATATACGGCCGAATGGTAATTACTTTGTAGCCTGCTTTAATTTTTTAAGGAAGATCGAGCAGATCAAAAGTAAGCGTACGGGTAGGCACCTGGACACCATCATGCTTTGCTCACACATGATAAACAGATGTAACACCCTGGTCCGACAGGTAACCCTGGATCTCTTCCTCTGGCATACCATCCAACAAGTGATACCCTTTAAGGAGTTTAGGGTGCAGTGCTTCTCGCTGGATAGGATATCTGTGAAGGAGTTTGGCCTTTAACAACTGCGTGGCAGCGTACATCTCAACAAGAAAAGAACCTGTCCTAAGGCATGTACAAGACTTAACAGGACCAGCTATTTTTATCAAGACCCGGCAGAATGACAAATGGGTTGACCTTCAGAAAGGACTGAGCCTCTTCCAACAGGCAATGAGCAGATGACCGTGTGTGTACCTCTTTATCCTCTTGAACATGTCGTCTTCGTTTAGGGGTTATGTTAGCCATGAAAAGATTGTATTAATTTCATCCCTCAGTGCTCCCCAGCCACCACGAAGCCCAACAAGGAGTCATCCCACTGGGATGACAGGGCTACACAGGGAATATAGTGGGTGTGCCGCCCCACTCATCCTGGAGTTTAGTTAAACACCTAGTCCTGGCCTATGGCTAGGGGTTGGCAGCTTGTAGTACAGGTGAGAATGTCTACCCAATTTTTTTTCCCATGCACTACTGTTCTTTAGTGTATCTATCTCTGCCTAATGAAAT
Source organism: Deroplatys truncata (assembly GCA_030765065.1). Taxonomy (NCBI): domain Eukaryota; kingdom Metazoa; phylum Arthropoda; class Insecta; order Mantodea; family Mantidae; genus Deroplatys; species Deroplatys truncata. The sequence goes on from CM060981.1 coordinate 289,630,219, forward strand.
GATTGCTAATCTGTATCCTAAGCTGTTGAACATGGAAAACTGACAGATGTTCTAAGTGTTGAACATAACATAGTTGTCTGTGTATGATAATTGTCTGTGTATAGTTGTCTGTGTATGAAGGACTGTAAGTGAAGCCATATAGTCAACCAATTCCAGCCTGCAGTTAGTCTCCTGCTGAGAAGAGAGCAAATACCCTCTGAAACTAGTTTAAGTGAATTACAGAATAAGGCAAGGTTCTCAAATTGTGCTTCTGCAGAGGTTCTGTCAAATAAATAAGACAAGGCACCAGAAAAATTGCTGCCAAATTATGTTTACATTCCTATGTGTTGGATTATCATCACCTTTCTTATTAAATTATATTATTAGGGGTCCCATAATTATCCAAGGAAAAAAGGGGAAGTGCAAAAGATGAAACTTTGGGAACCACTGGAATAAGTGAAGTTGTAAACATCTCGCTCACCCTATATTATACTTCTGGTAGTATTTACAGAGTCAAACATTTAGTTTTTAAAGATTTTAAGTCAGTTTCTATCAAAATAATGTTGAAGTAGACCGTAATTTATCACGCTTTAATAAAGCTGTTGATGCTCAAAAGCCTTAACATCTTTTCAAATTAGTGTTACACTTATTTTAAAACTTGTACACTACTCTCTATTAACCTGCAGGTGGTTGCTAGCTGAAATGTAACATGAGTGGTCATGGGTAAGACTTTCTCTCACATGAAAATAAATATGATTGTGCTCACATTTTTTGGGAGGGGAGGGGCTATAAGATTAAAATAAATTACTGAAATGTAATGCAAAGTCTGCCTGATATATTTTAGATAAAAATGAAACAATTAGCCATATGTTTAAAGAAAAAATGTTGCTTAAAATAACATATAGATTGTACACAAAAATAATTTCTGTCCTTGGAGCTATAATATGTCATATATGCATTATATTTATTAGGCTATTTTTGACATACAGAGCATATTGACATCTGCTTTGTTACTCTTAGGCACTTTCCACACAATTAGGACAAGTGTACATTGAATGCTCTGGACAGATTGGTTTCTTACAAGTATTACAGTCTTTCTTTGTTTTTCTGTTCTTTCTGTGGAGACAAAAAGCACAAAACCGAGGTCTGCTTCATAATACTGAAGAAGGAAATTAGCTTTTTGATTAATTAAGAAAATAATTTCTATTCCAGCATTGCTGAGAGACAGGATGTGGAATGGAATGTGGTCTATGACTTCATATTTGATCGCATACGTGCAGTGAGACAGGACATGGTTATTCAAGGCCTTAATAGTCAACATTGCATTAAAATCCTTGAACCTATAGTGAGGTTTCTTGCATACTCAGGATATAGGTCAGTTCTTACTTTACTGTTAATTCTTCTTGAGCATGAATATTACATACATAAGCAGTTAAACTGGGTTCATCCTAGATTGATTCTAACATTGCATAATGTATCCTTCTGGTATTTGCACTAGTAATGCTGTCATCTTTCTTGGTGTGCTCAGTGAACTACACTGACGACTAACAGATACAGAATAAAACTGTTCTTCCATCCAGTATTCATTAATAAAACAGCATTGATGATAAATGCATTCACTCTGGAAGCAGTTCTTCCCTTGCAAATCTGAATTATTGATTGTGCTGTTTTTAATCTTTACCATAATCATTTTTTTAACAATTTTTAACCTTGCTAAGTGTTAAAAGTTCATTTTTGAAAAAAGAAAATTGCAGTGTGTTTCAAACTACATTATTTTTATCATTTAAACAAAAAAAAGTCACTTCGCTGAATTGTTTTGCCACAATAAAAGATATAGGACTATATCAGGCTTAAAAGGGAACCTAATGTAAACAAAAACAGCACGTGAAATACTGGTCTGCAAATTGTATTACTACACCCTGGGCGGAGCATATGCACTATTTGAAGACGCATGCTTCTGAGCTGAACCACCTGACCAGCATATACATATGCATATCAGTGGTGTTTATTTCTGGACTATTGCATGATCGTCTTTTCATTAACACTGCTACTTCATTAGAGAATAGGCTATTATTTTACATTTGTTGTGCTGTAATCTATGATCAAAACACACTTTGAAATAATTTGGTGTTGGTGCACTGGAATATTGAAGAACAATGCACTTTAATTGACATGTTTCCTGTGGACCAAGTATGAGCTATAAACTATTTAAAATATTGAAGGAGTAATATAAACAGTATGGAATGGTAATACAATTTGAAGTGTACTTTATTAATCAGAATATGAAAGTGGTCCAATCACACCCATTTCCTCCTCATTGCATTTCATGCCAAGCACAGCTTTTTCATGTATCCTTGTCTTTGAAGGTGATAACAGTTTTCCAGTTTTGTACTTTTCAATGTGAATGGAGTTGACACTTTTTAAAGAAACACCAATAAACTCGGATGTTAAATTAATAATGTTCTTTAATGGCTAAATCCAGATATTTCCCACAAAACTTTTTATACATATATTTATGAACACTCTTTAACTGCTGTGGTCCTTAGCGACCCATTCTATATTGGGCGTGAAAGATCGGTAATTTTGCTCAGAGGCTTCTTTATCAGGCTTCAGGTTGTTTTATGTGCCATAAATCTATGACACAGGACCACGGTTTTACTTCCCTTCCGAAGGAAGCCATACTAAGGAGTTTTGCACCCGAAAAAAATCCATCGCCCTCTGCCGGGTTTGAACCCGTGACCTTGGGAACTAGAGGCTAACATGGTAAGCACTACACCATAGAGGACGACAACACAAAGCTTTATGAAGCCATTCAATATAATAGATTTTTCATCACTTTTCAAAATTTTCCCTTTGGTATATTTCACAGATACATTTTGATTACTCATAATAATTAATAACCACCATCATTAACCACATTGTAATAAACAATTTGACAACAAGTGAGCACTGCTAAATGCAGCAAGATGACTAACTGTATGTTAGTAATAGAAAATGGTGCCTACAGATATCTCAACTCATTAAGTTTTTATTCATTACATATATATGTTTTTAAATGTAGTGTGAACTAAAATTTAATACTCTAACAATGCTTTTTAACAAAATAAACTCTTAAATAATATAAAACAAAATTAATTTCCATAGTCTGACATGGGACTATATTGTTGTAATCTGTGGCTATTGCACACAGCTTGCCACATGCTTTTGTTTACATTAGGTTCCCTTCTAAGGCTGGCAGGACTATATACATCAACATTCTTCATTTATCATTCACATTCTTTTATGTTTTTTAAGTAACTTCACACAGAGTCCTAAGTTATAACTGATTAGCTGGCGGTCCAAAGTTGCATGTTAGCTTATTAAACTTGAATCATGATTTAATTTACTTTACATTCCCACATTCTGTATGATACTATTGTACAATGATACTGAAGATTTTTATGGTTAATCCTCCTCTTTACCCCTTACAATTGTAATTTTGTACAGCTCCAGCTATTTCTAATAACGGATGAAAAATCCCTTGATATTCACACAAAAATATGTGAAACATTGATGGAATGTATGACTTCCTTAACCTCCCCCCTTGACAGTCTTCCAAGTTCTGAAAATCTGCATAGCCTTTAAATACTCTTTGGTAGTGGAACAATCATTGATTGAAATGGTCAAGTAACTTGTTAGATAATTACAGTATGCAAAACTTTAAACCTTTGTACCTTCTCCTTTATCCTGTAGTTATTCAATAGCATAAAAGTTACACAGTTTTCAAATAATACAGAAACTCTTTACATATGAGGCACATCCAGAAAGTAAGTTTCCCGATTTTGTTTCCTTTAAAGTAAACTTATTTAGCCGACAAAATTGCACATGTGTAACAGATATATGACGTATCAATCATATGCCGGCCGGACAGGTCCCGCCTGGTGCCAGTAGCGTGGCAGCAGTGGCCCAAAATGGCGGCTCTTATTCATTCTTCCGCCGCCTGTAAGGTTTGGTCAATGCTAAAGTTCCTTACTGCACAAAACATAGTGCCAATCGAAATTCATCGTCAGCTCTGTCAGGTCTACGGGCAGAACATTATGAGCAAACAGATGGTGCGTCCTACAGGCAGTTTTCCAAAGGTCGTCAAAGTGTCCATGATGAAGAGCACAGTGGGCGACCGTCCCTCATCAGTGATGACCTTGCTGAGTTAGTGCGGCAATGCATCATGGAGAACTATTGCTTCACGATTACAAACTCAGCAGCCATTTTCCACAGATATCGTGATCCTTGTTGCATGAATTTGTTACTAAGCATCTGCTATTCAGGAAATTTTTGCCAGGTGGGTGCCAAAAATTCTGACACCCGAGCACAAATCGAAACGTTTAGAAGCAGCACTGACATTTCTGCAGTAGTATAATGATGAGGGTGATGAATTCCTCGATAGGATCATCATGGGCGATGAGACTTGGATTTCGCACTTTACCATGGAAACTAAGCAGCAGTCAATGCATTGGCTTCACAGTGAATCTCTGGTCAAGACAAAATTCAAACAGACTGTGTCGGTGCAGAAAGTGATGTGCACAGTGTTCTGGGACAGGAAGGGCATTCTGCTCATCGACTTCCTGCTGAGGTGAAACAGTGAATGCTGACCATTACTGTGAACACTGCAGAAATTGCAACGTGCCATTCAAGACAAAAGGCATGAAATGCTTACTACAGGTATTGTACTGCTCCATAACAATGCTCATCCACATACCGCTCGGTTCACAGCAACTCTTCTGCAGGAGTTTGGTTGGGAGCTGTTTGATCATCCACCATACAGTCCTGATTTAGTTCCCAGTGATTTCCATCGTTTCTTGCACTCAAGTAATTCCTGTCCTCCAGTCAGCGTTTTGACAACGACAAAGAGCTGAAGACGACTGTTACATGCTGGTTCCATTCACAGACGGCAGACTTCTATAACACAGGAATACAAAAGTTGATCCCATGATATGACAAGTGTCTCAATTCATGTGGTGACTATGTGAAAAAATAGCTCAAACATTGCTGTAGCTGTTGCCAATAAAGTTTTTCATGTAACTATGTTTTCTTTGTTTTAAAAAATAGGGAAACTTACTTTCTGGATGCGCTTCGTATATAACAAAATAGAGGTTAAGTGGTGAATATGAGATTTCGCACTCCCAGACCACATAGTCAACCTCTTTGGAAAAGATATAAAGTCTGTGACGATCAAGAAAAGCAATCTTCTCAATTGTTAATTAATTGTTCACAGATTTCTAGTGTTAGCAATTTTCTTTCTGTATACAATTATTTAGAATGCCCTGCTAATGAAGTTACACTATGAATACAAAGGAAATAAAGCAGAACTTTATTACATGAGGATTATTAAAATATTTTGTAAACAGTATTCCATGCATATCATAGCATTATAAACAGATATGATTCTCTTTTGTTTGGCTGTGTCTTAATTCCTAAATCATAACCATCTACATACATACTGTTTGGAATGAAATATCTGTAGTATTTGTCTCATTTTACATGTATATTCTGTGGCATAACAACTATTTTCTACCTCATGGCATTGTCAACTAAAAGTGCCTTCTTCACAAGCAGGAATGTGTCTCTTTGTGTATCCTTTTTAATATTTTAGTAATTTATGAATTGAAATTAGGTGTTTTATAGCCCCATGTCCATCAGAAAGAATTGGGCTTTTCAAAGGTGAAAGAATTATTAAAATTAGTTGATTGGTGATTGAGAATACCCTACATACTTTACACACATAAATTTTCTCCCATATAATATTAATATAACGTTCCATATCTTTCTCTTACCAATACTAGGGGAAAGAACATATAAAGCAATTACTTTAGTTGAAGCAATAATACCTTGAGACAGAAATGTCATGGAGATATATCAATAGGGATGCATGCAATGGAGCATTATTTTCACGGCCAGGACTGGAATCACAAGTTTTCGGCTTTTTCTGGCTATGCTCTACCACTGAGTTCCACAGCAAGATAACTGCACTTCAAAATCTTCTCATCAAATTGAATTTTTCAAATCTGATTCAACTTTCCAATGTAGTTCCTACACTCAGCTAGTCTGAAATGACGGTTATATTATCAAACACAAATTTGCTTTTAATAGTGGTTAACTATATATATTCCAGAAATTAAAAATACTTGCAACTTTGTAAATTGCTTTTAGGTATGTATTGCAAATATTTGACATTTCCTTGAAGATTTACTGGGATACTTGTATTGGATGAGACAGTTTAATGTGTATTGGGTAGCTCAATGGTAAGCATTGGTATGGAAAACCAAAGGTCACTGGTTCAAGTCCCACTCATGGCATTAAATTCTTCAATGTGAAAGAACAGCAATTATCAAAATAAATTAACCCTAATATTGATTAAAATAAAATTTAGTTGTTGAAACATTGCAAGGCAGTGATATCTATGCCCTATGTTGTATACATCAGATCACATACCACTCATACCTAGAAGCATGACAGCTCTATGTGTACTAACTGATGTGCCAGGAATGATACTCAGGTTCAAATGTACAGGCATAGTGTATGAATTCATACATTTTTACTGAGAAGTATTGCGTTCCACATTCATGGGACAGGCTCTTCTTGTAGGATTATATTTCTGGCCCATTATTGATCTCACTTAAGTATACTGTCAATCAGTCAAGCATTTAAGCAAGGAAATACATTTTGTCTATTCCATAGTGTAAATATCAACTCAAAGACAAATTTTCAGATGTGGTTTAGGGATGGTTATCGAGTGTTTTGATAATACAGAACCTAAAGTCTCCAGTTGCTCACTATCAAGCTCAGTTGCTCGCTATGTTAATGTGTAGTATATCTTGGACCACAACAGATGGATTTTACTATTATAACTGACTACTGTAGTATAGTGATGATCAGTTAACTGTAAAAAGAAAAGTCATAGATTATAGATTACAATATCTAAATTAGAATCCAGCCTAAAATTTAAAGCTGACAGATGCTTCAGCAGCAATTACCTGAAGAACATGTAGTTTTGAAGTACACAGGGGCCCACCTTCGATGTGTACGGGTTTGTTGTACCCAGGGTCTCGAGCCACTTGCCACCATATCACCCCTTTCACCCTCATCGACTGTGCCACGTCTTTCTATTACTTCTTCATTGTTGTTAACTATCCTTTTCCTCTTCTAGGTATTCGTCCTCTGTGGCGTAGTGGTTACCATGCTAGCCTCTAGTTCCCGAGGTCGCGGGTTCAAGCCCGGCGGAGGTCGATGGATTTTTTCGGGCATAAAAATCCTTAGGGGCTTCTTTGGAAGGGCACTAAAGCCGGTGGTCCCGTGTCGTAGATTTACGGCACGTAAAAGAACCTCAAGCCTGATAAAGAGGCCTATGAGCAAAATTACCGGTCTTTCACGCCCAATATAGAATGGAACGCTAAGAACCATAGTAGTTAAAGAGCGTCTATAAATAAAACTCAATTTATTTCCTCTTCTAGGTTTATTCTGATTCTTAGTTTTTACGGTCTTAGGTTTATTAACTCCTGTCTCACCAGCAGGGATATTTTCTGTCTCCGTGGGTCTTTCCTACAGTTTCAGCGCGGCTTCCGACTTGTGTCTCAACGGGGGTCTCAGGCGCGAAAGTCAGGCGGACTCCTTGCACTCCTGTGTAACCTTAGGTGCGGAGCCCGTCCACGCCGTCATGTTCACCCACGTAGCTCTCTGGGGCCCCGGCGATATAGTGTCGCTGGATTAGTATCAGGGCCGGACGTGTTACCTCTGACGGAACCCCGGTGTAATCCACCACAAGTCCCATGAATCCATGAAGTACGCCCTTCTGAAGTATGTCTCGAGATCGGTCTTGAGAGGGTTGCCACGACAGCACATACCGTGAAGATATGGTGTCTTTTCTTTAACCCCCGGATGGTAGGCTGACGCCGACGGTTCCGGATGAGGGTATATTCCTCATGTAACCGCGCAAAACCCCTTTCGTTGACTTTTTTGGTTGTGACCTTAGCTAATGATGGTAAAGGTTTAAGGACCTTAGCCCTTTTTACATCAAACATGAGGTGGATCGGATCTGTGGCCAGGTAAAGAACGCGACGCGACTTAGAGACGGTACGTTATTGATCGAGACGAACACTGCCGAGCAGTCCCAGAAAATGTTGAAAGCGAGTTTGTTGTGCTCCTATCCCATTCGGGTAGCCCCACACAAATCCTTAAACTTCTTTAGGGGACTGGAGGTAGTCTAGACGATTTTCCAACGAGGAAATAGTTACTTGCCTCTTCGATCAACGTGATGTCAGACGTACCGGTTATCTCGCAAGCAGCACGGTCAAGAATACCCCTTGCGCACGGTATTTCTCACCTTCAAAGATACTGTGTTACCGGAGTTTATTTTTGTGGTTACGAATGTGCCGCCGTACGCCCCTATATCCCAAACCCCATGCACTGTTTTCGGTGTCAGAGGTTCGGGCATACTACTCGCTCGGTACCCATCCTGCTATTTGTGGCCTACCTGCTCATGACGGCGCGGCCTGTGTTCGAGACCCTAGTTGTGTTAACTGTGGAGGATATCATCCATATAGCTCGCGACAGTGTTCGAGGTTTTTGGACAAAAAGTGTATACAAGAGCTGCGCGTTAAGGAACACCTCGCCTTTCCTGAAACACGGCGGCGCTTTGCGCAACTTCATCCTGCAATCACCACTGGTTATTCATCCGCCGTCCGCCACTCTCCTGTTGCCACTGTTGGCTTACCACTCGCGCTTGCTTTGATGCTTCGACACAAACCGAGTTGCCAGCGAGTAGCTCTCCATCGTCACGAGTTGACCCTGCGCCACAGTCTTCGTCTTCAGCCGTGTTGCCACAGGCCTCCAAGCCCTCTACCAGTACTCGCCCATCAGCGTCGTCTGCTGAGGGTGTTCATTCTCGACCTCAACATAGACCAAGTAGTCACACCTCTTCTGTGAAGTCCCGCTCCACGAGCCGCAGGGGCTCTTCAGGTTCCGGGCATCGGAGGGTTCGCCAGATGATGGGGATTTTACTGTTGTCGGTCCGAAATCCGTCAAGAGGAGGAAGAAACTCAAGTGGACCCCTTAACCTTTTCTTCCAATGGAAATACCCCAGTAGAACGTTAATGGGTTCCGGGCATGCCTTCCGGACATACAGTGTTTAGTTTCCCAACGTTCTCCCTCAATCGTCTATCTTCAGGGAACCCATTTGCAGCCTACTCACGCTACCTTCTTTTCCTCCGCCTATGTTACCCGCCCAGCCTTGGATCTTCCTTTCTGCAGTCCGGCATTACTTCCTGGATTGGTCGGTGCTTTCGGAGCTTTTTGCAGAGATCATTGCCATTCGCTTATCCGGCCATCATCCTCTACCCTCACGACATCCTCCCTGATTATTTCTAAGGCTGACTGGGAGAGATTTCGTTCCCTCATTCATCTCATCGATAATGATTTTGCCACCATAGATGAAATGGTCCAGTATTTTACTTTTTCTCTCTTACTCGCAGGGGATTCCAGCATTTCTCGAAGTTCTTGCGCCCCACGTCACGTTCCTGTCCCTTGGTAGACCACGGAATGCCGTTTGGCCCTCAAAGCGCGTAGTCGTGCCCTGCGTGTCTTTCTTTCAGTCGTCCTACTGAGGAGAGCTTCGTTGTTTTAAGCATTCTCGGGCTAGGGCACGTTATCTGCTTCGCAATGCCAAACGCAAATCTTGGGAATCCTATGTTTCTTACCTTCCCCGTCGTAGTTCTGCACAAGTGTGGACTGCAATTCGGCGTATGTATGGCAGGTGTCGCCGGGCGATCATTCCCGGTCTTGCCGTAAACAGCACCACTTATACCAGCAAACCGGATATAGCCGAAGCCCTTGCCAGCTCCTTCGCTACTTTTAGTCGAACGACTAGTTATAATAGCCCCATTTTGCCAATCAAAGTCTCTGCGGAGCGGTTGGTCCATGATTTTAACAGTGACTGTAGTGAGTCGTACAACGCACCTTTTACCGTTGACGAGCTGGCGCATTCTCTGTCTGTCGCCAAGGATTCTTCCCCTGGTCCCGATGACATCCACCGACAAATGCTATTCATCTTCCGCCTGAGGCGTTTCATTTTTACTCGGGATATACAACCGCATCTGACGTCAGCAGGAATTCCCGTCCTCGTGGCGGGCGGGTATTGTCATTCTCATCCCTCAACCCGGTAAAGACCTGTCGCTTTCCTCTAGCTACCGGCCTATTTGTCTGACTGGCGTTGTTTACAAGACCTTTGAACGCATGATTAACGTTCGGTCGGTGTGGTGGCTCGAGACGAATAACCTCATCTGCAATGTTCAGCGCAGATTTCGTCGTCATCGCTCTACTGTCGACAACCTGACACGCCTGGAGGCTTATGTCCAAGATGCATTTCTCCTGAAGCAGCATGTTGTAGATGTCTTCGTCGTACTCCGTGATGTAGTGGTTACATGTTGCCTCTAGTTCCCGAGGTCCCGAGTTCAAACCGGGCGGAAGGCGATGGATTTTTTCGGGCGTAAAAATCTTTAGCATGGCTTCCTTCGAAAGGGAAGTAAAACTGGTCTTAGATTTACGGCACGTAAAAGAACCTCAAGCCTGACAAAGAGGCCTCTGAGCAAAATTACCGGTCTTTTCACGCCCAATATAGAATGGGACGATAAGGACCACAGCAGTTAAAGAGCGTCCATAAATAAAACGCAATTTAATTTAATTTGTGGATGTCTTCTTTGATCTATAGAAGGCGTGTGACACTTGGCGCTTGGCGCTTTGGTATTCTCCGTATGCTGCATGGTTACGGTTTAGGCGGTCATCTAGCTGGCTTTCTCTGTAACTTTTTACACCTTCGCCGTTTTTGTGTCCGCATTGGAAACACGCTGTCCCAACAGCGGATCCAGGAGAATGGTGTACCCCGGGGTCGATTCTTAGCGTCACTCTCTTTGCCGTAGCCATTAACGGCTTCCCTAGTGTTATTCGTAGCGATGTATCTGTAAGTTGACGACTTTGCTATATATTATCGCTCTTATAGTCTCGATCACATCGAGCGTCAACTGCAGCTAGCCACAACATCACTTGCAACCTTGGCGCTTCGCAACGGCTTTCACTTTTCACCTGCGAAAACACAGTGTCGTCACTTCCATCGCTTTCGTGGTGTACATCCTCCTGATCTTCACTGCCGTTTGTTCCGCACCTCAAGTTCTTGGGTCTTTACCTCGACAGCAAACTTATTGGAGTGCCATATTCGCCGCCTTCATGCGATCGCTCTCCGGGTACTAAGGGTTTTATCTGAAGGATCTTGGGGCAGCGATCGCACCGTCATGTTGCGATTGTACCGCTCCTTGGTTCGGTCCAAACTGGATTATGGTAATTATATCTACGGTGCTGCATCCGCCTCTAAACTCCGACACTTAATCATGCTGGTATCCGTCTTGCTACTGGGGCTTTCTGCACTAGTCGTGTCGAATGTCTATACGCTGACTCTGGCGAACCCCCATTGTTTATTCGACGATCGTTTTTACTCTTTTCATATGTTGAGGTTTGGCGACTCATCCAGGTCACCCTTGTTTTAATTCTGTTTTACATCCGGATCTCGCTCTCCGTTATCTGCGGAATAGTACTTCTTCCCGCCCCCGCGACCTTCTCGTTGCACGTGACCTCCGACTGCCTCCTGTGGAGCGGTTCTCTTTCGGAGGTTGTCCTCCGTGGCAACTCCAGTGTGCCCGGTTTGACCTAGCACTTTCGGACAATGCACACTTCTCTACCCCACCGTCGGTGTTTCGTCAACTTTTCGCCGAGCTTTTGGGAAGTTACCGGAACTACACCCTGGTGTTTACTGATGGTTCCCAGGTGGGTGATGCTACAGGTTGCGGTTTCGTCCTTAACGATGCGACTCACCGGTATCGCCTATTGGACGTCAGTTCCGTTTTTACCACCGAGGTCTCTGCCATCTTTTGTTTCTTACTGTTTATCTCCACTTTAGTTCCAGGGTGTTTTCTTATATGCTCCGACTCTTTGAGCGCCCTTCAAGCCTTGCAACAGTTTCTCGACTCCTCCACCCTCGTCATGGAAATTCAGACACTCATTTTCTAGTTACTTTGTCGCGGATATCAGTTAGTTTTTACATGGATCCCCGGTCATGTGGGCATTGCCGGCAATGAGGAGGCAGATACGCCTGCTAAGTCCGCCTGCCGTTTGTCGGAGTTTTCCACAGCGACTGTGCCTTACAGAGATGTCCAGCGGTACTTCCGACGCAATATGTTCATGGGTCCATGGTTCAATATGGAGTCATGGGAGGCGTTGGCTTGCACACAACTGCGGACTATTAGGGACACCGTCCAACCCTGGCCCACTTCTTGCAGGGAATCGCGGCAATCGGAAGTTATTCTCACTCGTCTACGCTTGGGTCATACCCGCGCCACTCATGGACATCTTTTGCGCGGTGACCCAGCCCCTGTTTGTCCAACATGCGGCGGATGCCTCTCCGTCTCACATATTTTATTGTCCGCGATACGCTCGTGAGCGCCGGTCCTTTGTCCTAGGTTCTACGCTGCGTTCTGTTTTAGGCGACGACCCAATCGATCAGGCGCTGCAGTTTGTTTTAGCTATTGGATTTCATATGCAGGCGTAAGTTGCCTTATTTGCTTTTATTTTCTATTTTTAAACTTCTAGGCCTGTGCGTATTTACTATTTTAGCCTCTTTTTTACCTTTTTAACATATGACTAAGGTTTTTATGGTTTTAAGTTTTGACCTATGCCTTAATGACCTAGTTGTCCACAGGCCCTTAACCGCATTCACTCAGTCACTCACTCACTCAGTCACTCTACATGGCAACGGTAGATTTCATTCAGTAAATGAGGCAATTTTTAGGTTGAGTGGAAACTTCATTTGCTCAAGTGTAGGGTTGCCATACGTCCTTTAAAAAATGTGATTTTCCTGAATTTTAACACATGGAAAATAGTCCCACCGGATTTTCAACAAATCATCACAATGTCCTGAATAATGAGGATTACATTTCAATTGCAAATTTAGCCATAGGCAACTTGCTGTACTGCCACTACAATAACTAGTGCCAAAGAGTATGATGATCTTTATATATTATGCACAACAACTACATGCAGGTGCTGATGTCTTTAAGTATTGATATAGAAACTTTAATTTTAAGATTTTCAATCTATATGTCAGAGTCAATATATTACAGTATTCTGTGTTTTTGTGAGTGTTCCATACCAAGATTTGCTGTATCATTCAAACATGAGTTGGATATTATATTTCCTGCTTTTGAAATATCACTTTTCACTATTTGCAGTATTGAAATCATATGTCAATTGTTAACTGCCTGAAAATATTCCTTTTTTTTTTTTTTTTTTTAGAATCCACTTGGAACGGTTTTTTTTATTTTGTTTTATCACTCTCTCATGCCTTTCATAAATCTATAACGAACATAGAGAACAGAATCTGTAGTTGAGGTTGAGAATGAATTGAATTTTGTTGCAAAACATTCTTAAAGAGAAGAATGATCAAAATTTTCTGCCTCTTAATGTGAAAGACATTTTTGAAGAAATAAATAACCCAGCCATTGTTAAGACTTTTGAACAACAAGCAAAAAATTGTTAAATCACTCATCTCGATTATTTACAAAAGCAGTTATATTCTTTCACTAATCTCAAGTGTTTCAGTTGGTTGCTCTTAAAGGAAGTACAAGTGGGCATATACAGAGCATGTTAAATACTTTATTGAAGCAATATCTTAAATACTTATTGTAGCATGGTTACAAAGTTGATGACTCATTAGCATTCAACCATTCAGTGTCTTTTATAAACTTTGTGAAAGAAAAACTGAATGAACCTAACTCTGACAGTAATTTTATGCAAAAACTAGCTATTAACAAATGGGTGGAATTTTTCAGTTCTTGTAAGAATAGTGGGCAGTATTCAGAGCTAATAAAGATTATTAAAGATTGCCTAGCTCTATTTCTGTTTGCCTGTCCATAATGGATGTGTGAAAGGATGTTCTCCATGATGAATGCACAATGTACAATGACAGGAATAGGCTAAAAAAAATCTATTGGAGCAATTTTGATGGTGAAATTAAATGTATTGGAGCAATTCTGATGGTGCAATTAAATCCATTGGAGCAATTCTGATGATGCAATGTACTAATTTGAATAGCATGTCATGTTTGGAATTTCATTAATATCTGATGCAAAACAATGTGTTACTGAAGAAGATTTCATCTTCAGAAAAATATGACTGGTATAAGACTAAGAATGATCAATAAGGCAACAATCTTGCTGATACATTCAAATATGATACTTGTAGTCCTTGCACATACATACATTGCAAAATTCCTGTGTGTATTTATTTTATGACCATACAAATCTTAAGTAATAAATTACAATATTTTTGGATAGAATCCTGTGTTCTTGGGTCACCCTTATGGCAACCCTACAAAGTGAGCAAATCATGTTTCTTGGATTGATCACCCAGGTGCAGAACAAATATTATATATATATTTTGAGTATTGCCATTTAATTTTCTTATCACCCAATAAGATAATCTAGACAAGTTATTTGTATCTACATAGTTTGGTAGTATAGGGCTTAGGGTATAACAATAAATTCATAATTCTAAAGGTACATCAGTTAGTTTTGAATATTCCTACCATCTGAACTAAGTCCTTCTCTATGTTCACAGTAATCTGCAACAAAAATATTTTTGATGGAACAGATAAGCAGAAATTATAAGATCAATTATATGAGTAATCAAAAACCATCAGGCAAAAAATGCTTTCCTTACATTACTGTTCTACATCTGTTTTCTTTCACTGTACAGTACAGAATTGCTTCTTTAAAGTGACTGTTCAAAATGTCAAGTATCATAATCACAATAAACTATGTAGCTATATGTCATGGACTACAGCACACACCTAGTGTACCAGGAGACATATGTAGCAGCTTCAATGCTGCTAGCAACCAGATCCATGGTAGTTGTGAACTGCAGTCTCATAAACATGTGACATGAGAAGAAGAAAGCCTTCAGGATCATTCTGGTGAACAAGTGGCAGTGAAACAGGACCTCCATGATCAATCCATATTGCCCAAACTTTGAGATCAATAGTGAATACCACAAGTCAACATTTGCAAACATACACACATTCTTCATAAAAATATGTAACGGTAAATGAATGCTCAGCTTCCATGACCATTGTCCATGATTAGTTTTTCCGTTAACAGCCATGACATAATGAGAGTTGCCATCAAGTGGATGCATGGGCTCATATTTATCAGGGCACTGATGACCCTAGTTGTATAGTGCCCTTAAACCCCATCTCATCATCATTATCATCATCATCATCATCATCATCATATTTATCAGAAGGGTAAATGCTTTATACCCTTTGTATTTAAGTTCATATTGGTAGATTGCTACCAACAGCATATTCAGTGAGCAGTGTTTTACTATAACTTTTAAAAGTTTTACTATAACTTCATGCTGTTAATTGTACTTTATTGATTCAATATGTCCACATTTTTTGGCCTAATTCTATGCAAGAAGTGATAACATACATCTATAATGGATTTCTTTTAGAAAGGCTGATGGATGCACAGGAAGAAAGAGATGACTGTATACTCCTTCCTTCCTCTCAAGCCCGTACAAACATTCAACCATGCACATGCAAATTTGTAACACACACTTAACAATTTTCTGGGTTGAACTTAACTTAGGTTTCATTAAGATGGGCAAGTATTGGTCTGTTTGTAGTTCTTCCAAAGTAAGGAAGGAAGGCCTGGTTTTCATCTTGCTTCTATGCTTCACCATTCATCTTTGTTGTCTTTTTATGTCCATTTTGAAATGTTTAATGAGCTGGCTAATAAACCTGTTGTCCTTGACATGAGTGACATGAAAGTCTTATGCCCTATATCCATTCAGCTTGTTGAAATTTTCATTGCCCATTTGCTAATGACAGATGGTATGACATGGCTGGTATGAAGCACTGTAGCTTTTTACCTTGCTTTGTCCAATTCTATAGAATGTCTAAGAGAAGAAGTTTACCTTTTCTGTTTCCATTTTATAGGTAAAATTACCACTTTTATGTTGATTAGCTAAATGTTGCAGAAAATCTTCAATTCTCTCCTTTCCATGCTACCAAATAACAAAGATTGCATAACTATAACATACAAAATCATAATGCAGGTTTCAGTAGATGCAACTCAATGACTGTAGCTTCAAAATATTCTAGAAACAGATTTTTCACTGCTGAAGAAAGAGACAAGCACATTGTTGCTCCCTGTAATTGTTGGAATAACTATCCTTAAAACTGAAGTATAGTGATAACAGTCAATGGGTTTCTCTGGCCAAACTTAAGGGAGTCCTCTGACTTTAATTTTTTCTTTAATAATCAGCAACGCATTTTCCAGTGGAGTATGAGTAAAAATGACCCATTAACCAAAGCTAAGAAGTACATAGTCAGATTCTATTTGGAAAAATGTCAATATTTGTAGTAAATGCTCAGAATATTTAACATATGTTTTTGGGGAACCTATAGCATTGTCTGTAGGTTTTGTGATATGTCAGGTTTATGTATTTTGATAGTTCTGCATATTGCAGGATTTCATGAACCAAAGGGAATCAGAATGCATTGCTTTTCTTCTGGTATAGAAGAATTGCTTATCATCCCTTTTGTTGTATTGTCTATTGCAGATTTGAGATTGTTATCTATTTTCTTATATGTAGAATCTTGCAAAAGTTTTTGCAGCTTGCCATAGTAATCTGCATTGTATGTTCTAACTGTTGGGTTTCCCTTATCAATTGGCAGAGTGATAACTTCTGGATTAGAAACCATATCATGGAGGGTCCCACATTCTTCTTAATTCTGTTTGGGTCTGTTTTCTCAATACTTATGTTAAATAAAAATATAAATCATGTTCTGTTCAATCTAAACGAATGTTGTTGTATAACAAAAACCCAAGGCAGAACGGGAAAGGAGTTAGAAAATGTTTGTCAGGGGTGAATTTTGAGGATATTCATACAAATAGATCTGTTTTCCAGTAATAAAAGGATATAATGTTGCTCTCTTCACCCCAATGGGACATGAGGTTGGAAAATGTTGAATGGGAGGGAATTTAGAGGATTTTCAGTATAATTGGGAAATTTGACATAATGAAGGCGAGGTTATCAAATTAAAAGAATTGAATACCAGAATTGTGGTATTAATTGCTTTAATTCATTTAAGTGTAAATAAGCAAATATTTGGAAAAATCAATGTTTTACCAAAACTGTGAAAGCCCTGAGCAGTGCCAGGAATTCCTGCTAGTAAGGTACAATTATAAACTTATAAAACCTTAGGATAATGTTACATTTACATTAAAAGACATTTCTGTTTTTCTCTAATATGGTAAAATTCACATGCATAATTGTATTGATTATGTCATGTCACTGTATACTACAAAACTTAGTCCTAAAGAAAACACAAATAAAATGGTCTTCTTTAAATTGATTTGGTAAGTATAATGTATTGGAACCTGTGTTGCAAAGTTTGCATAATTTTACATAAAAAGTATTGTAAGGAAAATGTTACACATCAGAGCTTTGCTTATAAAATCATGTATTTATTTCAGATTATGTGAGGAGCCCATATGTATATTTGATCCTGTCATCAATAGAACACACATGTTAGAATGCTTAAAGCGATTATTGGTATTTTATGATATGATGGAATCTTCTGATTCAAAAAATGTTTATGAAAATTCAGAAGATGAAAAGAAGAATGCTAATAAATCAGTTGTAGTCTACACAATTCCAAGTGCAGAAGATGATGGAGAGCAGAATATTAAATTAGCAAAACGAATGGAAATGGAAGCTGCATATTTGTTAGCTACAATGGGTGAATATGATGCTTTAAGCAGAACATTAAAGCTTAAAGATTACAGGTAACTGCTGCTTTTTATTATTAAGGTAACAGAGTGTTTCTCATAGAAAAGGATAATCATTAACAGTAGAACTACTTGGAGTCAAAATTATTACTTATAATGTTTAAACTGTACACTGTATACCACAATCAAAATAAAATGCTATTGGCATTCTGTTTTGATACCATGGCTTTTGACTAGTTGTTTGATTGATTGCTTTGGTACTCAAACTTTTATTTATGCCAATTATTTTTGAGCTTTGATATGTTGTATTTTAAACTGCTATATGGACAGTTGCATTTTTTTCTAATAGCATTTGCTTCGTTTTAACTTTGTTACTGCAAGTGAATCAGGACAAGGTGTTGTAAGATTCTGATTTTTTTTTTTTTTTGGTTTAATTAGTAAAGTTCAAAGAAAATATAGAATTGGGCTATCTTTTGGAATTTGGCCCTGGACGCTCATACAGTAGACAGCCACCAATTATGTGTCATAAATTACAAGAGTGTTAAAATAATTTCAATTGTCTTTCTTTTTACAGTGCGTTCCCACTTAATTTTAACCTTATGTAGGTGTTCATTTATTTATTTATTTATTTCACATTTTGCCTTTAATGAGCTAGAGTTCTACCCAGGGCAGTGCATATACAATTTTTGGTGGTTGTTGGTTACTAATAAATAAATAAAGTTTACAGAATACATATGCAGTAATACAATCATATAATGTGGTGGATATACTAAATATTGCTGTAATTTTATTTAAATATATGTAGCTTTGATACAATTTTTATTTCACTTGGCAACAAAGTGTAAAGCTTGGAAGCAGTGTAAAATACAGATTGAAGGCCATATTTTGTGGAATTCGGCATTATTAATTGAATATTATTTTGTTGTCTTGTGCTATGGTTATAGAATTCAGTATTTATTTTAATGTTAAAGTTTAATTTAGTGATTTTATTTATAACCATGTATATAAAAATTGTTAGTCCAAGATTTATTCCAACATTCTGGGATTTTTTTGTGACACTATCATTCTCTGTTTGGGTTTCATATGATATACCATACAATGTCCGTATTGCTCTCCTCTGCAGTATTTCTAATTCATTTATTAAACTTTTGTTGCATGTTCCCCAGACCATTCAAATAAGTGAAATGCAAATTTGTAAGTGCACAGTAAATACTTTTTAACTGTTCCCTTTTTAATAATATTTTAGCCTAAACAAGATGCCAATAATAGAAACGCTGTTTTTCTTGATATAATTAACATATTCCTTCCAGTATAATTTACTCTTTATTATTAATCCTGAGTAGATACTTAATGTTCTCAACTCTTTTCATGATTTCAGAATTTATTTTAATTTTACAATTTGTAGCATCTTCCTCATTGCCTGTAAATATATATTTGTTTTTTTTTTCCCCCTATATTTATTGTTGGTTTATTCTCTGTTGCCCATTTAAGAAGTAATTTTACATCTTGTTGCATTGTGTTCGAGATGTTCTTTATATTCTCGCCTACGTAGAATACAACAATGTCATCTGCAAACAATACAACTTTGCCATTTAATTTAAGCTCCCCAGTATTGTTGACATATATTAAGAATATATTATTATTATCATCATTATTATTATATATATTTATTAATATATTATTGTTCCATACTCTTGCTTTCTTTAATAAAATTCTATTTAGAACTGTTCTTTTACCCATTTTAAACCACTTGTGATAAAAGTTCTTTTCCCCAATTTTCAGTTTCTTCCTTAAAATCAAACATAATGTGTTCTAAGTCTTATATCCCTGCTAAATGGACACTCCCATGTATAATTCCATTTCTTTGATTGTTTGACATCCACTTTCCTAATTTTATCCTTATTATAGTTGATCATAAGTTTAAAATTTTAAATAATTGTTATTTGCGATTCTAAGTTTTACTCATTTAGCTTTAGTTGTGTAAGATAAGTATGTCCAGGTGATTTGTGTGGTCTAGGCCTCAGTACATCATAGAAGAAGAAATTCTAAGGATTTCCAAAGATATTCCTGAGAATCCATCAACTCTGGAAGATATTCCAGACATAAAGGATGTAGGGAAGTATAACAGTTGATAATCAGTGAAGAGTATTATACTCCAATTTGTTCAGAGAATGGTAATTCAGCAACAGTGACTCATCATTAGTCATGCGAAAATTAAAGAGGATGTCAAAATGAAGGGAAGGGTTTATATTATAATAACAATAATCACCAATTGCATTTTTATTGCTCTGCAAGTAGATACCTATTAAGAAATGCTCTATGTGTCATAACTAGAGCTCAGATTTTTGCATATTTGCATATTTTATTCCTTGATAGTTAGATGTATGAAAGTAAGTAATACATTTTTTCCATATTGTAAGGAGTTTATTATAGAAGTTTTATAGTGCATATAAATGCATATTTATGGGGTTAGTGCATATTTAACTAATTTCTGCATATTTTTGCATATATTTTACTTTTTCAGCAATTATTCATGAAATACGAATTTGTATTTCACAACGATACTTTAAGAGAAAGAGAGAGTTCAGAGAAAATTTCTCTTTTGTTGTTCTGTTTGTGTAGAACTGTTAAGCTATCATGTTTCTAAATGCATAACAGGTCGCCAAAAATGAGAACATAGCTATCAACAACCAGCGCTTCCTGACATAAAAATGTGCCGTCAACAGATAAATTAGATAGCATTCAACAATCATGCGGCAAATCTTTAAAGTTCGGCGAGGCCATTGTTACTAGATACGGTTTGTATTAATGTTACACAAACGAAGCCATCTGACACAACGATAACATTTCCAAGAAATAAAAGGTGCCGTTTTCAGTCACTCTTAAACTTGTAACTAGTATGTATTCTGAAGTGTAAGCAGTAGGAAACGCAATATTACAATGCCTAAGGAGAAGAGCCTTACTTGCTTCGAAACTGGATTGATGGAAATCCTACTCTAACAACAGATGGAAATATAGTACTGTGTCAAGTGTGTGAAAAACATGTAAGTTTTATTGTTGTATTTTCAGAATATTTTAAAAATCATCGCGACTTTCGTTAGTGAGTGTTGGTTTTATTTAACTAAAATAACCTCATACTATTTTTATACAATTGTTATAGGTCCTGCAACAAAAAATTCCAGATTATGCAACATCTACAAACAGCTACTCATAGACATGCTATCAATAAAAATGTCTCCAAGATCCAAACAACCTTCCAGCAGCATTTTCTGCAAGCAGAAGTGGAAACGATGACAGTAATAATTTTTCGAAAGATATCTGCAAAGCATTAGTTTCAGCCAACATTTCTTTGAATAAGTTAAATAATATGGAATTTCGAAATTTCCTGGAAAAATATTCCAGACAAAAAGTTCCTGATGAATCAACAATAAGGAAAAACTACCTTGGCAAAGTTTATGAAGAGGTAAGTTTAAAAATTTATTAAACAAAGTTAGTTTGTGTATCAACTACTCCAACACCCTCCCCATTATTTTGAGCTTTATAAAAATTTGTCGTATATTTAAAACTTTTAAATGCATTATAGACAAATATTTTCAAATGGAAACAAAATTACGTATGGCCCGTAGTGTCACGGAGTTTTGATTTCTTTAGTTGTTTATCAAGAAACACTTTTTTATACATTTTTAAACTTGTTTCCTCTAAAACTGAGCCTCAAAATTACACCCTTTATCTTTACTAATTTTCAACATAATTATTTTTTCAGGTAATACAAGAAATAAGAGATGATATCGGCGACTCAAACTTGTGGTTATCTGTAGACGAAACAACCGACTCGTGTGGGAGATTTATTGCCAATGTCGTTGTGGGAAAAATGACTTAATCTGAACCAGGAACACCACATCTCATTGTCTCCAGGGTACTGGAAGTAACAAACCATTTGACGATTGCTAGAGTTGTTCGTGATGCATTACGTGTTTTGTGGCCTGCTAAAGAAAATGAGGAAAAACTCTTGGTGATAGTTACAGATGCAGCAGCATACATGCTTAAGGCAGTTAAAGCTTTGCAGGTATATTATCCTAAGGCAGTTCATATGACTTGTTTAGCACATGCTCTCCACCGGTTAGCGGAGGAAATTCGAGCGAATTTTCCAGAAGTAAATGCCTTAATTTCCTCTGTGAAAAAAGTGTTTGTGAAGGCGCCATCAAGAGTGAAATTATTTACTGATATGATACAAGATACTGGTTTACCCCCAGAGCCCATCCTCACGAGATGGGGAACATGGATTAAAGCAGCTCTATATTACAGTGATCATCTGGAAGACGTGAAAAAGGTGCTCGACGTGATGGACAAAAATGAAGCTGCAAGTATGCCTGCTGCAATGAGTGCTTGCAATGAGAACGGTCTCCAGAGTAAATTAGTGTTTATTAAGACCTACTTTAGTAAAATATCAGCCGCCATCAAACATTTGAAAAAAAAAAAAAAGGAACGTCTTTATCTTCTGCCCTGCAAGTATACGAAACAGCTGTTGCCGAAGATATACCTGGAAAAATAGGAAAGTGTCTCGTAACAAAATTAAGAAAATTGAAGCAAGAAATCCAGGTTTAATATTTCTTCAGGATATGAATAAGGTGTTACAAGGAGAATCTGAAAAAGAACTTAATGCTTATTCTGCAAGTGACATAGCCTCTTTCCGATACTGTCCTGTGGCTTCGTGTGAAGTAGAGAGATCTTTCTCTTCATATAAAAACATTTTAAGCGCCAGAAGAAAGTTGTTTCTTCCTGAAAACTGTGAAAAATATGTATTTGTTTATTGCAATAAAAACGACTAATGGTAAACTAGACTGAAAGAAAGACTAACAAATATTAATTTTGTTAATGTCTCTGTTTAAGACTGAATTTACAATCTGATTACTTCATCAAGATTAATAAGTGTGACAAAGTTAAAATAATATGCTTTATTTTAAGTGCATATTTTAAAGTTTTTAGAGCACATTTTACAGATTTTTAGTGCATAGATGCATGCATATATTCATACTTTATACTACATATAAATCCGAGCTCTAGTCATAACATTCTAGTCACACAGATGCTAAATCTGGACCAAGTGGCATTTCTTATGTTTCTCCTGGCTAAATCACTTGTGCTGAAAGGAGCACAGCAGTTCTGCAGAGTATTGCATCACAAACTTAGATAAAAGGGGAAACCAACCAAGGAATCGCATGAAACAGGTCAAAATTATTGGACAAGGCCAGAATACCAGAGTGAACTATAGCTGATTTTGCTATTAGATCTCTGTTTCTCTGGAGTACATTAATTAAATTCTGACGTAGTAGACATCACAAAATACCTTTATGATAGACTTTCCCATCTTAGTGAAGGCAAACAACCTGCAACTGGCAGAACTTCCTAAGAGTGTAATCATGAGGGACAGAATGTCATTACAATAATTTTTGCTGTAGGGAAACCTAAAAGCAAGCTCAACACTCAAAGAACTAGTTTAATTAATGCAATGAAACATCAAGAGGGGAAATCTCTTCTTTAAAATGCATGAAAACTCCTTTGTATATATAAGTTTTCTTAAAAGAGTTAGTTGCATTAGTATTGCCTGGCCAAGGCAAGTGCAATCCTGCATATGGGCAGAAAGACAGTGAATGCAATAATGCAATACAACCACACGCATATGTCAGGAAATGCTGTACAGTGTGATTTACTCTTCAATGTATCTTGTAGTGTTCTCAGTGCTAATGATGAAATGTAAGTGAAATAGAGTTATTCATGAGTAAATTCAACATGTTATTTGTAATGTTATTATGTTTTGGGATGAAGAGAAGAAAGAAAGTAAAAAATACCTATTTCAAATGCCACTGAACATGCTAATCATTTGCATTTTTCCAGTTGGACTGTACAGAGGGGAGTACAGGCCATTATGTGTACAAGTGGCGCTCTCCAATGCAGGTTTGCATTCACCTTGGTTGTGTTATATATCCCTTTTCTGGTAACAAACAACCTGTATAATTATAATAATAATGAGGGATTATTTGGTCCTTCAATAGATAAACAATGCAATATATATGGTAGTTAGAATACCTAAGTGTTTATTCAATGGCGAGGCTAAATTCTACAGACCCATTCCTACTTTCAAGTAATTGGCTCTAAATGTGTGTTCTGGTGTGAGGACTCTAAGAAGTTGTAGAAAAGCATAATTTCATTATGACTGAATTTCTCAATGCAATGCATGTTATTTTACACTGGTGCTTTATTCACTGCTTGGGTTTTACATGTCACATATATATTCTGAATATGCCAGCGGATCATTTAACCAACTCTTATAAGAGAAGTGCTTTATTTACAAGAAGAAGAAGGACTCCAGGACCAGTCATAGGCTGAAGCCTAATTGGAACTTATGAATTAAAAGAGAAAGGAAGGAAAGTAGAAGAGAAAGTCTTTTCATTCAATTCATTTTATTTTCTCATTTTAAGTACATTTAAAGGACATGTCAATATAACTTATTTACATGATACACAAAAGTTTTACATAGCTTTTCCATGTTTAAATTCCTGTATATTATAAAATCTATTTTCAGTTCAAGTATTTTTGTATGGTTTTCATAATTGCTTTAGTTTGGTTTATGTTCTTTATTTCAATTGGTAGTTTGCTGTATAATTTCCTTTCTACAGTTTCAGTTGCATGATTATTCAGTGTTCCCCTTAGTGTTGTTCTAAAGTAATCCTCATTATTCCTCAAACTATAAGTGTGTATATTACAGTTTTTTTATGTACAACATTTTTTATACCTTCATATATATATATATATATATATATATATATATATATATATGGAGCAGTTAAAATTTTTAAATTCTTAAACAAATTTCTACATGTTTGTTTATTATTTATTTTCCCTATTATTCAGATGGCTTTTTTCTATAACTTGAAAAGTTTTTCCATTTCTCTTTGCGTAATATTCTCCCATAGTGTAAATACCATAGCTTAAGTGAGAGTATATAATGTGTAATAGACCTGAGGTTTGCTATCCATGTCTTACTAATTTGTCTCATTAATAAATGTCTTTATTTATTTTTTTGGTAATGTGTGCTACATGGGATTTCTAGTTTAAATTTTTGTCAATCATCATTCCAAGAAAGTTTGTACTATATATTTCACATATACTTTTACCTTCTATTGTTAATTTTATGTTATTTGTATTGTGATTTGGTGCATGCTGTCTTTTTTACATTTATTGCCATATCTAGGTTGGAGTAGCATTGCTGTATGATTTTAAGATTGAGTTTGCTCTATCTTCTACATTTTTAGCTGTCTGGCCTCTAATTATGACTGTCATATCATCGGCCAAAAGATGTGAGCAGCAAAAGGCTGAACAGTAGAGTGCCCTTAACCTTTCCCACAATTAGGTGGTTCTGATCTTGTTGCTGTTTTTTCAGAAGGAGGGAGAGGAGAAGGCATCACCTTGCCTCTGCTGAGTGATGACCATTTGAGAAAATTCTAAATTTTATCCTTATGCTGTTAGTGTACAGCATGCAGACAATGATCGAAAGTAAAAGCTAGTATACTGCTGTTAGACACTGGTATTCAGCAAAAAAAGTTGAAGGTATCTGTAGCAAAGTGCGCAAGAGTGATAGCCATGCATTGGTACTGCCTTGCATTCTTAACCTGTGGCCAGAATGCCTCCTTGGGATACCAGCATGGGTTTGTACCCACGCAGAAAGAATTCATGGTGTGGGATGTATGTGAGGTATGCAGATGGGCTTACTGGTGCTTTGATGTGCAGTTTCTGTTAGTCTTATTGTTAATTTTTAACTGGAGGATTAAGAATTAGTGGTGTTTATTACTATTTCTTTTATGTGTATCTGTAACTACATTCACTATCCACTTGCAGCTGCAATTATTAAAATGTGGAGCAATGCTGCATTGGTCTTCACCCTATCAATCAATGCTGTGTTCTACTCTGTACTATGTTGCTTCTGCAACACTGAGTTACATTGCATCTTCTTTTGTATGTCTTGGTCGTGAGTCCCTGAGATTCAATCATTAGGTGGCTAAATTAGTTCTTTTTTTCCATTTCATTTCCTTCTTTTTTGTACAATAGTTAAATGAACCCTCTTCTTTAAGTGAGAATCCTTGCCAGTGTTATAGAAGCCGTATAAGAGACCACACTGTTAAGCAGTAACCCATTAATGTCTCAGCTCCACCCTCCTTATCCCCCGAGGCCACCCTAGTTGTATAATGCAAGACTTAAAGAGTCAATTGAGTTGATTTTGTCCGGTATGTATGCGCATATGCATATCAGTGATGAACAATTACGGGAGGATTACTAAGTAGCTAACTGATCTTGAACATCAATTTGTGGTTTCATGAGTTCTGTGTGTCTCTTTAATTGATAATGCTATAGAATGTTTTTACAAAATACCATATTTTCTGAGACATCTGTTACCTGAGGCTTTGTTTTCGCATAAAATTAAAGTTAAGAGGCTTGATGAACCTCTCTATGGAATAGAGTTTTAGTTTTTCCATAGAGCAAAACATGTAAGGGCATTTCATATAGCCTTGTGAATTTTAATTTATTTTGTTGGAGCATTATGATTCTGCCCACTCTTCTATTAACTATTATTAAAAAGTCTATTCTTCTACCTGCTTCATGTTAATCAAGATGGACATTTTCAGAAATGGTTCTATTACACATTTTGTTGCAGATACAAGGAGAATACAGTAGGCCTAAGTGATAGTTCAGTCTTTTAAAAGTGGGTCACTATGTGATGACTTTGAAATTCTGTTGTCTTTGCATGACCACAAGAAAAAGAAAAAAAAGAAAAAAAGCATATTATGGCTTAGCAGTTGAAAAAAGTTTAAGGTATTTGCCAATTCAAACCAATAATAGAGAATGTTTTGGAAATGGTTAATGTCACAAAAATTTACTTCATACAAATTGTGTTTTAATGAGATCTAAATTTGTTGCATAGTACATTTTCCCCAATCTCATATGGTTTACAAGTTATACAAAATTAATTCAGAATGAAGAGGACTTCATAGGCTATTTGTAGAAATTTAAAATATACATTTATTTGCCATGAAAATATCTTAAACATGAATGAATTTGAATTTATTGTATAATTGTTTTACAATTTGGTTTACAATTTTTATATAATATATATCTCTTTTACCCATACATCTTATGTACAATTTGTTTAGTGCATATCTTCCTATTGGACCACTCAGATTGCTTGGCTCCGAGGCCTTATAGCTCACTGAGTGGTCCTTCTTTCTTTGCCTCTCTCACTTTTCTAGACCATTTTTCTTTTACCTTCCTTAAAAATTCCTGCATGCGCTTGATTTTCTTTTCTTCTTTCTTGGTCAACATCTTTACAGTTAACACCTTTCTATTCACATTTTCCCATTTCCTTTCCCACACACTTTCCCTCCAAATCCTTATTTCCTTACATTCCGACATATAATATTTTGTACTTTCTCTTTCTCCACACATCTTGCATATTTCTCTTACACTGCCTCTCAACCCTCTTAAATACATTGATCCTGTTCTCATCCATGCTAAACCTTCCCTTTCTTGTCTGTTACAGTAATCAATGTACCTCTCTCTTCCCCATTCTTTCATTATCAATTTATAAAAGCTTAATAATTTTTTGTTCTTCAAGGTTTCCCCATATCTCTTGTCATTCTATATCATCCACTCTGCTTAATACTGCTTTCCAAAAACTGTTTGTATTTCTTTCCTCTAACCCCCATACATCCCCCATTCCAATTAATTCCATTATTTTTTCTGTTTCTTTCCACCAGCTGTTTTTGCTTATTAGAACCTTTAGCTGAGTCCTGCATATCTTTAAGATTTCACCTTCCTCCACTGTCATACATTTAAACCAAAATTTTAAAATTCTTGCTATTGTTATACTTTTCCTCTTAGTTCTTACTAGTTCTACTAATGCAACTTGTCTGGTGCTGCTCTTAGGAGTAGTCCAATTGATTCCTTACAAAACATTCTATACATTTGGTCAATTTCTTACTTAATTTGTCCCCCCCTATATTTCCACTGCATGAATCATTCTTGCTTCTATCGATGCCTCTTACATTCTCTCCAACCATTTTGTTGACATCTCTAGTTTAATATTTGCATATTCTTATTCCTATCATAGCTGCCTTCCCTTTAGCTAACATCTTCCTGCCTTGTGCTCCCCTTCCCCGTTATTACTCAACCTTACTTCTAAATAGTCAAATTCTTTGACTATCTCCAATTTTTGACCACCTAGGAACCATTTTTCTTCCTTCCTCAGTTTATTTGCTTTTTTAAAAACTATCACTTTGGATTTATATATATTTACCGTAATTCCCTATTTTTCACAAAATTCTTGAATTTCATTTATTGCTTTTTGAAACCCAATTATAGATATAGCACCTACCATAATCTGTGTATAATAAAACTGGAATCTCCTTGTCCCTTATTACTGGGCAATGCTGATTTCTTATTTTTCCTCCTTCTAATATATCATCTACGAATAGGTTAAATAATATTGGGCTCACTTACATCCCTGTCTTAGTCCTATTTTTTGTTGAATCATCTCTGTGATGCTGCTTTTTTCACCACGTATACCAAACTTTGCATCTTTATATATTTTCTTAATGTCTCTTATAAACTTGTCACTTTCTCCCTTTTCCCTTAGTTTATATTCCTGAGCTTCTCTATTTGTTTTATCAAAAGCTTTTTCAAAGTCAGCAAAAAACATATATACCCTTCCTATTTTCCTATTTAAATATTTATCTATTATAGCCTTTATTATAAACATGTTATCTACAGTCTGTCTTCCTTTCCTGAAAACTGCCTGGAATTCTGATTTTTTTTTCCAGTTTTTTCCCATTCCCTTAGTCTATCCGCCAAAATTCCTGTGTATACCTTCCCTTGTATAGATAGTAGACTTATTCCTCTATAGTTCTCAGGCCTATTTACTCCTTCCTGCCCTTTATAAATTGGTACCAACATACTTGATTCCTAGCTTTCCGGTATGTCATTTTTTAATTTTATTTTGTTGAATAATTCCATCATTATTTTTAAACCTCTTTGAGTTTTCTCATATTTTTTCCAAAATTCTCCTAGTATTCCATCCATTCCTACCATTTTTCCTTTCTTTATATTTCTTAGTTGTAAATACATACCTCCTGGATTGATATTTCACCATCTAATTTTCTGTTTGTTATCACCCCTTGTCCAAACATTCTATGTTCTTACTTTATCTCTATCCCTTCCCCAATCAGGTTTTTAAAATATTCTACCCATTAGCTGATGTGATTTTGTTTTTTTCCCCTTCTTTCCTGTTCAACCTTCTTACTATTTCCCATATATTCTTACTATCTTTCCTTTCAATTGCCACCTTCAGTATTTTTCATATTTTCTTGCCATTCTTTTTTCTTTGTCTCTAACAAGCATTTGTATCCCCATTTGTAAATTATCAAATTTTGCATGTTTTCTTCTTGCCCTCCATTTAATAAGTTCTTTGAAAACCTCCTATTTTGCATTTTTATACCCTTTATCATATCATCCCTTGTTTGTCTGTACCTTTTCTTGATTTATCTCTATATCTGTCCCTGCTCTTTTTACTAATGGTTCCAGTAACTCTAGCGCCTTCTCTGTTTTTCCTTCATATAAGCTCATCTTTATTCCATATTCTATAATTTGGCTTACATTTGATTTAAATCTTTTGTGAATTTTCCTTCTAGTTCCTCCTTCCATTTATAGGTTTTTAATCTCCTTATGTGTGTTATCCCTTTTTCTGCTACTTCCTGTTCTCCTACCTTTAATTCCATTGTTAACAGGAAATGGCTGCTATTTACTATCTGGTTTCTGATTTTAAATTTTCTAATTTTCTCCTCTGATTCCACACTACATAACATATAGTCTATTACACTTTGCCCTTTGCACTTGCAAATGTAAAGTCTCCTTCTTTGTTCTCTATTGTTCTGTTACATATTAACAGATTGTTTATTTCACAGTACTCCACTAAGTGTTTTCCTTCCTTATTTATTAGGCTATCCCTGCTTTTCCGTTCTCTTCCTTCCTCTATCATGGCACTTCCTAGTAATCTACTGTTTTCCATCCCTATTCTGCATTAAAATCTCCCATTATAATAAATTCTATGTCTGGCCACTTATTTCTGATGTTTTCACCTATAATTTTATACAGCTTATTTTCGTAAAAGTTTTATGTTTCTGAGGAGTTATATACTACACCGATTCCATTATTTGCATTTACCTTATTATTTGCTTTATTAACATTCAAAACTAGCAATGGAAAATTACAGACCGATATCCTTATCCTCGACTTTCTCCAAAATAATAGAGGGACTATTTTTAGAACAGCTACAGAGTTTCTACAGCAAATTTGAAAACCTCTCAGAATACCAATTTGGATTCCCCCCCCCAAAAAAGTCAACAATACAGGCAATCTGCAAAGGAAATTACATCATTATAAATGCAATAAATAGAAAATAATATGTAGTAGCAATCTTCCTAGACCGCTTTAAGGCATTCGATTGTGTAAACATTGAAAAACTACTAGAAAAACTTGAAAATTATGGGATTAGGGGCACTCCACTAAAATGGTTAAGCTCATATTTACAAAACAGAGAACAATGTGTTGAAATTATACACAATACAGGCAAAAATCTAATTAAAATCAGATCAGCTTTTAAAACAATCATGGAGTGCCACAAGGCTCAAAATTAGGACCATACTTATTTCTAATGTACATTAAAAACTTATTTAAACATATAAAAGATGCAGGGGAAATAGCTATTGGTTATGCAGATGACACCACAATTGTAGTCACAGGGAAAACAGAAATAGAGGTACAAAATAAAGCAAATGCACTACTAAATATAATTAGCAGACAGCAAGCCTAGGGATGGCATTAAATATAAACAAAACAGAGTGGATGCAAATCAGTGTGACTAATAAAACACAGGCCAACATTAAATTAACAATAGAAAATAAACAAATTCAGCAGGTCACAGAAACAAACTTTTTGGGGTTAATCATAGATAGTAGTCTGAAATGGAACAGACATGTCGAGAGAGTCATAAAAAAAATTAACACGGGTTTATATATTTTAAAACAAACAACATAAATAATGGATAGAAAAAGTATCATACAAGTATATTATGCCTTCATCCACTCCCACTTAAGTTATGGGGTACAGCACAAAAATCCTCAGTTTTAAAGATATTCAATTTGCAAAAAAGAGCAATACGTATAAGGTTAAAAATGAAAAAACTGATACATGTAGAACTGCATATAAGACACTCAAGATTTTAACATTACCTTCACTATATATATATATACGAATGTATTAAATTTGCTGTATAAAGTTACAATAATCAGAACAAAAATATGAATGTTCATAACCATAATACCAGAACAAAAAAATAACTATTCAGAAATAGATTAAGAGGGACACTAAACCACAAATGCATAGAAAATAACACCAAAGATATGTACAATCATTTACCTTCACAAATGAAACAGATAACAAATGAAAAGATAAAACTAAGAGCCATCAAATCCTATCTGACAGAAAATGCCTTCTACTCCTTAGAAGAATACAAAAAAGCAAATGTAAACGCACTGTAAAATATGGTATTTTTTCACCTCTCATTTTCTTATATACATGTATATTCACTGTTATATTTTTGTATAATTGGACGATCCATGTAAAATGTAGTTACATTGGAGAAATAAAATACAATACAACACAACATCCATAGAACCTTGTTAACCTTATTTTCTATCACTTCTGTTTCAGAACATGTCTTTTCTAACAAATATACCAAAGCTCTTCCTTTCTCATGCCTTTTACTGACCCTTTTGTTTATAAATTTATAATCCTTTAAATCTATTTCTTCCCTTTCTCCTAACCATATCTCTACCACCTATACAATGTCCATATTTCTCATTACATTTTGGATTTTCCCATTGTATATCTTACTTTATGCTTTCGACATTCCAGAACATCAAATTTATCCCCTTTCCCTATTTGTTCCTTGGTTTGCCCTGATATTTATATTTCTCCAGCTGGGTACCAGCTGATCATCACTTTCCTACCTCTGTTGCATTCCCTCCCTTCCCTCAACCCTATTATTTGTAACTCCCTCCTCCTTGCAATTTCCTCTGCTTGGCTAACACTTTCCATTCTTATTAATTCCCTACTTATCACTTGCATTTCTCCCTCTTCCATACATGCATTTCCCTTTTGTTGACATTTGCACATTCTTTCTCGTTCATTCCTCCATATGCTCATACTGTATTCTTTGCCTTCCACAAACAATTTTAATCCTTTCAAAAATGCCTTCTTCCTATCTGCTCTTTCTTCTTTCATGCTGGATATTAGTTCTTTTACCTGAATTTGTTCCTCTTTCATATAGTCTTGTTCTATGAATATTCTGTACCTCTTAGCCTTCTTGTATTCCTTAAAATCTCCCACGTTTTTCCAATTTGTTATTTTTATTACAAGGTCTAGGTTTACCTCCTCTTTTTCCAATTCGGAACATGTCCTCTAACACCCATCAACCATTTTTATAACTGCCCTTCTTCCTTAATCTCATATACTATTCTTCTAAGCTTCAGTTTTCTTCTGTCACTCTGAAAATTATGCAGTTCTTTCTTCTCTACCCTGCTTTGAATCTTTTCTTTGTATCTTAGATTTGCCTCCTGCAATCCATTATCTGCTGTTCCATCTCTTCTCTTTGCATCTTCATAACCTCCTCAAGTTGCCTTGTATTGTTATCCACTTTATCTCCTAATTCTTTTCCAAGTGCCTTTAGTGATTCCATTAGCTGATCCATTTCTACCAGCCCTGGATTCTGCTCCAGTCCACCAATTACTAGTAACGTCAAGATTACTGCCGCCACCCATACTTAGAAATGTATTATTATCCTAACAGCTTTCGTAACTTTTCTTCTTCTGAAGCTGCCTATCCATGCCCTATATGTTTCTGTGTCTACACCCATTTTGTATCAGCTCTCGCTCCGCACAATCTTCTCCTGTCGCTGCCAGAATCAGATTCCCTATCTAAACATATCGTATCTTAATCAAAATAGTGTAATTTTTGAGATATTTAAAAACAAGCAAAATGTTTTCATGTAAGGGTGGTTTGATATGGGAGGATTTTCTTTAAAAATTCTAGTGTCACACCTTTGGAAGTTAAATACTAAGTTTGATACTTATCCAACTTTTTGTTTTTGAGTTATTCTGTTCACAGACACATGCACATACAGGTGGTGAAATCTCAATATTGAATTTTTGGGTGGGATACAATATTACTCTTCTTACTGTAGGTAAGTAGTAAAGAAAGTAATATGATGCTGTAGTGCTGGAAAGTGCCCAAGATTATGATGAAATAGCTGCAAAGTTAATACCAATCTATTTATGTAAAGAATTTTTGCATGAAAGCATTTTTAATGCGTTTATACTTTAAGAACTCTTATTTTGATTGGCAGAGGCATACAAGGGTGATTGAAAATTTTTTAGAATGCCATGTTTTAAAAACAAATGAAATTTGTTTATATTTGACAGCTACTTTCTAATGTTTTGCAAGTTGATTGCCATGTAGTTCGTTTGATTTGCTCTATTAGTCTGTTAATTATCATCATTAAAAATTTTGTGTTCGCCCAAAAATTAATTTGACTAGAGAACATTTTCAGGCTAGGAGGATAAAGTAGCCTGCCTCCTCGTGGTGTCCCCTGGGTAACGCTAAATAGGCTACAACAGCATGCAGAAGTCCGCCAGTATAATGCACAAATATAGGAAGAGAAAACAGAAAACAGTACTTTTTAGTACTGTTAGTACAGTACTAGGAATGCTGGTGGATTTACCAAAAATGTAGCAAAAAGGTAGTATGTGGATGAAGTGATCAGAAAATATGACATGTTTTTAGCATGTTAGAAGCAAATTGTAATGACGATGACATCAAGTACTGTAATTTCACAAATTATCATCTTTATCATATGAATAAACGGAAACAAGTGGCTAGTGGCATAATTGTTGGAGTCAAATCAGAATTAAGTTCTAAATTTAATATAATTATGGAAATGAACGAGCAAGACAAATCAGAAATTATACAAACAACCCTATATAAAAATAATACAAAATACACTGTTTATTTACTTTACAGCCCACCTGGTAATCAGAATTTAAATATGGATATGATAGAACCATAGAAGAAAACATTTATCTTAGGAGATTTTAATGCACACTCAAGACAATGGGGATATAAACACGTAGATTCAGCAGAGAAGATACTAAAAGACTTTATAAATACTAAACAGGTACAGTTGATATATCAAGATGCAGACACATACATACATTATACAGGAAACTCTACTAACCCAGATCTTACAATAGTGTCAGATGACCAAATTAACAATACAAAAAGATTAGTTTCTGAAGATTGAGGAAATGGACATAGAGCCATAATTACAATTACTGACACTAAGAAACAATGCCCAAATATTGAAAAAGGTATACTTGGAATTTTAAAAAAGCTAATTGGTCTAAATATAAAAAAGTATAGAAAATGAAGTACAAGGCTTAGACTTGTCAAAGAATGCTAGTCAAATGGTTAAGGAATTTAACAATATAATATTAAAATCAGCAAAGAAAAATATCCCTCAAGGCAAACCTAAAAAATATAAACCCTTTTGGAGCAAGAGGTTGGAAACACTAAAAGTTGAAATAAATAGTGCTAGAGATTTAGCACAAAACACTAAAAATAAGGAAGATGTAATATAATGGAGAAAAAAGACACTATTTATAGAAGAGAATTGGTAGTATCCAAATGTCAATGTTATGATAAATTCTT
Source organism: Deroplatys truncata (assembly GCA_030765065.1). Classification (NCBI taxonomy): domain Eukaryota; kingdom Metazoa; phylum Arthropoda; class Insecta; order Mantodea; family Mantidae; genus Deroplatys; species Deroplatys truncata. The sequence goes on from CM060981.1 coordinate 289,664,940, forward strand.
ATCTGGGCTGGATTACAGAACTAATAGCACCAAAGTATATAAGCATATAAACAGTATAAATGGAAAGTGTGCCAATAGTAACAAAAGTACATATATTAAAAAAGGTAACAAAAATATATATAACAATAAAGATATAGCCAATGAATTTAATAACATTATAAGAAAGTTAATATACTAAAAAAACATTTGGTAAAAGATAACAGAATATTAAAAAAATCCAATATGATAGAAATAAAAAAAAAACACAAACAGTACCCCTTAATTCAAAGTTCCAATTGGAAGAATTAGAACAGGCAATGAAGACATTAAAAAACAAAAAACAACCAGGACCAGATCTTATACATCCAGAGTATATTAAAAATCTTGGAATAAGAGCTAAAAAGATATATTTAGAAATTATTAATAAAGTATGGTACGAACAAGAGAAATGCCATCAAACTGGTGCGAAGCACTAGTAATCCCAATTTTGAAACCAGGAAAGCCCACAAATGAAACAAAAAGTTATAGACCCATATTATTGACCTCAATTCCGGCAAAAATAGCTGATAAAATTGTTACCAATAGATTAATGTACTATCTAAACACAAATGACCTACTAGTAGATGAACAGGCTGGATTTAGAAGACAATACTCAACCGTTCACCAAGCATCTAGATTAATAGAAGATGTGAAAAGTAAACTACCCAACAATATGTCAGTAGCAGCAGTATTTATAGATTTTCGAACACCTTTTGATCTTGTATGGAAAGAGATGCTAATTAAAAAACTAATACAAATGAACTGCCCAAAAAATATAATTAGATGGTATAAACAATTTTACAACAAAGATGGATTGCAGTCACACAGTCACTTTTAAGGCCTTTGCATTTGGCGAGATGTTGTTTGTTCAGGATGACATCTTCTTCACAGAGAGTGCACTTGGGTGTAGGTAGGCATCGTATCTATAAGATACGATGCCTACCTACACCATTCCACAAGCATTCCAAAATAGCACACAAGTGCTCTTCTTTTAAATTCTTTTTTGGCTTGGGAAGTATGCCTGTGTTGTAATCCATTTTGCGTTACCCAGGGAACACCACGTGGAGGCGGATTACATTGTTCCCCATTTAGAGATATAAAGATATTGCTTCCGCCACTACACATAAAATTGGGCTTGATGAAGCAATTTGTAAGGTCTCTACCACAGGATGGACCCTCCTTCAAGTATCTTTCCAAGAAATTTCCTTCATTACACAAGACAAATTAAAGGCTGGAATTTTTGTTGGTCCTCAAATAAAGAAATTGATGAAGGATGAAGATTTTGAGAAGACAATGAATGAGAGAGAAATAGAAGCATGGACTGCCTTCCAACCAGTTATTGAAAACTTCTTAGGCAATAATAAAGATCCTAATTACAAGGTCATTGTTGAAACAATGTTGCAAAATTTCAAGAAGATGGGTTGTAACATGAGTGTAAAGGTGCATTTTGTGCATTAACATATCAACTACTTTCCAGAAAATCTGGGACATTATAGTGAAGTGCAGGGTGAGCGTTTTCACCAAGATATTAAGGAAATAGAGAGGAGATACCAGGGGAGATGGAATGAAACTATGATGGCCGACTACTGTTGGATGTTGAGGAGGGGCAGTTATCTTGAAGGATCTGCAAGGAAGTCAAAGAAGAGAAAGTTTGAAAAAAATTAAATGAAACACTTTGGCTTCTTGTTTTGTTAAAATGTAGTCATGAAATAAATTAGGGGAGTTCTTGAGAGTATTCTTAAAATGCTTCTTGAATAAAAACTTACCTTTTGTGAAATGACATTTGAACACTTTTCTATGCTCATTAGAAAAATTGTCAAAACATTACTTATTTTGTGTAAAACCCTGATGTGGTAGAAAAAAAATGGAAGTTTTTTGATTCAAGAACACCTACTTTTAAGAAATCATCTGACAAAAAGTTTGAAAATGCAGACTAGTGTTATCATCATCATCATCATCATCATCATCATCATCCTCAATGTATAAGGAATACTTCCTTAACATGCATTATCAAATAGATTAATGCTTTTGAGTGTGTTAAATGTAATAAAACAAATTACTAAAAGTTCACTTAAATCTTAATTTATCTTGAGGAGTAATGCTTTACAAGGATGTAAAAATTTATCACATGAGCTGCAAGTGAAATAGTTCTCAGCTTTATTTATTTTCTTTTATGGACAAAGCCTGAGGTTGTCTTAATATGTTAAAAAAATTAATGGCTTTGTGCAAATAATTCCTTAATTATATGTAAAATATTATGTAAAACAAAATGATAGTGTCACAATTGTAGCAATATTGGAAAACTAATCTTCAAACTTAAATATATAGAAAACAAAAATGAGCATTATGTGAATGTCTAATATTTGAATCTTTCCATCGTATGAGAAATGAAATCTTCATTGTCAATTTTTTAATGCTTGGATGTAAACTTTTTTGGAAATCTAATAATTTCCAGGTTGTCCTTTGGTAATTCTTGAATGTCTGTTTTGGAAGGCACCATGAAAATCTTAGGATTATTCCTTTTGAAGATACTGTCACTCAACACTCCTGTATCTCTGTCACTTGCCCCAGGTTCCACTGGTCATCATAAACAACCCAGTCACCTTTATTTAGTTTGGAGAGACCTTCAGGAGTTTTACTGCCACGTGCAATAATTGCAAGTCCTGCCCCCTCTCATACTTTCAGACAACTACTGTTTATCGACAATGTCAGTCCTCCATGACTACTCATTTTCACACAAAGTATATAGTTGCAGGAGTAATCAAAAAATAAAACTCAAGATGAGATATTTGTTGTGAAACAACGAGATTGTTCTGAGTGAAAGAGAAAACAGGCAATGTCACACAATAGAAATTTCATATTTTGGGTTTACCCCTTCATTAGGATATTAAAAGACTAAGAATACACACAAAATGAAAACACACTTGACGGTCAACTGCACTTGATAATAATCTATAACATATTTGGACCTGGGCATGTTTTCATTTACATATGAGTAACAAAGGTTTAGAAGTTCCCCTTATTTCATTGTAATGTTACATGCCACATTATGCGAGTGAGCCACTCTACCATTATTGTATTTTAGTGTTACTGTTAGTGTGCGCTGCCTTATCTATTTAGGCCATGTGGTATGGTGCACTGTCCATAACAATAACACGGGATGTTAAGGAGTAACTGAACCTTAAATCCATCTATAGACATGGTCATGGTTAATGTCTATGGTAATCCCCAGATCTCAAATTGAAGAGCAGTAGATGGCCATAAAAAATGAGATGTTTGTAAGGGCAATAATATTTGGGAGGTCCCAGGTTCGATCCTAGGTAACCGCCCACTCTGATCCATGGGTTTTTTTTTGAGGTTTTCCTGGGTTGTCAGGCAAATGGTGGTTTCCTTCATCCCCAAATTTCCTGTCCCTGCATTTCATTTCATTAATCATTTCATTCATCCTTCACCCTGTTTGGCCTCTTTCAGGGTTGGAAGTGTCGGCAATGGTGTTTCGGTGTAGCATGGCAGGGAAAAAGGATACTCTCTGAGAACTTCCTCTTTCCCTCGGCCTTCGATTAGTTGCCAGGATATAAGGACTGCCCCTTGGGAGCATTGAACCATGTGTGGGGTGGGGTTCTTGGTCTGCATTTCTGACTACAGATTTCTGATTTCTATATCTGAAAATTATAGGGCCTTGAAAGTTGCTCCTGGTTCCGGCCGCCCGGTGTTTCCCTTCACCTCATCCCTTCCTCCTGGGGGTGCCCCTGTAGGGTATTGGTTCAATATCCTCATTCCTGTATTGGTACCGAATCCCCTCTGCTTCATAACCCAATCCAAGGGCAATAATAAAGACTTTATAGACCTTTCAAATCTGTCATCTGTCCAGCATTTTGATACGGTATGGCCAGTGTTTAACCACATTTCAGTCAACCATACTATTTCCCTCAAATTCTTATTTTATATTTATCTTATAAGTAACGCTCTTAGAGTTTCAATATTGGATCTTTGGAGTATAATTGTTCTCTTGTTTGTCTTGAAAACATCTATAAATAAAACTCATACTTTTATAACCCCAATCAAGATCACAGAGGACCTTGTTCAAAGAGCTAAAGCTTTCCTGAAGAAGCTCTGCTTCTTTAAGTGAAGAAATAAGTTTGCTATGATAGGATGCTCATTTTTGGTGTAGTAGCCATAGATGGCCTTTTTATTGCATTGAATTCCAAGTTGTCCAATTGAGTTCCTCTGTAGTTAAACACAGTAGTTAGCAACAAAGTAGGCTAACCACACAAGAAGTAACTAAACACAAAAACAGTGACTTCCACAATACCACTAGGGCAATAGCTGATCTGAGAGGTTCATGAGTCACCAATGTAAGCAAATAAGCTAAAACTAATGGCTTGATGAAACGTGATGTTTATTGTTGAAGATGCTCATGGGATGTTATGACGATGATCATTAATGTGGGTCATGTCCAAATCACTCTGGTGCTTCATTTGTCACCAGTTTAATAACAAAACATCTCTAGAAAGTTGCTAGATTTTAAACATGATTTTTAACTCCATCATATTTTCACATATCTTGTTCAAGTTTTAAGATTTTGCTGCCTTTTAAACCTGTTGCCCTGGATGGTGACATGGAAAAATGAAATAAAACATTTGCCAAAAGGATACAGTATATCAATTTTTTTATCCATTTTTTCTGGATCCTTGGTAGGGCTTTGTAGTTCACTGCATGTCCCTCAGTTTGGCGTGGTATTGAGATGCTGGAATCAACATACGTGTATCCCTCTTCTGCAGTTTTTGTGTTTTACAACCAGTAACAGAAATAAATTGAAGCTAGAGAGAGCCTCTTCTATTTTGCAAAGATGGCAAGATTTAGAAATGAAATGAACACTGACAACAAGAAATTTTCCTTAGAATTATGCTGGTTTCATTCTTAAACTTATCCCATAATATTTGGTTACCTGGAGACAACTGGGTAGAGCTGTGAAAGAAGTGAACAAACTATTTCAGTTATTGTCAATGTGGTTAATTTTGTCCTTTGGAAACAGGAAGTGAAATTTTCCAGAATTGAATCACATTTCCTCTTAGCACATCAATCTTTGTTTTTACTTGGCTACCAATAGCATGAACCACACATTTTCCATGACCAGCTTCAAAATAATTTTTGAAACTATAAAGAAAAAACTTTGTGCTCCAGGTTTCCCTTTCTTTTGTAATAAAAAGCACCTGTGTGCAACAATAACATCTTATGAGACCCTCATAATTTTCACTAAAGTCCAATAAACACACACTTTGGTAGTTGACAACTCTTGCTTAATACATTTGATCTTGACTTCTGATGATATGAATGATATGCGTGTGCAAAAAATTGAGATCATTTGAATCAGCTGCTTAACAGTAGCAACATTTTTCTACTTAGCTGTTATTGTTTTAATCCTTTCACCTTTCTTATTAGTGTATTCATCAGCAGTAGGACCTCACCCATAATAAAGTATTATTCTATCTTCATTATGCATCTTCAGCAAGAACTTACTCATACATTGGGCAGTTTCTGTACATATATTTTTGTATCACCACATACACTGGACATAAAGTCTATGACAGAATGAGAAGGTATTATTTTTAGGAAATTAAGTTTTTTCATAAGATATTCAAAATTGGTTACATTACTCTACCCATTATTTTACTTACATAAATCCAAACTGCTTCATATGTAGGAAACAATTGTAAGACAATTTTATACCTCTAGTTTCTATGAACTTTCTATGAAGACTTTTAACTCTCTTAAATGTACCTTTTGCCCTTTCGATACTCCTCACCTTGAGCTTCATGTAATTTTCTATACTTCAGGCACTATTTTACCACAAAGAACTTTCGCTAAGATTTTTTCTCCTTATCAGAACAAGCACAATGACTGTTTAATTTCTTTCTTCATTAACTTCTAAAAATTCTAGTTTTCTTCTGACTTCAAGTGTGCATTTTCAAAAGTATCTATCTTTCTAGGAGACAGAGGTCCTTTGAATACTTGTTTGGTCTTTATTATTGAAGTTGGGTTTTTCTTCAATCTGTCAGTTTTCTTCCTTTCATCATGTAAATAAATGTTTTGCTTGGCTAGTTCACATAGAGGCTGTGACATTTCTCCTGATTTATAAACTTGTGTGGTTTTGTTTATTTAAAGTGCCAGAAACAGAACTCAAGATTCTGTATTTTGAGGAATATTTTGAGGTGCAACATTTTGAAGAGGACCAAGAAAAGGAGGATCTCTGATCAAAGGAGATAGCAGTGCAGTGTTTTGTTGTAAAAGGATTTGGGTTCATTGTGCTAGCGTTATTTTGATAATATTAAAAAAAGAAATTTCCTTCCATTCTTTCCATTTCGCTTTTTCATCTCGTCTATAAGGTCCTCAAGGGTTTTAATTTTCCCATTTTTCTTTCTGCTTTCCCACCATAGTCTTTCATATTCTTGTTTCTTTGAGAGTGTAGGATCTGATTTTATTTCTTCGCATTGCTTACATTTCCTCTCCCTTTCTCTCTTCTTTCATTACCTTCTTTGTGGATTCATATCTAAATTATAAATACAATAGTTTTAGAGTTTAGGCCTAAATTGTATACATTTTAACACTATTTAATTTATATAGCCACTTATTTATTGTGGACAAGTAATTCCCCCTTACCTTTTCTGCAAATTTTAATTCTACATCACATTATTTAACAGTGTACTATAATGAAAATTAATATACAGCAGAGATCACTATTATAACTACATTAATGTAGTATTGCCATTAACAGTGCTTAATGCTTCCTATTTTTTTATACAGATAATATGTTTCCTTAAAAAACAAATAAGGAAAACAAATACTTGTTTTATATCACCTGTTTATAATATTCAGAACTTCCATCACATTGTATATGGGAGGGAGTTGATAGGAACAGAGTTGAGTTTCAGGGAGATTTTTTTTTGTGTGTGTGTTGGTATTTATTTATTTATTTATTTATTGTCCATAGACTTCATACAAGTTTCGGACATTGTCATACATTCTACATTATCAAATTACATTAAGCACACATTAATTTACATACTCACTATTTCCTTTGTGCTGTTTAACATTGAACGTGCCTTGGTCACTTATATTTAATTGCTATATAGTTATGAGTTAGACATGTTACAATCTCTTTCGTTTATATATCATAACATTTTCACAAATCTTTATCCACTATAATTAACTTCTATTAAATAAATATCATAATTAATTCACCCTATATAAGCATTTTTGAGTTATATATGCTTTAAGTTCATTTTTAAATATCTTACCTTTATGTAATTTAACATCCATTGGTAATTTATTGAATAGTATCAATCCTTTGATCAACGGGTCCTTGCAGGTAGATTTAAGGTTAACGTGTATCCTGTGATAATTGTCCTTGCCTCTAGTATAATAAGTGTAAAGTCCACTGTTACTTAGCCCATTATTTACCTTTTCTGTTGCAATGACTAATTACCCTATATACATATAATCCCACCACTGTAAGAATTTTGTTATCTATAAATACATTTCTACATGATTCTGTGTTTGCTAGCCCATACATACATCGTAAGCATTTTTTTGCAGTACCAATACCCTATTCGTATTAGCAATGCTGGTACTTCCCCACAATTCTATGCCATAGGAGATAAATGGATATATGATTCCAAAATATAAGGTTTGTAACATCGTTTTATCTAAATACAATGATAATTGTCTTAATGCATATATATTAGAACTTATCTTTTTATATACATAATCAGTATGAGCTTCCCAAGTTAGCTTACTATCTACTATCACTGACTAACTAATACACGTATCATATAAAGCTATGAATGGAGGTCATGTAATCAAGATAATGGATTTTTGCAGTAACCAAATGAATTATAACAACAGATGGAGTTGAGAACAAAAAGTGCAAGCATTCAAATTAATAATTATATATATATATATAAGGCATTACTTTTCTTTTGGTAGGAAGTACATTTAACAAAATAACAAGTAATAAATTAGTACCCACCTGGAACACCATACACAACAACAAACCAATCAAACCAACCTTCGCTCTGGTGGTGGATACATAAAGACAAAAATAGTGAGACATAGTTGAGAGTAAAAACCTAAGGAAAGATTTTGATTTCAGTCCACCACTGCATCTTAAAAATTATATGCATGTACTATCTGTATCTCTAAGCTGTTCTTAATAAAATCAAATTATGAAGTACATTAAATGCATCGTTCCATTCTCATGCTTCCAACTTAAGTATTATAAAATATTGTAATGAAAAGAAGCTAGAAACAGTGATGTGTATTGAATTTATTTAAAGGTGAGTCGGAATTGTAACACTAACATCACTTAAGTTTACTCACTTAACATGTTTCGGGAAACCGTTGTTCCCATCCTCAGAAGGTTAATTCGACTGGCCCGTGTTGTTGGTGTTTCCATTTTTTGGACTGGATCCTGTGGTGGCATCTTGTGGTGGAGAAATGTACTTCCAGAGAGGATTTGGTGGCGGCAAATCAAAATTCATTAGATGTGTGTTGTGTTTTAGAATGGTGATCTTCTCCCATGCATCTAATTCGGCTGCAAATTTGGCTGGTTTGACTAATGTAATATTGGGTTTGATGTTGTGATTAGTGATCCAAAAATGGTGTGAAACTGCAGATTTGTCCATTTGTTTGTATTTAATACATCTCATGTGCTCCTTTAGCCTAGTTTCTAGGTTTCTTTTTATCTTACCTATGTATACTTTATTGCAATCTGAACAATTGATTTTATAGATTCCAGCTTTTTTGTCTTGTGGAATGGGGTCTTTTAACTTGTTACAAAGTAATTTCTCTATGTTAAATTTGTTCTGTGGAGCTAGGCTGATGTTATGTTTCATGAAAATCTTCTTAAATTTGTGAAAAGTTCCTGGGTGGTATGTGAATTTCTTGAACTTTAGCTCTTTATCTTGCTGGCTGAGATTTGTTGTGTTTCTGATGTGCATCTGTCGTTTGAATTTTGCAATTTTTTTGTCAATAGTTGTTTTGTTGTACCCATTATGTATTGCTGTGTCTACTATATGCTGGTATTCTAACTGGTATTCTTTTTTATTTAAGGGGGTATATACCAGTCTATGTGTTAGGCTGTTTAGTACTGCATGTTTGTGTGTGGTTGGATTGAAACTCTTATTTTTTATGTAATTAGTAGGGTGTGTTGGCTTCCTGTATATGCCAAAGGTTAGGTTCTTTTGTTCTCTGATGATTTTTAGGTCTAAAAATGGTAGCATGCCTTCTTTTTCTATTTCTATGGTGAATTTTATTGATTGGTTCTGTAGGTTTAGTAAGGCTAAGGAGTCTTGTATGAACCTGTTAGGGACAACAGCGAAGATGTCGTCAACATATCTGTGCCAAACTTTAAACATGTATGGAAAGGAAGTTGTTATGTGTGTTTCTAAGTAGCTCATAAATAAATCTGCCAAGAAGGGTGAAAGTGGGTTGCCCATGGTTAGACCAGTTGGTTGTTGATAGAACTTCTTATTGAAACTAAAACAATTTTGTGCAAGGCATAAATTGGTAAGTTGTATGAGGTCTTCTATTTCTTCTTCAAGTAGGTTAGTCTGCTGTAGCCATTTCTTTAATTGACGCAGGAGTTGATCTGTAGGAACACTTGGAAATAGTGCAGTGACATCAAAGGAAACTAATCTGTCTTCTGGTTCGAGTTCCAGGGATTTTATCTTCTGTATTAATAATACAAGAAATAGAAGACCTCATACAACTTACCAATTTATGCATTGCACAAAATTGTTTTAGTTTCAATAAGAAGTTCTATCAACAACCAACTGGTCTAACCATGGGCAACCCACTTTCACCCTTCTTGGCAGATTTATTTATGAGCCACTTAGAAACACACATAACAACTTCCTTTCCATACATGTTTAAAGTTTGGCACAGATATGTTGACGACATCTTCGCTGTTGTCCCTAACAGGTTCATACAAGACTCCTTAGCCTTACTAAACCTACAGAACCAATCAATAAAATTCACCATAGAAATAGAAAAAGAAGGCATGCTACCATTTTTAGACCTAAAAATCATCAGAGAACAAAAGAACCTAACCTTTGGCATATACAGGAAGCCAACACACTCTACTAATTACATAAAAAATAAGAGTTTCAATCCAACCACACACAAACATGCAGTACTAAACAGCCTAACACATAGACTGGTATATACCCCCTTAAATAAAAAAGAATACCAGTTAGAATACCAGTTAGAATACCAGCATATAGTAGACACAGCAATACATAATGGGTACAACAAAACAACTATTGACAAAAAAATTGCAAAATTCAAACGACAGATGCACATCAGAAACACAACAAATCTCAGCCAGCAAGATAAAGAGCTAAAGTTCAAGAAATTCACATACCACCCAGGAACTTTTCACAAATTTAAGAAGATTTTCATGAAACATAACATCAGCCTAGCTCCACAGAACAAATTTAACATAGAGAAATTACTTTGTAACAAGTTAAAAGACCCCATTCCACAAGACAAAAAAGCTGGAATCTATAAAATCAATTGTTCAGATTGCAATAAAGTATACATAGGTAAGACAAAAAGAAACCTAGAAACTAGGCTAAAGGAGCACATGAGATGTATTAAATACAAACAAATGGACAAATCTGCAGTTTCACACCATTTTTGGATCACTAATCACAACATCAAACCCAATATTACATTAGTCAAACCAGCCAAATTTGCAGCCGAATTAGATGCATGGGAGAAGATCACCATTCTAAAACACAACACACATCTAATGAATTTTGATTTGCCGCCACCAAATCCTCTCTGGAAGTACATTTCTCCACCACAAGATGCCACCACAGGATCCAGTCCAAAAAACGGAAACACCAACAACACGGGCCAGTCGAATTAACCTTCTGAGGATGGGAACAACGGTTTCCCGAAACATGTTAAGTGAGTAAACTTAAGTTATTATAAAATATATTTTGGACATGGCACAGAACATAAGAATCAACACATTTACTACCACACATAACAAAGCAAGCGTTATTTTGGTTTATTATTCATGAGATAAATAATACAGTAAAATATGTAGTTTCTAATCACTGTCCAAAATTACTTAAATCCCTGGAGAATGCAATGTGGCTAACCTTCATACTATACTATTTCTGCCAACCCAGTAGAAAGCCATAACAACTCATGCATAAGATTTATAAACAAATAGTATGAAGTAAATGAAGGTAATAGGAATCAGGTACTAATTTCACACTGTGCCTAATCGTGGCATTTCAAGTAGAGGTAAAGAGTTGTACTGTCATGCACTTAAGCATTGCAGAGTCAGTTTATATCATGCAACATGAGTTACACAAAGTGTGTTCATGAAATTCTTAAATCTATTTGCTCTTGTCATATTGTTCATTGCAGTTGAAGGCAATGATTATAAGAATTTCAGAAAGTGGAATAATTGGGAATCTTCACTTCCACTATCCTTCTTATACTGCTATACTCCAAACAAAACACCTACACCATCATAAGTTACACAATAAATAAGTTATCTTCAGATAATTTGAAAAACCTGGAGATAACTTATTTTAAGAGTTTAAAATTCTTCTAATGTTATCTGAGCTAAAAGTTAAGGGAGAATTACATGAGCAATAGCACTCAGTGTTGCTCTAGTAATCAATTCCTCAATGAGTAACAATACTGTAACGTCATTGTTATTGTTCTTTAGTATTTAGTTATTATTTTATTGTAAATTATAACCCTAATATACATATCATAGGTATGCAAAATTGTGGAAATAAAAATAAGTAACAGTATGTGCTTTTGGAATTCAACTTTGTTTTATTATCTGTTAATGTTTTTATCGTTTCATTTGTGATATCGCTCATTATGTTATTGCAAGCATTTGCATAGTGGATATATTCTATGTGTAGCGAATGAAATATGTGCGATTTTATTTCATCTTCAGGTTTAAAATAATAAATTTTCTTCCTAACTTTGTAAGCACTTCAAAACATTTTCTCTGTACATGCTCATTACAAGTCAAATATTTAAGAAAAGTTTCTGTAATGCCCTTTTTTTTGCCTCAAACTTTACTTTTTAGCATGTGTTGTTCTATGTAATCTCCTTGTGAATGTAACTCTTTTCCATTAATGACATGGTGTTACCATTGGCCAAATTCATTCTTTGAATTCCATCTGACTCATGACATACTTTACTGCCCAGCATCTTATTCTTGACATGCAGGTCATTCATTTCTCTTCCATAATATGATTTTCCATAAAATTGTCCAAATTTTTCTTAGCCATAATCATAATTGCTTCTTTTGATCATATGTATCTTCAGTTGTGGTTTCTTGATCCTATTTACCACATGTATTTTCAGTGTTACTTTCCTGTTTTAGAGGATAACTGGCAGATTTGATAATTTCTGCATCTTCAGCCTTCCTTTTCTCTTTTCTGTACTCACTGGCATAAAGCTATTTTATAATAATAATAATAATAATAATAATAATAATAATAATAATAATAATAATAATAATAATAATAATAATAATAATAATAGTAATAATAATAATACTAATAATAATAATAATAATAATACTAATAATAATCATAATAATAACAACAACAACAACTTTATTGCAGTTAATAGACTCTTACAAGAGCATCTGACACTGTCAATTATAGCTATACAATACAATTTACTTAATAATATTTACATATGTACATATATCCATTAAAATTCAGTAATAGCATTTCTCTATCAGGAATGATTAATACAGTTGACTTATTAATATTTACATAAGTACACATATCCATTATAATTCAGTAATATTATACAAGCATTTCTCTATCAGGAATGATTTTAGGACAGTTTTAAATTTTGAATCTCTGGTATTCTTAATTGCAGATGGTAATTTATTATATAGTATAGCTCCCATTTTATATGGGTCCTTATTTGTTTGAGTTTTATTCGTACTCACCCTATGGTAATCGTTTGCTCTTCTCATATCGTATGAATGACAGTCTTTATTGAGTATGTTAAATTGCTTTCTATTTTTAACAAGTATAATGGTTTTAAACACATACAGTAAAACTATAGTTAGGATGTTTTGTGTTATAAATGTTTAACGGCAGGATTGCCGAAACCGACGGTTGAACACAGTTCTTACACACTTTTTTTGTATTTTTAATAATCTGTCCATATTGGTTTTACTTCTTCCCCCCCAAATTTCAATTCCATATGTTAAATGTGGGTAAATGATGCCATAGTATGCTGCTTTAAGAATATTGGTGTCTCTGTATTTTGCTAATTGTCTCAATAGGTACAGTCCTGTGTTCATTTTTTACAGACAATTTCTACATGTATATTGTAAGATAAAGTGTGTATGCCCAGAAATTTATAGCTTCTTACCTGTTCTAACACAGTATTGTTAATGTTTATATTTAGATTATTGTTTTGAAACGTCATGAATTTTGTTTTTCCTATATTTAACATTAGTCCATTGTGTAGGAGATAATGTGATATTTCATCTATTGCATTTGTCATTTTACCTTCTAAACATTCTTTACTTTCACTCCAGCGTATTACAGATGTATCATCTGCGTAGGAGATCACTTTGCTGTTTTCCGGTTTTGGTAAATTATTTATATAGATCCTTGCGGTACCCCCGATTTTACTAAATTATACTCTGATTCAATGGTGTGTATAGTGTCACCTTTTTTCCAATTTATTTCTGTGCATTGCACTTGGTTTTTAAGGTATGTTGCTAGTAGTTTATTAATTTGTCCTCTGAAACCGTAGTATTCTAATTTTGTCATTAAGTGATCATGGGACACAGAATCACAAGCTTTGGAGAGGTCTAGGTAAATCCCTGCTGTGTTTTTATGGGTATCTTTCAATTCCAACAATTTATGTACATATTCCGCTATAGCTGTGATGGTTGATAATTTATTTCTAAATCCATGTTGAAATTGATTAAGGGTATTACTAGATTTTAAAAAAATATTTATCCTAGCTATAAGTACTTTCTCGTAGACTTTGCTGAATACCGAGATTAGAGTTATTGGTCTGTAATTACTGACATTTGTGTTTGAACCTTTTTTGTGAATGGGTCATACCACGCTAATCTTTAATATTTCTGGGAATATGCCATCATTCATTGAGTAATTTATTAAATGCACCAGTATACACAATAATTCTTGTTTGCAATGCTTTAGTGTTATAGATGATATGCCATCCCATTGGGAGGATTGCTGACTTTTAAAGTTGCTTATTATTTTATATATTTCATCATCATTTGTCTCATGCAAGTACAGGCTATTCACAGCTGAATTGTCTTTAGTTTTCTTACTATGTTGTTAGTTATAGGACTGTCATTAGTATTTATAAAGAAGTTGTTATATAATTCACAGATTTCAGTAGGGTCATATAGTATTTCCCCAGTGGTAGCTCAGTGGTTAGAGCAACCGGACGGAGACCGGGAGATCTGTGGTTCAAATCCCGGTATGGCATTGAATTTTTCAGTCATCTGATTCTACCTTTCCAACCCTGTCCAACACACGGCTTGTGTGAAAGAACAATTAATTCTATGTATGAATTCTTTCAATCCCCAGATTGAATGCTTACATTAATACCTATAATAAGTATAAACAGCAATACCGGAAAGCATTGATATATCTAAAAGCAGAACAAATAGGAAAAAAAAATAATGAACTCAATAATACTACAAAAACTGTGTGGAGTATTATAAACAAGCAAAGTAAAGGCCAAATAGGTGAACCCTCAAATATATGTCCCGGGCTTTATAGTTTCAACCACTATTAGGTCAATTAATGGAATTAATTACTTAGGTTTTCTACCCAGTCTACCTTATTTACGATAATATCATTCCTAGCATACAGTAAGACTCCTCCACTTCTGTGAATTATACGGCAATAATGGGAAACTAATTCATAATTTACAAAGTTTACAGAATGTAATTGCTCCTTTCTTAGGCCATGTTCTGAAAGTACAATAACCTGAGGATTTGTGTCATTTAGGACTGTTTCTAGTATTTCAACTTTATTGGAGATATATTGTGCATTTTGGTGGTATATTCTAAGGGTAGAGTTACTGTGCAGGCTGCTTTTATCGTCATAGGATGAACACGAATTTACAGCTTGTCATTGTTTATTATCTACTTTCCGAAATGAATTGACTACAAGGGTTTTTTTTTTCTGCCAATGGTTTTTATTTTGTCTGAGAGGAGTGAACTTAAGAACTCTTTTCCTTTGTTGTTCAAGTGTAAGTCATGTCTGGTATGGTACTCACGTTTAAGGTTGCTAATGTCCACTATATTTACATTTGGATACACTGAACACATTAATTTCACCTTTTTATTTGTTTTCCGTATTTCTTTGTTAATGTATGAATTATAGTTTAAATTGTACCTGTTAGGAATGATAACTGATTGCATGGACTGACTTAATTAAAAACTCAACAGCTGCTAACATTTGCATATTGCAAAATGGATAAAATTATAAACTGATGTTGTAAGCAGTCAGGAAAGAACACTGCACTATGTTTCTGGCTGTGCACCAACCTATGAACCATTTCAAACGAGAAAAATAGGCTACTGATGTATGGATAACCATAGCTAAAATTTTATTTCTGAACACACTGTTATCTACTGGAATATTGGTAATACATTTTTACTGTCAATAAATTGCAATTTTTTAAAAGCATAAGTGAGAAGATGCCTCCCATTGTATATTGGACGTGAAAGACTGGGTATTGTGTGCTCAGAGGCCTCTTTATCAGGCTTGAGGTTCTTTTATGTGCTGTAAATCTCCAACACGGTACCACTGGCGTTACTTCCCTTCCGAAGGAAGCCATGCTAAGGATTTTTACGCTGAAAAAATTCATCGCTCTCTGCCAAGTTTGAACCCGCAACCTCAGGAACTCAAGGGAACTAGCATGGTAACCCTAGACCATGGAGGACGACTCTGAGCTTTAAGAATCTAATATACACAAAATAAACATTGTTTGCTGCTCAATGAACTTCATATTATTAAGCATGTAATCCTATATTATGCATAAGACATTAAGCTTTCTTAGCATTCTGTATGAAATGTATTTAAAAAATTATATTAATTTTTTCTATGAATATACAGGGCTATGAGAGACTGTTTTATTAAAACAGTAATGCACAGTCATATGATCTAATTACATCCCATCAAAGATGTAAAGCTGAATGACAGTTAAATTCAGTATCATGGCTGAGATTTGAAACAAGGATATCTGGCACTCCATGTCCATGCTCTATCCACCTGAGCTATGATGGCTTCCATTGCCACTTGGTAATGAACTTCTCTTATCTGGTTCCTAAACCAGAAAAGCTGAAAAAACACTTGTTTGAAAAGTATGCTGAAGTACAGCATGCAACCACAAAGTATATAGTCATTTACAGAATCCATGACTTATGCTTTCATAATTATTCTATATCCATGAAATATTAAATCTGTTTCAAATGGAGTTGAAAACTAGTGTAAATTGCCATAACTGCTGAATAAGGTTATAATTTGAGTTCCATTACTTTATAAACAGTCTGTTAAGAGCCTATCAGAAGAAGGTCTAAAATTCATTGGCTATTGATCTCTCCGTTACAGGAATAATGCATATATGAAAACTGCATTCTGTATGTCAACAGCAGAAAGGAATGGCAACTTTGTACAGATATGTAGATTATTGCTACAATTGCCCACATTACTGGCATGTATAGCTGCACAGCATCTTCCGGCCATAAGAAGGTAAACAAAATAATTCATCTCCTTGCAAAGAGACAATTCATAGATAAGGGAATACTTTTAATCTCTTTAGTGTAAATACAATATTGTGTGTTGCCTTTTACACGTCACCACCTAGTAGCTAAAGCATTTCATCAAAGCAGTAATGCAGATTTAAGCATCTACATACATAAAATACAAAGGAACAATTTAAAAAATGGTTTGAACTAAAGTTAAGAATATACACCCTTAAACAGAAAAAAAATTAGCCAATCCCAGATATTATACATTGACCAGAGAACTTGGTGGACAATCGTAAGCTTTTTTTACAACTTGTATTTTGCAAGTGCAGTAGGTTTTTTGCCAGTGAATACAATGATCAGTCATTAACAACTGGAAAGAAAGACCAATGTTGTTGTGTTGGTTTAGAAGCCATTACTCTGGTTCATAAACACCTGGGTTCAATTTGCTTCTATTTTAATTAATTCATTTTTTTATTGCTGATTTTGTGGCTGAAAGTGAAGAACATCAAATTTCCACAATAATTATTCCATATTAGAATGTTTAATTTTACTCTTAGGGTATTTCCTTATATGCTCAAAAATGTATTTACAAACTAAAGTACCAATGCAGGTGGTCAAGCAAGGTCTGCGGTTCAAATCCAGTCAGGACTGTCCACTGTGACTGAAATTTTTTGCAGGTTTTTTCAGTCATTACTGCAAATGCTGGGGAAGTAGCCTAAAGTTAGGCATGGTAGTTTCCTTCCCAAATTTCCTTTCCCAATAATTATTTCATTTCATGCATCATCAGTGTCCACTACCTATGGTGCTATATGCAGTATGAACAGACATTAAACACTTTCACAAACTAAAGCATTCTTTACAAATTAGTAAAGAAATAAATGTTTTCCTTTCTATTTGTTCTTTCCTTTTGGCTCTTCCTTTTTCCCTTTGCTTGTGTCCTGTGGACCTCTATTATTTTTATTTGGGGGAGTATTGTGCCATTGCCCCTCCTCCCCGTGGCTTTCAATGCTCATTGGATTTTGTTTGTGGGAAATTATCTTGATAATTTTACATTGACTGTCCTCTCTGTTAGGCAGTGTGATTTTGTTTTTTGAAGTGGTCTAGTGGTCATTTGCCATGAATGAGATGTGGCTTTGGGGACACAAGAAAGAAAGGTTTGGTCTTTTATTGCTTGTCAGGCAGCCAGCTATAGTTTTCTTCCTTTGTATGATATTGAGGTGAGTGGACATGTTTGAATTTGTATATTAAAGATTTGTAAATAAATAAAAGAGGCAATTTACACTGATTGCTTTGAGTATTTATGTTTTAGTTAGTGTTTTATGGTGTTTATTATTACATTAACTTTTTAAGGTCATGCAATGACCTTTGGAAATTTGCCATAGAGCACAGAGTTTGCTATAATGTAAGCTGTTTTGTCAAGATAGTATTACTCTTGTATTGTGTTTTAATTCAGAAAAGTTGTACCACTACTTAGTAATTTTGCCCTGAAAGAAGCTTCCTTGCAATGTAACTCACTTTGAGATAATGTACCTTTACACATAATTGGTTATTAAGCTTTTCTCTTTGTCAAGCATTAGTCATTCAAAGTTGCTAGCAGAACATAGTTGCACTATGAATTTGGGAAGAGCACTATTATTGATTAGTAATTTGGACATGAACACAAGCTTGCTGGTAATGTAACTGGCTTTCACTAAATTGGTTTTTTCACATAATTGGTTATTAACATTTTTTTCTTTATGAAGCATTAGTCATTCAGAGATTTTAGCAGAATATACTTGTACTGCATATACAACTGGGAAGCGTAATATTACTGATTAGAAATTTGGATGAGCACAAGTTTGCTTGAAATGTAACTTACTCACAGTAAACAAATCTTTTCACCTAACTGCTTATTAAGCTTTGCTCTTTATCAAGCATCAGTCTTGTAAATTCCACTAATAATAATACCAAGAATAATCATAATTCTATCATGCAAATATAAATGAAAACCGAAGATAAGCTGCTGTAGTGTATACAAGAGAATGTATTTTTCCTTTTCCATTGGCCAATTATCTATTTAGTCTTGTAAACTCCACACCAATATAGTGAAGAACATGATAATTCTGAATATGCAAATACAAATCAACAAATTTAATGTTATATTTAATAATAATAATAATAATAATAATAATAATAATAATAATAATAATAATAATAATAATAATAATGAGTGATCATAAGGTGGTACCAAACGCAGTGTCTGTGATTTGTGAGTGAAATGTTTTATATTCTTTTATATGAAGCTGGAGTTGCACGTATTATATTTTATGTATTGCAACGAGGAAAAATAAAAGGCACTTGGTTGCCATGTACAGTTCTCAATTGTTTTTAAAAAAGAAGAAACACTGCACATGAGGAAAACAGCTCAAGTTTTGGAGTACAGAAGACCATGGATAAATTGGTGAACTCTGGCACAAATAGGGCTGGAGCAAGATTGGCGTAATCATCGTGGGTGGAGGTGGTGCAGGTGTTAGAGCTACTTTGATAATGTTGAGAGAATAGTGAGCAGTGACGGTTAGGAAGGTAAAGTTTGTCTACAGAGAATAGAGTGATTTTCAAGTTTTGCTCTTGAATTTGAGAGATGGAAGGTGAAGAACTAGAAGATAATGGGATACAACGGGAACATAGATGGGGTGCATCCGAGCATTGGAGAGCATGCTTTGACAGTCACTGTCTTGAACCTGTCAACGTTGGGAGAAATAATATGGGTTGATAAAATTTCGGAAGGGAAGTAAAGTCAGTGATCCTGTGTCGTACATTTACGGCACATAAAGAACCTCGAGCCTGATAAAGAGACCCCTGAGCAAACTTACTGGTATTTCATGCTCAATATAGAATGGGACGCTAAGAACCGCAGAAGTTATAGAGCATAATATATAATCCATAAATAAAAAACTTGGTTTAATTTAACTCAAAAAGTAGCCTCATGCAGATGTTTCTGCCGTCAAAGGCGTCCATGTGGAGCATGGTTGGATTAGGCTTTTAGAGAGCGCAAAAGCCTGAGTCCGAAGGTAACGAATCGCGTGTAGATGCGCTGCTCTCCGAGATAAACAAGGCAACATTACTGATGATTCAGTTTGTTGATAAGCCACTGGGGATAATTAATTTTATCTTGTGCGCGAGAAGCACTCCTGTCCATCAATGTTGACGATTTTTACTGCAAATTTGGTGTGAACGTATCAAATGATATCGACCGCGCATGTTCATTTCTCTTGAAGCTCTCCCAGTGAGGCTCCGGTGTAGGTGACACAATAACCGTTTCCCTTCAGGTTGAGATCCTCGATGAGATCGAGATTTTTGACGTGGCGAAGGGGATGTCTGGAAACTATTGGCTGATCCATGGATAGAAAATGTCGCGTAGCGAGGCTCTGGAGGTCTCTCCGGTGTGGTACTGCTGCGGTTCTTGGCTTCTTTTGCGTACTCCGTCAACGCCGCCGCTGCGAGACAATGGTGATACGATGATTTTTCTTCCTCTCCTACTGCTGCATATGCAATGGTCTACATTGGTGCTGTGAGTTCGCTCTCTCGTAGTATCTTAAGAAATTGTCGCTCTGGGCGTTGAGCCCCTGTAGGTCTCTACACTCCGGTCTGGCAACGAACGTAGCAGAAGATTCGTCGGTGCCGAAAGTTGCATAAGCAGACAATTTGAAAACGGCGAGTGCAGTGGTAGATGTGAAAGAGCAGTATATCCAGCTCATCCGACGACTGTGTCAAAGGCCGTGCAGATCTACAGATATATAGCGAGAAGGTCATCCTCATAGACAGAGAGGTGGAGAGTGAACAGTGGTGCTTGTGACTCGTGTCCATGTGTTTATAGCGTCTAGTAACTCGGATTTCTCCTCCTCAATGCGATAATTACTCTTCTGTAAGGGAAGTCAATCTTCATAATCGCATCGTGTCAACCTGTTCCGAAGGTCGGGCGATGGGGATTTGACTGTCCTAATCGAAGCGGTGTCCCTGCGCCTTTTCGATGGCTTCGCGGAAGTTCTTAGACCTGGCGATCTGACGTTCCAGCCTTTAGCTGTGTTAGGCCTCCTATATGGGTCTTGTTACCAGATGATAAGAGATTTCGTAGAAGCCTTTGGACGTGGCGACGAGGGAAAACCTGGCGAAATGTGAGTAGTTCATGTTGTCAAAAAGGTACTCTTCGGACAATACCACAGCAAAAACAGCAATTCTGGAATTCTGCGCATTTCGTAGCTGTTCATCTTCAGATAACGTAACACGTCGCAAACGAGGCTACTCGCGCTACAGATCGTTCCATTCCCATTTGGTAAAGAATATGTTGGCGATGACAAGTCGGTACGCCGAATGTTGATTTTTTTCGAGCATAAAAATCTTTAGCATGACTTCCTTTGGAAGAGAAGTAAAGTCAGTGGTCCCACATTGTAGACTTACTGCAGTTAAAAGAACCTCATGCCTGATAAAGAGGCCTCTGAGCAAAATTACCTGCCTTTCACGCCCATTATAGAATGGGACGCTAAGGACCACAGCAGCTAAAGAGTGTCCATTAAAAAAGATGTTGGTTTGAGGTGAATGGCATGAGTTCGTCGGCCTGCCCTTCTTGACTGGAGCTTTGATAATAACAGACGATGTTTGGAGACGTGCTAATGTAATCAGACCACTCCTTGGCGGAAATGAGCTCGACCACTTTGGAATCTCCGCACCTGGAAAAGGCGGTGATCGCGTTTTATGGTGGGTAGGCGGAGTAGTCAACACGCACGAATTTGGCGAGCGTTTTGTTGAATACGAGGGGCACTATTTATATTTTGAGCCTAATAATTAAAACAAAGTAATTTCTGATTGAAAATTGCTTTATTGTTTTTCAAAATATTCTCCATTATGATCAATACACTTTTGCATCCGTTTGAACCATTTGTCAAACAATCTATCCCAGTCTTCTTGAGACACCTCCAAAACGTGGTTTTTGAAGGCATCGACGGCTGCTTCTGCCAAAGAAAATCGTTGTCCACGCAATTTATTCTTGATGTTCGGGAACAAAAAGAAGTCATTGGGTGCCAAATCAGGACTGTTTGGCGGATGACCCATCAATTCGATTTTTTGAGCCTTCAAATACTCTGTTGTTAGACGAGATGTGTGTGCGCTCGCATTGTCTTGATGAACGATCCTACGGTTCTTGTTGGTTTTTACTTCACCGAAGACTTCCGGCAAACAAATGGTTGTGTACCATTCGGCACTAACCGTTTTACGTTCCTCTCAAGGCACTGTTGCCACACGGCCAGTTTTGCTGAAAAAGCAGGCGACTATTTGCTTCGAAGTGCTTCGAGTGCGAACAACTTTTGTTGGATTTGCTTCATCTTGAAACACCCTTATAGTCGACTGCTGTTTACGTTCCGGCTCATACGCATAGATCCATGATTCGTCACCTCTTAAAATCTTATATACATCTTTTGAGGCACCGTCATTGTATTTATTGAGCATTTTTACACCAATCGACACGAGCATCTTTTTGAGATTGCGTCACATTATGTGGGATCCAACGAAAGCAAACCATTTACACGGCTAAATAATCATGCAATATTTTATATATGCTGGTGGAACTAATGCCTAGGGTTGCCTCAATCTCACAATATGTCGCATGACGATCTTTCATTATTAGTTTTTGCACAGCATCAATGTTTTCTGGCACAACTGATTTTGGACGACCTTCACGAACTTCATCATTGAGCGAACGGCGGCCGCGATTAAATACGTTATACCAGCGTTTCACAGTGGCAAAGGGTGTAGCTTCGTCGCCAAATGTGGAAGTTAGTTGATCGATGCACTCTTGTCTTGATAATCTACGTCGAAAGTCGTAATAAATCATTGCACGAACATTTTCACGAGTTAATTCCATGTTTTTGTTGACACACAATTTTCAAGTTAGTGTAAACAAAACAAATGACGCTCTATTGACAAAGTGTTTGAAGTAGATTATGGTCAAAAATGTCAAACTTTCCATTGGAAACGTCAGATGGCACCTACAACATTCAGGGTTGCCAAGGCTCAAAATATAAATAGGGCCCCTCGTAGAATGTTGCAGAACGGGCCTATGGTGGTGGATCGAAGCCAAGCGACGACGGCAGTGGCGGTGACAATAGCGGTGGCTGCAGCGGCGAT
Source organism: Deroplatys truncata (assembly GCA_030765065.1). Taxonomy (NCBI): domain Eukaryota; kingdom Metazoa; phylum Arthropoda; class Insecta; order Mantodea; family Mantidae; genus Deroplatys; species Deroplatys truncata. The sequence continues at coordinate 289,687,933 of CM060981.1, forward strand.
CGGGTTTGAAATGTCCCGCGTGTCGTCTTCAGAGGTTGACAGCTGCCAAGGCGAGCTGAGCATCAACCGTTCCGCTCCTCCTTGGCCATGCACCACTTCTTCGACGCCAACTTAAATACAATGCTAAAAATGGAATGGTACACAATACCGCAGAAAGAAAGGGGGGAAAAGAGAGAAAATTGAAAAAAAAACAAGAGAGAAAAAACTCAAAAGTTTGTCCTATATAGAGAGAGATCGCTCCCCGAATGGTGCTTCCGTTGGGCTCATCGGCTTATTTATTGGTTTTCGTTGTCATCTTGGGCCGTTTCTGTCAGGAAAAAAGAAACGAAATTCACGATGAGAGGAGAAAAATATATGGAAATCGGGAAAGAGGGAAGGAGAAGGAATAGCGGTGATGATGCAGCATTTAGCAGCGCTGTTATCTCTAGCAGGAGTCGGAGGAAGTGTAGCTTGCGAGGCGCACTTTGTCGAAGAAATACCCTCAGGGGCCTACGTTTGTAGGTATGGGTTTGGTGTATCCGGGGTCTCAAACCACCCTGAATTAGCGGTGTGGGTTCCTCTTAGTGGCGACAGATGCAGTTAAAACAACCACCTTACATGTAGTCTGTGCTCGAGGACCCGTGTTGACGGAAAGGGATGTCCTGGTATTTGAGGGGAATGAACTGGAATCTGGCTTTTATCCATGACGTGTTCCGAGGAAGCTACATCCAAGCGCTTTGGCTCCTTTATTACCGCTAGTCAGTTGAGCATGACATAATTTTAAGCTGAACTCCAGGGGAAGGTGACACGAGTGTATTCTATCCCTCGTGTAGCCTTGTTATTTCCATGGGTTGACCCCTTGTTCGACTCTGCGTTAAGTGGTCAACAATGGGGGATGAAGTCAATGGCTCTTATTTTATTACTTCAATCAATACAAAACGCAAGCGATAAGTCGAGTTACCTTTCAATTGGTAGATTGGAAGTGTCTCAGTCATTTCTGAAGGTCAAACCTTTTATTACTAAATCGGAATTTGACAAAATAGCCGGTCCTTTAAAGCCCTGCACGCGTCTTAGGGACTGTTCTCTTGTTGAGACGCACATTGCTACACACTTTGACAAGTTGCTCAAGGCCAAACTACTCCACGGATATCCTATCTTTAGCAAGAAGTACCGCAGTCTGAACGCCTTAAAGGGCGTAATCACCACTCATCTGTTAGATGATATGGCAGAGGGCGAGAAACAGGGTTAATTGTCGCACCAGAGTGTGACATCTGTTTATCGTTTACGAGCAAAGCGTGATGAGATCCAGGTGCCTCACATTTTTTCCCCTCGTTTGATGAAGTAGTTCTACCTTAGGAGATGAAGGCAGGTTACGAGATAATCAATGTTTAATCATATATTCCATAACCTATTCGTTTCTTTCAGTGACAACGCTATAGGCACACTAAATTGTCTTACAAGCTCACCGTTCCTGACTGTGTGGCAAGAATGACCACGGCGGAGCTTGTCCATCTGTTCCTTGCTGTCTAAACTATCGAAGTGCCCATCCGGCGAATTCCCGCGAATAATCTAGTTTCTTGGAGGAGGTCATTCGGAAGCTGTGGGTGAAAGCATGCTTATCTTTCACTCAATTCCTCAAACAATATCTTTCTTGACAGCCTTCTGTACTGAAATTTGGTACCTTTAGATCAGTGGTGTCCACCCAGGTAACCACACTTGCTCTGTAGTCTCCACCACAGTCGTTAATGTAGCATTCCATCTTCTTCCGATACAACACCTAAGATTGTGTTGGTACCGAAAAACAGAAACTGAAAACGCCTAAACGCACGTCTTTCTGAAATACCTCAGACCTCTACTAGTGGACAGGGTAACTTAAAAGCTCATTTTTTTTCACCTCCTTGGAGATCACACTCCCGAGGTGCCAGAGGAAACAACCGTGTTCAGTGGAGTTTTCCTTCGCCCCTCTAGGCTGATAACCGATTCCAGACGCTATCATGGGTTTCCAGTGAAAGTGAGTCTCTTCCTTCCAGGGAAGAGCCTGAACCATCTGCTCCCAAAAGCTCTAGCCACACGCGCAGCCACGAGGATAAGTTAAAGGACACCCGCCAGTCAAGTGAACTAAGTAAACAGTCTTACCCATTTGCTTCCAGATGTTCATCCTTCAGGAGGATGCAAGTGGCATTCGCACACATAGGGCAGAGCTGCAATTAAGAACTATATTCCAGTCTTCTTGTATTTTGTGCTTACACGAGACCAAAAGTGCCCTGCTTCGCCAGCAGGGCACTTTCTCATTTATTGGTTTCATTCCGGTGCGCTTTAAGCTTCCCCAACCAGGTACTCGTGTACATTGAGATGCCACGCTCCGGATTCGTGGCTATGTTTGTTACCAGCCTCGGGCTTACCAAAACCATGTAAGCTGTTGCTGCTACATTGACTTTATCTGGTTTTCGTTTACGATTTGTACCCTTTACGTATCGCCTTCTTCCTTAGTCATTGTACACCTTGCATCTTTGGCGTCTCAGCTACCTTCTGTTGGGATACTTTAATGCCCACCAGCCTCTTTGGAGTTTATCTAGGGCTTGCGAGATGGGGACACATGTTGCCAATTCTTTCACACATAAACACATTTCTTCTTTAAACGCCAGTGAACCTACTTTTGTTTTAGGTTATTCCGGCAGTATCTCGCCCCAATTTATCAGTTTTCGTCGTTTTTAGTGGAATGTACTCAGTAATCATTTCCTTTGTAACATCGGCTTCCTTTCTCACCAGGTCCCATCGTCATGTGTACCTACCTGCCAAATAAATAGGGTGAATTGGAATGTGCCAGGCGGCAGTTCGTGCACTAGAGCTGTCTTTCGTATTTTTCGGCGCCACCTAAACTTCACAATGTAGTCATTTACAAATAACATCGCACCAGGCCTCGCCGCATAATTCAGGCCAGCAAGAGACGTATTGGATCCGTTTTATGGAGGCCTTTTATATCTTCACACCTTCGTCTGTCGTATGGAATAAGCTTCGTCGTGTGGTTGGATAAGTATCACAGTCTACAGTATCGGTCTTAAGGCGGGTCTCCAATGCCTCAACAATAAACAAAATACTTATGTTGAATCGCATGTCTTGGCTAAACAAAATTGTTTTCCACCGGCAGTGATGAGCATGTTGAATGCGATGTGTATTCGCCTAACTTCATGCAGACCCGACTAACTTCGACCAGACGTGATATAGACAACTGGCCCTTGCTTATTCATCTCTCACTAGCGAGAAAAATGGTGTGGGCGTAAGAAAAGGCAATGGAATTAATTAATGAGATTGATGCAAAACCCTCATTTTCGATATATCCCTAGAAGACTATAGAAATAAAATCAAGAAAACGGAGTGTTTACTTTAGCTTGCCTGTATTTTTTAATTTACACACAAAGACAGAAAAGAGGTTAAGCCTAATCTTAATTCAGCTGAATTGTCTGCACTGAAATCTTCTTCTGTTTTGCAATAATTGTTGGTGAAATTATTGTTAGCAAAAAATTTAAATCTTCTTCGAATATTCTTAGAAAGTTCTTGAAGCCGAATCTACTGTCAATTTTCAGTTGAGACAGGATGCTATTTATATTGTCTCTACTGGTTAGAAAAGCGGGAACCCACGACTGTCCTCTTCTATTCTTGCGCCTCTTTCACCAAGCACACATTGTGACCACAAAGATGAAATCTTCATAATCAGAGTCCATGTGATTATTGATATTAACAAACGCTACGTGTTTACACCTTGCCTCATTTGTTAGCGGAGACGGAATGTTGATGGGAATCCAAACTATTCGTGTTACTCAACGTGTTTGACAGTACACACTTTTAATGTTGTTTATGTTTAGCGTTGAGTGTCGTGTGATTGTTGAGACAGTGTATACCCAGCTTTAGGATAAGTAATGACACCGTCGTTAACCCTAAAGAAGTTGCTGACATTCTGGGTAGTGCCTTTAGAACTATTTCCAACTAATCTAATTACCACCCGGATTTTCGGTCTGTTAATAAATGGGTTAAATTGCAGCGCTCTCTTTTGCGTCTTTTAGTCGCGAGTGTTACAACGAACCGGCCTTAGTCTCTTCTAGGTACTCAACTCCTGGGCCGGATTGTGTTCACAACTTATGCTGCAGTACCTTTCGTCGGATGGGAACCTCTTTCTTTTGCAGATCTACAACTGTGTCTGGCGAACTACTAATTTCTATCAGCTAGGTGTGAGGGCGCATCATCGTCCCAATATTAACCCCTGGAAAGGATGGCCATCTACCTTCCAGTTATCGGTCGATTTCCCTCTCCAGTTGCATCTGCTAGATGATGGAATGCATGATCAACGGGCGGTTGACATGGTGACTTGAATCTCGGAAACTACTGTCAAACGGCCAGTGCAGTTTACGTCGCTACCGTTCAACGGTCGACTACTTAGTCTCGTTATCCACATACACATGGACGCATTCTGAGAAAGAGGCAGACGGTTGCAGTCTCCTTTGACTTCGAGAAAGCGTATGATAATTGCTGAGAAGGTATTCTTGTACCTTCCTATGTAGGGCATCCTTGGTCATCTTCTCTTTATTCGGGAGTTCATTAAGGATAGGGTATATTGGGTGTGAGTGGGCTCGGTTCTATCATTTTTATATGCTCAGGAGAACGGAGTACCGCAAGGCTCGTACTCAGTGTCACACTTTGTAATTACCATCAATTCTATTGTAGAATGCATTCTATGTAGTGGTTCGTCTTCATTATTCGTGGTTGATTTTGCCATTTCCTATAGTTCCCGACGAACTCTAAGAGTAGTACTCCAACGGTGTTTCAGCCTCTACACTTGGATATCAAAACGGTTATAAGTACTGCGGCGAAAAAGTCATCTACGTTGACTGCTGGCGCCGAATGACATTCCCTTCGTCCTCTGTACATCTCGGTCCAGATCTTCCTTTCGCAGACGAAATGAAAATTTTAGGATTGCTTTTGACAGCTGGTCTTCTCGTATATCCTATTTAAAATTGGGTTTGAACGTTCTTTTAATATTATAAGCGGCATATCCTTGGGAACTGATCGAACTGCTTTAGGCGATATCGCTCACTGGCTCGATCGAAACTCGATTACAGTTACATTGTGTATTCTTTGGCGCTACCATCGATTTTATGAAGCCTAAACCGCATTCATCACCGTAGCATGAGGATGAGTATTGGCGCCTTCCCAACGATTCCATGTGGAAGCTGCTGAACCTCAGCTATGTTGTCGACATGAAGTCCTTCTGTTTAACTACGCATGCAGATTCCCTAATCTATCTGGGCATCCGACTTTAGATTTGCTCTTAAACGATTCATGTGATCGTCAGTACTCAATGAGCTCCCTTAATTTACTACATTCTGGTGTTTGTTTTCGTTTACTCCTTCGGCTGTCGGACTCACTTTAACTGCAACATTTCCCAGAGAGGAAACCCGCGTGGCTCCACAGCGAGACCCACGTCGTTCTAGGGTTGATGTCCACGCCGAAGTCTACGACGCGACACGAAGATCGGTTACTTGATCGGCGTTTTTAGAAATTGCTGCGCAGTTGGAAGCTGCAATTTTATATATACTGATGGGTCAAGGAACGATCGGAATGTGCGCTGTGCTTTTACTCATGATCGCCAGAGTTATAGGTTTCACCTTTTACCGCAGTGTTCCATTTTTTCAGCTGGACTTTTCCGTATTTACCAAGCTCTTTTGTATATCCAGAAGCTAGACTTGCAGCAGTGCGTCATTCCCCCCGATTCCTTCAGAGCAATTCAAAGCCTACATTATCTATACACCTACCATCCTCTGGTGCAGCGTATCCAGGATTGCTTTCACTCTTTCGCTTTTGCTGGCATTAGCGTGGCCTATGTATGGATGCCTAGACACGTCGGCTTATCGAGAATTGGCTGAAGATTACGCTGCCAAGACTAAAATTTTATCTCCCGTGACGTGTTTTAGCTCTTGCGTTTGATGCAGTAATTTGTATCACAAATTACTTAAATATAAATAATGATTGTAATATGAATATGCATTTTTATGTGACATTGATTTCAGATGTTGCGTCTGATGATTTTAGCTGGGTTTTATTCGTGCTGCGCTATCTCGTTGGTGCGATGAATGGGCTGTTGTGGGAGTGCATAAAGCTCTGGAGATTGTGTCTCTCTGTCACCAGGAGCACTTCTTGCGCGCTACCTGTTGCGAGGAAATTATTTTAGCCAGACTGTGCATTGGACATAGCCGTTTTAGCCTCAGTCACTTGTGTTCAAGTTCTGCACTGCTTTTTACTCGTTGTCATGCGCCGTTGAGGTGTAGCATGTTTTATTGGAGAGTAAGTTTTTGAGTTAGTTACATGTATCCTTGGGATCGCCAGCAATCATGTTCCAGATGCTGGCCGACACTTAATGTTTTGTAGCGCGTGCATTATGCCTTATTTTTGGCAGCGATATGGGCCGTCGATTATAGTTTACCCCGGTTTACTTTTTAGATTTTATTACCATGGCGTCTGTATCTTGTCTCTTCTGTGTGTGTTTAAGTGTGTGATATTTCGCTTATTTTTTAACTTCACGTTCTACAGTTGCGGACACTTTCTAATTTTCATTTCTAGGACTAGTATTTTTATTCGGGCTACCATTTTTTATTTAGTATGTTTTTAGTACATTTTAGCATTTACTTAGGGCCCTAATAACTAGATGTTACGCTCCCTAAAACTGTATGCTGCTCTGCCCGAAGGAATCGAGGATGAAGTGATTGTTGTACTCGTATTTGGATAATTTGAATGTTGAGAGAAATTCATATTTCGGAATGACAGAACTTCGGCCTCACCTTCCTTAAATTAATGTTGACGACTCTGAGGTCCTACTGCAGCAGAGGGACCCACTTTAGTGGGAGAAAAGTACCTCTCTTGTAAGCCTGCATTGCGGGTCTCGTCCTCTTATGGTGGTGGCGTCCATTACCTGAGCGAATATGTCGCCTATCCTTGCGGTGCCGCCTGGGTGGTAGATGGAAAGAAACGTTGTGCCAAAACTTGGAGCGTTGAAGTGTTGGCGCCTGCGTTCGTTGCCACGGTCGACGTTAACGGTGGTCGGGCTGCAGGTTTTGCTACAGGTGGCGACAGCCTAGGTTTCGCGGAAGACAAATCGCCATTGCGCTTCGACGCAGAGGGCGGTTAGTGCTCCCTGGTGGCGTTTGATTGCATATCCTTGACTTACTTCTGTGAAGTTTTTAAGAGATTTATTCTTTTAAATCCTTGTTCACAAAGAATAATAGTAAACAACATTCTTCTCATGGAAAAAAAAGAGAACAAAGAAAAAAAATCTGATGTGTTACACTCACATGGCTTTCTCTACTCTTGTACAAACTATTTTTACAAGCGCTTATTCTCCATATGCTTCATGATAATCGAAATAAACATTTGCAGACTCTATCTTATTGCTAATTTTCTTGTAGATGTAAGGGGAATGTATATTACAAGGGCAATTTGGAAATACAGTAGCCTTTAAGCACATACATATCTCTTAATAGCTGGTTGCTAGGTGCAGCACCATTCCCTTTCCCACAGATTAATACTCTTTGCATATCTAAGACAAAAAAATGAATAACGAATTCCCATTTTAGAAAATAAGTATTGAAACATTTAAGGGAATAACAAGTAATATCTCAAAAATGGTTCACTCAACAAAAAAAATGTATATGACATAAATTGTGTACTTTAATGCGATCTACATTTTTTGTGTAGTAAAATTTTGTCTATCTCTTATGGTTTATGAGTTATGCAAAAGTCGTTCACAATAAAGAATACTTTTGGAGACATTCCCAGGAAATTCAAGATATACATTTTATTTGTCATAAAAATATCTTAAACATATGGTATTTTAATTAAAATCGTTAGCCATTTTTGAAAAAATTAAAATTTTCGAAAAATCTTCCATGTAAAGGGTACTCTGGGGTGGGGGGATTTTCTTGAAAACCTTTGTGTCGCATCCTTGGAAGATACTGAACCTAAATACCAAGTTTGGTGTTTATCCGACTGTTCGTTTCTGAGTTATGCTGTTCACAGACAGACACACACATACACACACACAGACGCACACGGACATGTTTCCAAAAATGCTTTTTTTGGATTCAGGGGATCTCAAAACATGTATTTCCGGTGAAATCTCGGTATAAAATTTTTGGGTAGAATACAATACTTCCCCTACTTACTATACGTAGTAGAGAAAGTAAAAAAGAAAACAGCAATATACTACAAAATTATGAATTCTAACATAAGCATACTGCCCAAAGTCCTCCTTTCTTTTTAACTCTAGATTACTAAATTATGCTACAGAACACTTTATTACACAGTAGTCTGACAGGCAACAGGTTTATTCACATTTAAAATACATTATTCTGAAGAATAGCGCAATATATGTTGCATATTTTATTTTTTTCATCTTTAAAATGTTCTGATGCAGTTTAAGCTTTCTCATCACACTCAATGTATGCTTTTCCTTGGTGTTTACCACACATTGCACGAGAACAATAGTGTTAAAAGAACCTGGTGATGCACCATAAATTTCATGGTCAGAATGTACAAATTTTTCTCTTGCATTCTTGAATCTTCTCCTCTTTTCTTGCAAAAGGATCAACAGCTAGAACTTTACTGATCATAGCTTTAGTGATCACCCACAATTGTCAGCAGTTTCAAGTGCAGATGTAGCCAGGGCACCATTAGCTGCTTGTTCAGATTTTTTGCCTGCTGCCTTCTTGATACAGATTACTTGTTATTTTGCAGCATATTGTGAAAATATAGCACATAACTGTTTACCAGAGTCATCCAACATTGCATAGAAAATACACAGTGGCCATCTGCATGCTTTCCTACTATAAGACATACCACTACATATTTGAACAAAACTGTCAACACCGCCTTTTGTAGAATTGTAAAACTCTATAATATCTGGTTTGTGAGTATGTTTATCAATCATAGGTTGTTCATGCATTGTAGACAAGAGAACAGCCATTTTATTGGATTTGCATTTGTATGACACTAGTCTTTTTATCATCAAGCATAACATGGATGTTCCCAGCTTCCTGTTCTTCGTATTCAGCAGTTGAGATGGTATTTCTTTCTGTTTGTTCTCATTGTACCAACAACTCTCAATTTGTATGGTGTCTTGAGCATATCAGAGGCCACTGGTACTGTTGTAAACCAATTGTCCATGATCACATTTCTGTAGGATCCATGGATGTTGGAGGTAAGATTTTTTTAGTAATTTCAGATAAAGCCAGTCCCCCAGTTTGCGTCTTCTTTTCAAGATGTAGAATTGTATAAAACATATATTTGGTTTTAACATTGCATATCATAAATATTTTAATAACATGTGTAGTGGCTGTATTAGCAATATACATCTTGAACGAAGATTTTGCTTAGAAAGCAAGTAGATGCTCATCAATAGTGGTGTAGCTTCCAGGCCCATGTATTTCATGCAGCAGGATATGAAATGAGAGGTATGGAATCTGTCACTTTCTCTTCTTAGTTGCCTAGTACCTTTATCATTACACCTCAAACAGTTTATAAGGAATTCAAATCTGTCTCATCTGCCTGGTACCATTCCTACAAGAAGTAAGATCACACCTGTCTCTTACAGGTAGGCAATTATCTTTCAACACCACCATGAGTATCAATACTCCTAATAGAGCATACAACTCTTCAATAGTAGTAACTGTTATTGTAGAATTAGTAGTGCCATATCTGGCTCACTTTACTTGTATTTCAACATTTGTATGCCTTACAATCTACTGTATTATGTCTTGCAGAAAATGCATATAAAATGTTTCACGTGCAATGTCCCTTGTACGGCCATTCTTTTAGCCCCTGAACAAAATGTAGAATATTCCTGGCAGGAATTCTTGTATTTTTGGCAGCTAGCATATGTCTAGACCATATGTGAGTATTTTTTCCCCTCAGATATAAATCATTTATATGAACCTCATGACTATCATCCCTTTGTACTATCAGAACTAAAAAAACATGTTAGAACCACCATAGCCAAATCTTTTGAAACATCTGTCTTTTTTGTCCTTGGTGTGTAGTCATTATTGCTTGTTGAAGCACACTGGTGACATTCTTTTGTCACTGTATTTGTGGCTACTTCAGTATCTGATTCATCATATATCCTCATCTGTAACATGAACATTGTCCACTTCCAAATTATCATATGTTACACTGCAGTATTCTTTGAAAATATCATCACAATCATTGCATTTTAAAAAGATTTTCATCATTTCATTTGGCCTGTTTCTCAGATTTTCTGCCATCTGTAATTGTAATTCTTAATACGCAGATAATGTAATATGTTTTCTAATATTAGCAATAATAATCAGTAAATATGGTAATAAAGCTTTAAAGAAATGCTAACTATTGCATGGAAACAATGAGAGGAAATGAAACTGTGTGTGCTCAAACTTACTGTAATGCCAAACATTCGTCTCTCAGGCAATGCCATCAACACTACTCCTGAACAATGCAACTGATTATAACAATGACTCAGGCAACACTCCTTTTACTGTCATAGGTGAAGGTACACAGCGGTGAGAAATAGTACGAGACCAGAAGTGAGTGTATTGTTCATTGCTGACGCCAGATGATGTCTGTGAGATGAAGATTAGTAATCTAGGTTTAAAGCAAATTTTGCGAGTTTCTTCTCTCATCAGTCCTGGATGATACATAACCTTCAGTCCATGACTTTATGTACTCTGCACAGCTTGTAACTTGTCTATGGCCCTCATATTCACCTTTACGATACATGTCATAAGTGTCTTGGGGTTTTACTTGAGTTACACAAAAAGGTCCAAGACACTTTTTTCTTACATTAAGTCATATCCTAATTGGGTCTGCTTTATTGCAACTAGATCCCCTAGCTGGTACTGTCTAGGAGAGCAGTGATGTGGTTGAAATACTGCTTATTTTCTTGCTTGAACCTTGAGAGTTGCTGTTATGCCTCCTCCTCTTCCTCAGATTTTCTCTTTTTTCTTCAAATTCTTCCATTAATTCCTCGTGAATGAGGTCAGTGATCCTTAAGTTGGTCTTATGACACATAGTTCAAATGGTGTCTTTCAAATACTATGAGGGTAGGTGGAGTTGATGGCCTGTTGGAATGCCTTGTGCCATCATATTGGATCCAATGTTGGAAGCTTTGCAAGAACTGAAGCAATTGCAGAGTTAATTCTCTCTACCTGACCATTTGCTTGAGGCAGTTCAGTAGCAATGTGCAAATGTTTGATGTTTTCATTGTTGTTTAATCTTCATACTCTTGGGATATGAAAGCTGATCCTCAGTCAGATATTATTTGTGCAGGAGTTCCAAGGACTGCCTCCAATTTGACAATGATTTCTTTTGTAATACAGTAAAACTTGCTCAAAGTGGAATCTTATGGGACCAAAATAATTTTCCAAATTGGACAACTTTCTGGAGTACACAAAATACACTAGTCTACATAAATATTACCAGTTACCAGGGACCATAATATGAATTTGTAATTATGCATATACATAATAACATACCTTAACTCCTGTACAATAGATGTTCTTCACTTATTTGTGTATTGCACAATAGAATACTACACTATTACACAAATAACACTAATGCAATATAATGCCATGTATTGTAATTTATACAGTTGTCTTCATTTCCTGTCTTCTTAAACCTTTCTTTTCATTTGCCTATTCCCTTTCATCCAATCCCATCTATTATCTTATCTTTTCTCTTAAAGATTTCTTAAATTTGCATTTTACTGCATTTAAAATGCAACATTATTTCGCGCACAGAAAGTTTGTCCTTCTCAATTGTCTCGATCACGTTCATCTTTTCATTAAGTGTTAGTGACAGATACTTTTTTTCGACATGATGTTGTCACTTTAAAATGCACAAGTCAACTGAAACTGGCATCTGACGGCAAATAGAAAACAATCTAGGTAGCACATTTCTTCAGCGTACTTGACCCTGCTGTGTAAATCCCATTGCTGAACAGAACAAAAGTCGCCCCAAATGGTACTTTTAGGGCTATACAATCTTTAGGTTAAGAAGCAATGTGCTTGTATAGATGTGAATAACAAAGATATATTGTAATATATTTAAAGGTGAGTCGAAATTGTAACACTAACATCACTTAAGTTTACTCACTTAACATGTTTCGGGAAACCGTTGTTCCCATCCTCAGAAGGTTATTAACTCGACTGGCCCGTGTTGTTGGTGTTTCCGTTTTTTGGACTGGATCCTGTGGTGGCATCTTGTGGTGGAGAAATGTACTTCCAGAGAGGATTTGGTGGTGGCAAATCAAAATTCATTAGATGTGTGTTGTGTTTTAGAATGGTGATCTTCTCCCATGCATCTAATTCGGCTGCAAATTTGGCTGGTTTGACTAATGTAATATTGGGTTTGATGTTGTGATTAGTGATCCAAAAATGGTGTGAAACTGCAGATTTGTCCATTTGTTTGTATTTAATACATCTCATGTGCTCCTTTAGCCTAGTTTCTAAGTTTCTTTTTGTCTTACCAATGTATACTTTATTGCAATCTGAACAATTGATTTTATAGATTCCAGCTTTTTTGTCTTGTGGAATGGGGTCTTTTAACTTGTTACAAAGTAATTTCTCTATGTTAAATTTGTTCTGTGGAGCTAGGCTGATGTTATGTTTCATGAAAATCTTCTTAAATTTGTGAAATGTTCCTGGGTGGTATGTGAATTTCTTGAACTTTAGTTCTTTATCTTGCTGGATGAAATTAGTTGTGTTTTGAGATAGTTCTTGTGTGTTGTTGAGCTCCACACATGGTGGATAATGTTTCTCACGTAATGTTGCTTACCTCACGCGTGCAACCATATTGTGTGACGTCATTCGTCGGTCGCCTGCTAACTTCATCTGGCGTAGCAATCTATATGAATTAGTTTTAAGGTTATGTATATTGTCTTCCGGCCAGCTATTTAGGTAGGCATTTAATTCTTGCAGGGTGTGAAGCGGAAAAGGAATCTTTTATCCAAAAATTACTAGTGAAGAAATGTATTTTATAATGTTTTATTGTCGAACACGTGCACTAACACTTTCACAGATTTGTCTAAATAATCGCCATACTGAAACTGTTTATAATAACTTCTCACTTTTAACTCACGTACTTCAATTTTTGTATATAAGTGACTTTGTAATATTTTAGATCTTTTATGATTTTCACTGCGTGTAACTTGGTGAACTGAGCGGCCAACGTATAATGTACGGACGAAGTGTAATGCTTCGTAAGTCCTGCCGAACTGGAGGACGATGTGTACTGTGTCGAGAATCTTGCCGAACTGGAGAAGATGTGTAATGTATCGGGAATCTTGTTGCACACTGGGAGACCCGCTAACTCGACCTGACTTATTTATAGGCATGCCTCAAGATACACCTAAAGATTATAAACGAATTACCATTGGCTAATAAAACGCGCCAACATTAGCGTCTATTTTACTATCCAATGAAAACCACTAATACATATTACTTTTATAGAATATTCTGGAAGCTTTTTTTACTGAAAAGGCGCGAAACATGACGTAACTTCCTGGTTCCCGGTAACGATAAACAACTCACCCCCTTGCTAAAGTATTGTGTTATTGTTAACAGTTTCAGTAGAGCCGAAAATTATTATTTACCATTAATAATTACAATTATTAAACCCCTGAAATCAATGTTACATAAAAATACATATTCATATTATTATCGTTAACCACATCTGAGTAATTTGTGATACAAATTACCGTCACATATGCCCCACTAGAAATATAATTATAAATATTTATAACTTGTTTAGAAATTTTATAATTTTGTTTTTAGTCTCCTATATCTTGTAACACACGCTATTCACTTTCACTTAACACTTCACACGCGTTTAACACACAACATATGTTTTATCTCGCCACTACTTACTGGCTCTGATTTAATTTGTTTTGATATTAATCTGTCGTTACTATAAATTTTTTTTTTTTTTTTTTTTTATAGCAAATACTTTACCCTAAATTATTTAACTAGTGTTACAAAAAATGGTTTACTTTCTTATATTGTTACCAAAAATCTATCATTCAAGAATTTTTTTGTAATTACCATACATATTTACCAAAATATTCACCCTCAACACAAATATTTACATCTCAATGTTTCACATTCTGTTTGCTACATAAGTATTTGTTTTGAATTATTTTTACCATTTTTGTTATTTTGAATTTTATTTTAACAATACTCTTGTAATAGTATTCATGTACTTTACTTTAATATAACATCTTAAGTTTCAATCTTTGCATTCTTAATCTTCAAATATTTTGTTACAGTTACTAAAAATTTAATTTTTTTTTTTTTTTTTTTTTTAATATATATAACTTATTTCTCTTTTCAAATGACATATATAAATAGTTAACCCTCTTACGTTCCAATACATTTCTCTGCAAGTCGTCTTTACCTATCCAGCATTTACTTTACATCTCATTGCTATTTACCCTCCTGGATCAAATTGTGTGTGGCTAAACATTACTCGTAGCCGTAACCTAACCTTCAAATTTTTGTTCATGAATAACCTCTTGTATTCATCTGATATTTCATTACATGATAACATTTGAAAACAATCTAAAGCTTCCTGAACAATACATCTTTTAACAACTTTCATTTTCAATTCTTCTATCATTTTAATCTGAGAATACTCTGACAAATCTGTACTAAACTGTACTGGACTGGAGTTTTCATTTTGAACATCTTGGTACAATTTCTTTCTTTGCGTTATTGACTCCTTCTGTATTTCTGATATTTCCCCTCTGAAATTAACTTGCGCCTTATTCACATCTACATTCCTAACCTCATTTATCTCTCTTGGCTCACTTGAAATATTACTCATTTGACTTCCTAACTCTGCGCCTTCTACATTAACCTCACTTTTAGTATTAACCTCTCTTTCTTTATTACCTATTTCCTTGCTCATGTCTAGCATTTTCTTTGAAATTTCTCCTATCTCACTTGCTATTACTTCATTTTCATCTCTCATTTTTGGCATACTACTATCTTGCTTCATAACTTTCTTTTCCATTTCTTCACTGCTTTGATCTACTTTTTGCTCTAATACCCCATTACTCCTACCAATATCTTTTCTGTTTTGTTCAAAGCTCCTACGAATATCTTCTCTTAACTCCCTATGACTCTGTTGCATATCTTCCCTGTTTTGATCTATTTTCTTTTCTAATTTCTCATTATTCTTACAAATTTCTTCCCTTAATTGATCTGTAATACTCTTACTAATATCTTCCCTCAATTCTTTATTATTCATTTCCATTTTCTGAGTTAGTTTTTGTTCTAATTTCTCATTACTCTTTTGCATATCTTCCCTTAATTTCTCATTATCTTCCCTTATATTTCTCAGCATTTCCATAATCATCATATTAGTATCAAGATTAACATTTCCTGCTATTCTATTCTCACTTTCTACACTAACATTTTCATCTTCAAATCCCAAAAAATCTGGGCTATTCCCTGTACTTTGTATTTGATCACAGCTAACTATTACACTATCTCCCTCCATAATTATTTCTTCTGTATTATTGGTAGCCATTGTTTTTATTATCCTACCGCTCCTAAGTCTCATTTAATTACCTTTTTGATGCTGTCTGATGCTGCAGTTTTGATGTCCAGCGTTCTGCCCCATTCTCCTAGGTTTGTATGTCGCTTCTGCGTTGTATCGTGATGAATCTACGTCGTTTCGATGTTTTCTTGTAGCTGAATTACCCTTCTGTCTCGGAATCTGCGTCTATAGGTCGTTTCACTGCTGCTTTCGCCTCTCTGGTTATTCTTGTTCCTTTCCTAGTCGTCTAGCCTTCCTTTCCTAGTTGTCGCTCCACGTTGATGCGCCAATTTGAAGTAGTAACAAATTTGTATTTGTAGCACCACGTATGGGAGCCAATTTGAAGTATTTATAGCACAAATGGTATATTGTAAATTTATGTGTTGCCATTTCACGCGTATTAGCGAGAGAACTTGCTTTACGTAATGTCTTTTTGTTATCGAGCCCCACGTTGTGGAGCCAATTTGCGAGTGGACAGTGCAAATTGTATATTTACTTCACTTTAACTGCCCCACGTGGTGGATAATGTTTCTCACGTAATGTTGCTTACCTCACGCGTGCAACCATATTGTGTGACGTCATTCGTCGGTCGCCTGCTAACTTCATCTGGCGTAGCAATCTATATGAATTAGTTTTAAGGTTATGTATATTGTCTTCCGGCCAGCTATTTAGGTAGGCATTTAATTCTTGCAGGGTGTGAAGCGGAAAAGGAATCTTTTATCCAAAAATTACTAGTGAAGAAATGTATTTTATAATGTTTTATTGTCGAACACGTGCACTAACACTTTCACAGATTTGTCTAAATAATCGCCATACTGAAACTGTTTATAATAACTTCTCACTTTTAACTCACGTACTTCAATTTTTGTATATAAGTGACTTTGTAATATTTTAGATCTTTTATGATTTTCACTGCGTGTAACTTGGTGAACTGAGCGGCCAACGTATAATGTACGGACGAAGTGTAATGCTTCGTAAGTCCTGCCGAACTGGAGGACGATGTGTACTGTGTCGAGAATCTTGCCGAACTGGAGAAGATGTGTAATGTATCGGGAATCTTGTTGCACACTGGGAGACCCGCTAACTCGACCTGACTTATTTATAGGCATGCCTCAAGATACACCTAAAGATTATAAACGAATTACCATTGGCTAATAAAACGCGCCAACATTAGCGTCTATTTTACTATCCAATGAAAACCACTAATACATATTACTTTTATAGAATATTCTGGAAGCTTTTTTTACTGAAAAGGCGCGAAACATGACGTAACTTCCTGGTTCCCGGTAACGATAAACAACTCACCCCCTTGCTAAAGTATTGTGTTATTGTTAACAGTTTCAGTAGAGCCGAAAATTATTATTTACCATTAATAATTACAATTATTAAACCCCTGAAATCAATGTTACATAAAAATACATATTCATATTATTATCGTTAACCACATCTGAGTAATTTGTGATACAAATTACCGTCACAGTTTCTGATGTGCATCTGTCGTTTGAATTTTGCAATTTTTTTGTCAATAGTTGTTTTGTTGTACCCATTATGTATTGCTGTGTCTACTATATGCTGGTATTCTAACTGGTATTCTTTTTTATTTAAGGGGGTATATACCAGTCTATGTGTTAGGCTGTTTAGTACTGCATGTTTGTGTGTGGTTGGATTGAAACTCTTATTTTTTATGTAATTAGTAGAGTGTGTTGGCTTCCTGTATATGCCAAAGGTTAGGTTCTTTTGTTCTCTGATGATTTTTAAGTCTAAAAATGGTAGCATGCCTTCTTTTTCTATTTCTATGGTGAATTTTATTGATTGGTTCTGTAGGTTTAGTAAGGCTAAGGAGTCTTGTATGAACCTATTAGGGACAACAGCGAAGATGTCGTCAACATATCTGTGCCAAACTTTAAACATGTATGGAAAGGAAGTTGTTATGTGTATTTCTAAGTAGCTCATAAATAAATCTGCCAAGAAGGGTGAAAGTGGGTTGCCCATGGTTAGACCAGTTGGTTGTTGATAGAACTTCTTATTGAAACTAAAACAATTTTGTCCAATGCATAAATTGGTAAGTTGTATGAGGTCTTCTATTTCTTTTTCAAGTAGGTTAGTCTGCTGTAGCCATTTCTTTAATTGACGCAGGAGTTGATCTGTAGGGACACTTGGAAATAGTGCAGTGACATCAAAGGAAACTAATCTGTCTTCTGGTTCGAGTTCCAGGGATTTTATCTTCTGTATTAAATCTTCTGAATTCATTATGTTTTTGCTGTTGAATTTTGGTAGTGAAGAGAATCTCTGTACTAACCATTTTGCCAGTTTGTAGGTAGGAGAATCAATATGCTACAACAAGAAAATTACATACAAATTCAAGAAGACCCATTAAAATCACATTTAAAAGCCTTCAATCAAACCATCCAGGAAAGCAAAACTATAACAGACACTGATAAATCTAGATTAAAACCAGACCACCCCATTTTACCAAGAATGTATGCTCTACCTAAAATACACAAACCGGGTAATAAGATGAGACCAATCGTCAGCAATATTGATTCTCCTACCTACAAACTGGCAAAATGGTTAGTACAGAGATTCTCTTCACTACCAAAATTCAACAGCAAAAACATAATGAATTCAGAAGATTTAATACAGAAGATAAAATCCCTGGAACTCGAACCAGAAGACAGATTAGTTTCCTTTGATGTCACTGCACTATTTCCAAGTGTTCCTACAGATCAACTCCTGCGTCAATTAAAGAAATGGCTACAGCAGACTAACCTACTTGAAGAAGAAATAGAAGACCTCATACAACTTACCAATTTATGCCTTGCACAAAATTGTTTTAGTTTCAATAAGAAGTTCTATCAACAACCAACTGGTCTAACCATGGGCAACCCACTTTCACCCTTCTTGGCAGATTTATTTATGAGCTACTTAGAAACACACATAACAACTTCCTTTCCATACATGTTTAAAGTTTGGCACAGATATGTTGACGACATCTTCGCTGTTGTCCCTAACAGGTTCATACAAGACTCCTTAGCCTTACTAAACCTACAGAACCAATCAATAAAATTCACCATAGAAATAGAAAAAGAAGGCATGCTACCATTTTTAGACCTAAAAATCATCAGAGAACAAAAGAACCTAACCTTTGGCATATACAGGAAGCCAACACACTCTACTAATTACATAAAAAATAAGAGTTTCAATCCAACCACACACAAACATGCAGTACTAAACAGCCTAACACATAGACTGGTATATACCCCCTTAAATAAAAAAGAATACCAGTTAGAATACCAGCATATAGTAGACATAGCAATACATAATGGGTACAACAAAGCAACTATTGACAAAAAAATTGCAAAATTCAAACGACAGATGCACATCAGAAACACAACTAATCTCATCCAGCAAGATAAAGAACTAAAGTTCAAGAAATTCACATACCACCCAGGAACATTTCACAAATTTAAGAAGATTTTCATGAAACATAACATCAGCCTAGCTCCACAGAACAAATTTAACATAGAGAAATTACTTTGTAACAAGTTAAAAGACCCCATTCCACAAGACAAAAAAGCTGGAATCTATAAAATCAATTGTTCAGATTGCAATAAAGTATACATTGGTAAGACAAAAAGAAACTTAGAAACTAGGCTAAAGGAGCACATGAGATGTATTAAATACAAACAAATGGACAAATCTGCAGTTTCACACCATTTTTGGATCACTAATCACAACATCAAACCCAATATTACATTAGTCAAACCAGCCAAATTTGCAGCCGAATTAGATGCATGGGAGAAGATCACCATTCTAAAACACAACACACATCTAATGAATTTTGATTTGCCGCCACCAAATCCTCTCTGGAAGTACATTTCTCCACCACAAGATGCCACCACAGGATCCAGTCCAAAAAACGGAAACACCAACAACACGGGCCAGTCGAGTTAATAACCTTCTGAGGATGGGAACAACGGTTTCCCGAAACATGTTAAGTGAGTAAACTTAAGTGATGTTAGTGTTACAATTTCGACTCACCTTTAAATAAATTCAATACACATCACTGTTTCTAGCTTCTTTTCATTACAATACATACGTAATATATTGTAATGCTGTAGTACATACAGGTGTATCTTTATTGGTGTCATATATTTGGATACGTGTTCCTGACATCAAAACAGTAAAAAAAGTTCATATGTACATGGCTCTGAAAATCAACCGTTTCGTTGTTATAGGTCAAAGAAGATGTATTCCATGAGTGAACAGACGGATATGCACTACACGTATGGCCGTGCACACGGCAATGCAGCACAAGCACGTGAACTTTATGCAGAAAGGTACCCTGCCTGAAAGACTGTTACCATGTGCAAGAACATCCGCATGAATTCACCAATGCTTGAGAGAGAATGGCGCATTTGAGAGGAGTACTGGGGATGTTGGGAGACAAAAGCGGTATGAGGCATTGAGCTTGAAGAACGAGACCCATCACAAAGCGCAAGATGTATGGCCGTTAAGGAAAGAGTTAGTCATATGACTTATCTGGAGAATACTGCATGAAAATCTTCTGTACCTGTATCACCTTCAATTTGTGCAAGGATTAAATTCTTTGAGCCAAGAAGATGTTTCTGTCAACACATGTTACAGCAGTGCGCTGTGTTCATCAATTTCCTAGCCTGTATCTTATTCATGGATGAGGCTGGTTTTACTAGCGATGGCATCTTCAATTTTCATAACACTCATAACTGGGCATTTGAAAATCCTAATTAAGTACGACAGGACAACCATCAACAGAGGTTCTCTCTCAATGTTTGGGGTGGAATCATTCATGATCACCTTATTGGTCCTACTTCTTCCTTCCGCATCTGAATGGACAAACCTATCTCTAGTTTCTCAGAAATAAGTTGCATCACTTAACAGATAATGTGCCTCTGGACATCATCCAGTGAATGTGTTTTTTACATGATGGTGCTCCAGTTCATTTCAGTATGATAGTTCGTATGTTTTTGAATGATCGATTTCCGCAAAGATGGATTGGTCGAGGGGGACCCATTGCATGGCCTGCTCGATTTCCTGATTTGAATCCACTAGATCTCTTCGTCTGGTGACATTTGAAGTCCTTGGTTTATGCAACTCCTGTACCTGATGTTGACATTTTAAGAGGACGTATCCAAACTGGAGTTGACCAAATACAAACACACCAGGAATTTTCAACAGAGTACACTGGAGCATGGAATGCAGGCTTACTGCATGCATTGAAGCAAGAGGAAGCCACTTCGACCAAGTTTTGTAACTTTCAATTTTGTGTTGTAACTCTGAAATAAATGATTTTCAGACCCATGTTCATATGAACTTTTTTTACAGGACCACATCCCCTAAACATATGACACCAATAAAGATACATCCTGTATAAAGCTATTTTTCCTCATTGTACAACGAATTATTTATTAAATCCTAAAATTTGCATTCCATTTCTGCGTTAAGCATGTGCCATTTTATACAAAAAATTAATATATAAAAATATGATTGCATGCATTGGGACTGAAATATTTGTATGCTTTAGACAAATTTCTGAATTATACATGTTTCGCTTTGATCATGTTTTACTGTAGTAGATTTTGTTGTGTGCAGCCAAACAAACTTTGTAAAACCATCAACAGCTGCAAATTTATGGCATTATGCTTTAAGACCTGATAACAGTCCAATATGATATACATGATATGTGTACAATGGCAAATTTTCTTTGGTTAAGGGATTTAGAAATCCTTCCTGTTTGCTAGTCTCTCAGTTAACTAAGAGACAATTTCAATTTTCTGCTTCATCTGTGGAAATAATATTCCTGTTTGACAAGTTCTTTTGTTCTCTTGAGGAACAAATTACCTCTTTCTTAAACATTTTGAAAATTTTGTGTTGTATCTTTAGGTATAACCAAAAATTTATGACCTTCACAGAATTTGAAAGTGTGTGGTTTGAAACTATAGTCTTTATAAGACCACCCTAGCATATTTCTTTGATGGTGCAAAGGCCTTGTTCTTCTTCTTGTGCTTTTATCGCTCGGAGAGCCAAAGAGCCAGGAACCGCATACAACACAGAAGGATGACTCAGAGTATCAACATGCCACATCCTTGATCCACTTCTATGTTCAATAGTATATCAGTGCTCTTCCAAGGGTCCATCTTGCAATCTTAATTGTCAGATCGCTCTTATGCATTGTCTTTTGGAAGGTGACACAGTCTATTTATGCATAGAAGATACACTTGAAACCTCTTCATTGCAACAATAATGGCTAATAATTCAAGCTCATAACTGTGATAATTTTCTTCTTATGGTGTTGTCTTTTTACTCATGTAGTACATAATATGTACTGTCCATGCAAATGGAGGGAGCATTGTAAACATGATGCATAGTGGGTTGATTGCTGGAGTCGACCAGCAGGTAGCAAGCATCAATCTGTCCAGTTTTATGACAATATGAGCTTCACTCCATATGATGCATAGCAGAGATAAAAATAGACTAAACAATGCCACCAGCTCATAGTAAATTGCAGGGATAAGTCTTGCACAGCCAAACACGAGAAGTGGTTGGTAATGTGTATCTATTCATGATGAGGGAAGCTACAGAGGGGACCCTTATTAAATTCAAGTTCATACAGAAATGAATAGTGTTAAGTCACTGTTTAGTTTGGTCTGCATAATCAAAGCTGAATTAGAATGTACTCACTTAGGTGAAGGTGTTGAGGAAGGCCTATTTAGACAACTTTAATGAATGCATTTTCACCTACAGTGAATGAGAAGAGAAAGAAAGGCTGACACTCAAAAATATCTAACTAAATTGAAAGA
This sequence comes from Deroplatys truncata, assembly GCA_030765065.1. Classification (NCBI taxonomy): domain Eukaryota; kingdom Metazoa; phylum Arthropoda; class Insecta; order Mantodea; family Mantidae; genus Deroplatys; species Deroplatys truncata. Next base: position 289,710,366 of record CM060981.1, read on the forward strand.
ATCTATTAGTTTTGATAGCAGTATTAACACACTCAGAAGATCCTGCATGCACTTATATTCAAATAGAAAAAGACCAAAAACACTAGATGAATCCAATATAAGAAGGGGAGAAAATAAATGCAAATACAACTACAAAAATACAAAGAATGAGTTTCATCCAGTTGTGTACATGGATGAGTTGTATATCCATTCCACACCACAGCATCATATGCCTGGAGTGACGACTCTCTTGTTGGACTCCATTCTTGTTTGAAAAGGCAGCAGAATGATAATTGTTTGTGCTGGCAGTAAACAAGGCTTTATACCAAATGCAAATATATCCATTTTAAATCTGGACAACAAAACAGGGGATTATCTCAATGATATGGTCTACAAAAACTGTGAGAAATGGCTGACTGAAAAACTAATCCCACATCTCCACATGCACCTTTTCATACTACACAGCTTAATCCTGCTCCCACCTCAAATTCAACCTGAGAACAAATATATCCTAGCTAACAGAAAAACAGATTCCTTTCAACACTGGCATGCTAAAACAGCTGTACACCACAGTCAAGGAGAATAAACCAACCCATTACATATAAAATAGCTTGCTTACTATACTTGGTGCCAATCAAGAAGGTGATTGACAGTTACTAACCACGTGGCGGAAAGCTTTAAATGAATGGGAGGGGATGAATACGTCACAGCGGTCATCATAGCAACCATTAGAAGGACCAATTAGAACTAAGACGTTCCTATAGCAACGATAGATGCAAATGCTTTGTTGCCGATATTGTAACACGTGACTGGCATGACGTGCCGGGTGAGCGACCATTGCAGTAAACATGAACTGCAGTCTTATCTTCTGTTGTCGCTACAGTTATAAACAATGTCCTCCTTTTAGCCCCAGCTTGCTTATGTTTTTGTATCAGTGTAGAGATTGCCTGCGTACTGAAAAGTTCTTTTGCATCATCCTATTTTTTATGGTATTTGCCTTGTGTTACATGTATTTGTGTGTGTTGTATGAGCATGTATAATTGTGTTAACGCGTTTAATGGATATTTAACAATGTCAAAAAATAGTGACAAAGATAGCGCAGCCAAGCCAAACGAAAAACTGAGCACACGGGAACCGAATAAAACTGTATTTGGCAAAGGTATTCCAATTAAAGGGCAGGTGCAGGAAATAATATACTCTGTGGGAGAATATTTCGAAGAGGAGAAATTGAGTGGGGGGGGAGCTCTTATTCCATTCTTTAATGTACTTGATAGGACCTTGTGTGCTGTAGGAATCAGTAAGAATACTGTGTTTAAGATTGGAAAAGAAAAATATTATAAAGAAGAAAATCAGGCATCAGGGTCTAAATTAGAAACTCCTGGAAAGAAAAGAAAAGGATGTAAACGTGTCACCAACTTAGATCCTTTCCAGCAGGATGCAATACGCAGACACATTAATTCCTATTATAGAAGAAAGGAGCATCCTACTATTTTCAAGCTCAGAATAAGCATCAATTTTTCACAGGTATGTCTCTTCTGTTAACGCAGATCTTTATACTGAAATATTCTTGCATGTTCTATCCTTTGCACGTAGATTCATTATTTTACAATGGTCTTCGTATACGAATATAAATGATATTTGCTCTGTAGCGTTCTGCAGGCGTAACCCAGTCACCTTCGACACAGTTCTAACATGCTGTCCACGTGGTCGTGATGAGCGGCAATGTCGTCTCTCTCTCTCTCTCCGCTAAATGTCAATCACCTTCTTGATTGGTGCCAAGTATAGTTGAGCAAGGCATATAGTGCATTACGTTGACCACCTTACCATCCAGAATTAAATCCAATAAAGCTTATATAGGCAAATGTAAGAACTGACTTGCAGAGAAAAATGTGACATTCAAAATGGATGATATGTTATTCAACTGGCAGATGTAAAATTTGCATCCATATCTCAAGAAGACTGGAAAAAAGTGTGTGAACATATAAAAAAGGTAGAAGATGAATACATCATGGCTGAAGGAATCTTAGATGAACGTATAAACTTGGTGATTTATATTGGAAATTATAAAGAAAATAGCAGTGAAGGCAGCCAAGACATTGGTGAAGAAGACTTAAACGATGGTGAAATATAAAGTGGAAACTTTAAATATATGGGCCCATGTGTTGCAAGTGATAGTGCTTAAGTGATTACGCAAAAGCAATTATTTTCTTATAGACTTGGTAAAATCCTTCATAATATACAAACTTATGTTAACCAATAAACATCATAAACTTACAGCACAGTATGTATACTGCAAATCAAATTACAACTGAATTATATCTAAGAAAGAATGTGCACTATATCGAAAAATATAAGCTTGAATTAACAACCTTAGTGCATATTTTCCAAATGATTGAGCATATTTTAAAGATTTCGACAGCATAAATGCATGCATATTTTAGATATTTTAGTTCATAAAAAACTGATGTCAAGTAATAACTAATAAGTATGTGTTTGTTGTGTCATCCTTGTTCTCCTGTACTATCTCTGTGGTTTACATACTGCAAAGCTGTCACTTGAAGACTCTGTCTCTTCCCTCCCACTCTTTGTATTGGGCATCTGACTGCTCTCATCTATTTCAATGGACAGTATTTGATCATCCTCTGGCACTGTAGGTAAACATTGACTCAGTAGGCAGACAGTGAGGAGTAAACTGAAACCAAGAAATGGCATAGGGGAAATATGTGGATATTATGACAAAATTGAAAAGGAGAGGTTTGCATGGGCAAGAACAGGAGGAATGAGATTAAATAGACAGAAGGTCCATTTAAGGTAGTTCTCCTAATGTATACAAATCTGTGTTGTTTAATAGAATGCCCAGAAACCAAATTATGATGGGAAAAAATGTGGAATAAAAATTGGAATAATTTAGTGATAAAAATTTTGGTTCTAAATTAATAGTAGGAAAGAATTTGTGAAATTATTTGGTAATTACATAGCGAATGTAAGAGAGTAACGGTGGGGTAAAGGCAGAGAAGAATTTAAGGAAAATGATAATTGAAATAAAAATTAAGAACAGGATGTGAAACATATAGGATCTATGAATATCAAGTAATTCCTATACAGAGAACATATTTTGTAAAATGTATGAAGAAATAAATGTCCACTTTATTCACCAGTGGTATTTATTTATATGCTTTTTTTCTTTCCTTCTTTTTAGACATGCATTGCAAGTGATGTCAATTGCCTACAGCAGTCATAATTTGACATATCCAATTTCCAGGCTACAAACATTGCTGTTGTATTGGAATGCTGACCAAACACGTAGAGACTGTGCTGCTTGTGGCATTACTGTAAAAGATGAATCCATAGCATTTTCAAAATTCTCATTTAATACTAATCCAGATATGGTAAGTCTGATGAGAGGTGGGTGATGACTATAGTAAGGCAAAGAAGCCCATATTCCACATCAATTGTGCAATCAAGTTAAATGAAATTTCAAACTATCATTATTACTATTAGATACCTATGTTATTAATCCACATCACTGATAACACCATCTTAAAATCTCTAACTTTATTATTAGCTATATCAAGTTTTTAAAACAGTATTGTGGTGGCATATTATGTTCTAGTTGCATGTAAATGGAACTATTTGTTGAATATGGTATGAGGATATGATTCTGCCAAAAGTGAAAATGAAACAAATTTCTGTGATTTCATGAAGAAACGTGGAAAGAGGTGGAAATACAAATAGCAGTTCAGTATGAAATGTTTTTCTGAACATGTATACATGCATTTATAGTGCCTGTAAAAGTATGAAATTGACTTTACTCATATTATAATTAAATATTTTTTCCATTCCAGCGAATTGTTTTTGTCCAGTTTTTCTATTTTCTTGGCTCTTGCCTGGCTCACCTATCCCTCTCCGTACATTTCTGTGAGGCTTAAATGAAGAACAACATTATCATTGTGAACAAATGGTTCACAAAAATAATAATCCTTATTCTTCTAGCTTGTTTCACTTTATCACAGTTGAAGCACCATTACCAACTCACAAGAACTAAGTGATACTTTCCCCTCAAGTAGATGCTCAGTTTCAGAGGCTTCTAAATTGAGAAATTTCTGATGTATAAAACATTCCTGGTTATCTTACTGCTCCAGAACTGAATCATTGCAACCATAGCTGTGGTTGCTGTATTTCCTGCCAAGCAAGTCAGCCATCTAGCTGCTGCAACAGTGCTGGAAGACCCAAGTTCGAATCTTGGTTAGGACGAGTTGGTTGTATAAGAGTTTTTCTGGGGTTTTCCTTTATCCTGAGGAAAACAAATGTAAGACTGTGGACTCAAGGCCCATTTGAGTTGATTTCACTACTGTCTGTATAGACTTATTTATTATAGGTGCCATGTGAGTATTACAACATGGCTGAGTGGCAATATTCTGGGAGAAGAGCAGTTACATAATGAATTAGAGCTGCTCCTAGTCAAGATTTTCAAGTAATTACATTTTACACAGTTTCCTTCATTCATGAAAAATCTTTAAACTTAACAATGCGTATCATATGTACAACACAAGAACCTCAAAGGCAATCCATCTCCAACAACATAGACTTACCCAGAGTTTAAAGTTTGTTTCACATAAAGGTGTAGATTTATACAATAGACTCCCTGAATCTATCAGAATGTCACAGGGTAAATTGTTCAAGAAAAAGATAAAAAATCTATTTTTAAGTCATATCTTTATTCAATAGATGACTTCCTGCATACATCCTTTTGACCGTTACTTCATATGGCTCTTTGGAAATACTTTGTCATTATATTATATCCTTACGTTATGTTTCTTTTTAATTTGTGTCAATATAAGAATTTGACAAAACCATTTATTCAAATGTAATACTTCTGGTGAATAAACAATCTAATTTAATCTGAATTAAGAATATTGCAAAGTATGTGGTTGTTTTGGCTATGAATCTTAATCATTTAGATGGCAGCTTTTTCAAAACCCTTAAGCATTGTGAAAATGAGCATATAAATAATAATAATAATAAAAAAAATCATAATAGGTGACTTAAGTATTTGATGGCTAAGTAATGGGACCGACAACTTTGACTGTATCAGATATGTCTTAAAGTAAACAGTGACATTCATGATCAACACCTAACATAAAAATGTAATCCATATTATCCTTGCCAACTGTTTATGTTTTATGTAGATTGACAAAACTTGCACTGTTGCAAGCAGCATCTGTCATTCTACAGGAAGATACATATATCAATCCATTGCTCATAATGACAACAGTAATTTGGATTTTACAAATAAAATTGGTGTGTTTTTCTTGTATTATGGGTGACCAAAATGTATTAAACACACTGCACACATGAACAGTATTATGCATGTAAAGTAGCAGCTGCATTTGTAACTGTTGAAAAATTTGAATATTGTAGAAAATATTCCGTATGTTAATTCTGTAAATGGAAATGTAGTGATCATAGTTGCTTCAGTTATGGGTGGCAGCTGAATATGGCATTCAGAAATTCTGCAAGTTTGGAATTCTCATGTGGCATGGAGGAAAGGTCATAGTGAAATGACAACATATTTTTGTGTACTCAAGTCAAATTTTATTATTAAAAATTGTTCTCAGTCAGTAGATTTCGAGCATGAGATATTTAAATATATTTGTAATAACAATTAAATACTTAGTAGGCCTAATGTTCATGTGATCCTTTTAACAAACAATTTACAATGTGACTTGATCTAAGATTCCTCTTCTGGACCATATTTGAAGAATATTTTATGTATTGCACCTACATGACTTTCTCTACTCACCCTTACAAATTCTTATTTTTCTATCTACTGCTGGTTAATCCACAAAGGCTTTCAACACACATTTACACATTTTGTTGTAGGATACAGTAAGCAAAGTGAGTCAGATTGTTTAAATGTGTGTCACTATGTGATGCTTTGAAAGTTCATCTTCTTTGCATGACTACAAGAAAGAAAGAAAGAGAGAGAGAGAGAGGGATGCAGGCAGGCATGCCGGGTAGGCAGACAGGCAGGGAGGGTGGGAGGAAGGAAAATACAATGTAAGGATTTACCAGTTGGAAAAAGAATAAGTATTTGAAAATTCAAACCAATAACAAGGAATATCTCAAAAATGGCTAACTCCACAATAAAAAACCTTATTTGACGTAAATTATGCTTTAATGACATCTATATTTTTTTGTGTAGTAAATCTATCAGCTATAGTTTATCAATTAACAAAAGTTGCTTAGAATGAAGAGGACTTAACAGGCTATTCCCACAAAATTCAAAATATACATTTTGTCATGCAAATATCTTAAACATATGGTATTTTAATCATAATCATTAAGAACTATTTCTGAGAAAATTTAAAATAATCAACATTTTTCAATGTAAAGGGTAGTTTGGGGTGGAGGGATTTTCTTGAAAATCTTTGTGCTGTATCTTTAAATATCAAATTTGGTATTTGACCAACTTTGTTTTTTAATTATGCTGTTCACAGACAATAAAACACATTTGGACACACATATGAACCTTTTTCTAAAACTGATTTTTTTTTGATTTAGACATCTCAAACCATGTATTTCTAGTGAAATCTTGATATGCCACCTAAGCTAAGTGGGTACTAATTCTCATCAGCAGGTTAATTTCTATATACTCCACACTTCTCTCACAGGGGCTAATTCACTTGATCTGCTACAGCACAATTCTCTTGATTTAAGCCTTCAGCTACATGGAATAAATCTAAACTTGCATGATGTCTTGGTCTTTTCAACACATATCTTCTGCTACCAGTCGTGGCATGTCTATACTCTTTGGTGGTCAACTTGCATCTCCTTGGTGCCAGCTTCTTGCTTCTGGTACTTTCTCATTTGTCTCATTGCTAGGTTTATGTAGTTTTGACCTATCGTGGACCTTCCTTTCTTCCCTAAAAATTAGCTTTTGCATTTCACCTTTACACTGTAGTTTCCATTCCTATTTCACCCTTTAAATATCATATTTTTCCTCTTGAACTTACACTTCCCTGTCATTTTCAATTTTATTGTCCAATAATATCAGTTTTTCACTTTGACTGTTACATGTTAATTTTGTCTTGAGGATTCTTGATATGACTTTATATAAACTCTAACTTCCATTTTCATTGTTTTAAATGTTTACTACATTTTCTTTCACTAGATAATTTTTCTCCTAGCTTTTTTGCATAATTAAATGACATTAATTCTTTCCTTGTGGCATATCTTGTTGTATGGATTCAGTTTCTGCTTCAGCTCACAGGCAAACAACTGCAATGTTTTTTGTCTGTCTTCTACTGTTGCTTGTATACCTTTGTGTAGCAGCTGGTAAGACAGTTACTGTTTGATTACCAATCATCGACTGTTGCACGTCATCACAACCTTTTTCAATTCAATTTTATTTCATCCAAATGTTCATGTTACACAGGAATCATCAAAGTTACTTACATTTGTAAAAACTACCCTAAAATTTAAAGTACGTTGTCCGAAATAACAAGATTTCTTTACATTCATAAACATTATTTACACATCTTTGGAAACAATATTTACATATATTATAGATTAATCATTATGGATATATGCAGTGTTTAATTTAAATTCATCTATGCTATAAAATACATTTTCTACTAAGCATTTTTTATGGCTTTTAGGCACACTTCTCGTTGCTCTAAGTCTTTTATTTCTGTAGGTAGTGCATTGTAGTCCTCTTTCCCCTTACTTTCTATTGAATGATTATTTAGTGTTCCTCTGAGCGCCGTTTTGTAGAAATCATGCCTGGTTCTTACATTATGAGTATGCAAATGGCTATTTTTGGTACTTTTTTTTGCTATCACATATTTTATACTTTCATATACATATATCAAGGAACTGTTAATATTCCACATGTTTTGAAAATCTCCCTAGAAGTATGCCTGCTTTCCAAATTCCCACTCATTCTGATTGACTTTTTCTGTAGTTTAAATATTTTATTTACTTCCCTAGCTATAATATTTCCCCAGAGTGTTATACCGTATTTTATATGTGAAAATATGAGGGTATAATATACCTGTTTCAATGTTTTACTATCCATAATATGTTTAACCTTTCACATTATGTATAAACCCCTGTTTATTATTATTATTATTATTATTATTATTATTATTATTATTATTTATTTTTATTTTTTTCTGTTGTAATATGCATTATATTGGTTTCCAGCTTAAACATTTACCTATAACAACTCCCAAGAAATTTGTGACCTGTACCTCAGGAGTAATTTCTCCATCTACTTTAAGATTGTTTCCTTGATCTGCTCTTTCAATGTGAAGTTAATTCATGCTGTTTTTTTCACATTTAAAGCCTATTGTAAATGTAAAAAGATATTCCTTCAATATTCAGTATATTATTTGCTTTATTTTCTACCCTTTGTTTGTATGATCTGTGATTATTATTGTTATGTCATCTGCATAACCAATTATCTTTCCTCCATTTCTTTCTATTAATTCAAAAATACCATTTATATATATATATATATATATATATATATATATATATATATATATATATATATATTAAAAATAGAAAAGGGCCCAGTTTGAACCTCGTGGGACTCCTTGCTCAATCAGTTTGAAACCAGATTTTGTCATTTACCATACCCTTTTCATCTTTTTGTTCTTTCTCACACACTGCTGTCTGTCTCTAAATAAGATGAAATCCACTCTTATGTTACTCCACATACCTCATGTTTTTCTAATTTATCTACAAGAATGTTTAAATTTACAGAGTCAAAAGCTTTTGACAAATCTAGGAACATTGCAATTACTATTTCACAGTTGTGTAACACATTTATAATCAGACTATTTGCTTTATCAAGTGCATTTATTGTTAACTTATTTTTTTTAAACCCATATTGCCACTCTGATAATATTTTATTTTTTTCAAAATATTTCTGTAACTGTTTTAAATATATACCATCTGTTACTTTTGATAAGGCTGAGCATAGTGCTATTGGCCTATAATTTTCTAAATTTACTTTACTTCTTTTTGTTTATATATAGGGCTTACAATAACATTTTTTAATATGTCTGGAAATACTCCATGAATTATTGAGGAATTTACTAAATGAATTCTTGTTTCAATCACTTCATATTTTAGCATTTCATTTGATAGTTCATCTAAACCTGCAGATTTCTTTGTTTTTAATACACATTCTGTGACTTCAAAAACTGCAATAGAATTTAGCTGATTTGCTTCTGCTATTTGGTGTATGTTTTCTTATTGGTTTTGAGATTTGCATTGTTTTTAATGACTTTGCGACATTTACGTAATAGTCATTAAAAATGTTACATATTTGTTTTGGATCTAACACCTCATTATTATTGTGATTTATCTTTATATTTTCTATTTTTTTACTGTTATAATTTTTATGCGTTTGATTTACAATATTCCATACTTCCTTTGTTTTATTTTCTGTTTTTTAATTTTTTCTTTTGTTATAATTTACTTTTGCCTGTATAATTACCATGTTCAAAATTTTGTTATATTTATCTATATACTGTAGTGATTTTTCCTCCATACTTGGGTGTTTTATTAAGTTTAAAAAACCCCATCCTTTCACATTATTTTTTTATTCCTCTTGTCATCCATACCATTAGAGCATTTCCCTTACCACCTGCATTTACTCTAACCTTTTTTTAATGGTATTTGCATATCCATTCCTTCTTTTATCTTTTTATTGAATATCTCATACTTTTGATGTACATTATTTGTACCATATATGTCTACCCAGTTTACTTCTACAATATATTATCTAAGTTTGTTGAGGCTTTTTTTGTTTACTTGTCTCCTAAATTCAAAAACATTTTGAGTAATACTTCTCTTACTCAAGTTTAGTTTTAGCAATTGTCCAAAGTGGTCTCCTATCCTTGTGTTTATAATAGAGGTTTTCCAATTAGTTTCTGTCAAATTTATAAAAATATTATCAATACAGGTTTCCGAATGTTTTGTAACTCTTGTAGGTTTTTCAATTCCTATCTTTAAATTCTGTCTATCTAATATTTCTGCTAGTGTTGATCTAATATTTACTTTCTTTTATCATATCAATGTTGAAATCTCCCATTAATATTTTAATTTTTTCTCATGAATTGTATTTAGTAAGTTTTCTAAGTTTTTGAGAAATAATTCTTTGCTCCCACTTGGAGATCTATATACTATACTCTAATTATTTATTTTTTATTTTATTTATTTGTGCTAGCAATCTTCCTTAGAATATGGCTATACTACTCTAATTATAAATATATTAGATTCTTTTTTAAATTCCTCTATTGCTGCTAACTCACAGATCATTTGATCGATGAAATCACTACAACCAATCTCTTTAAATTTGGTACCATTTTCTACATAGATGGCAACACCTCCACTTCTGTGTTGTTGCCTACAACAATGAGATCCTAGTGTGTACCCATGATAGTTGTTTGCTACTATTTCCTCAGATTTTAGGCCATATTCAGTTAATATTATTATGTTGGGTTCGTGCTCAACTATATTTAGCTCTATAGAAATTTGTTTATTTCCTACGTACTGTGCATTTTGGTGGAAGTAAATCATTGTTTTTTCCTTTGTGTGCCCTTTTTACATATACCTTTTCATCCTTCCTATCATTGACATTGTTATTTTCATTTACTTGTTTCTCAATTTTACTGCACCCATCTTTTCCTATTTTTCCGCAGGAGCTTTTCCTATCACCTTCCTGATATGCTAATAGTTTCCCTTATTCATGCATATGTTTACTACATCATTTATTAGTTTTCCCAGTAAATAAGACCCCTTCCTATTTAGATGACGGCCATCCCGTCCAAACATTTTTCATCCAAAAATTTGCTAACATTCACAAAAACTGCCTTGAGTGAACCACGAGCCCAACAGATTCCTTCATTTATATTACCAATATATACATTACTTACATCTCTCCTCCTCACTATACCATTTACAATCACCTTTGCTGATGAGTAGCTCTTTTTGGTATGTCTGATTACATTATACACTTCAGCCATAACCCCATCTGGACCCTTTGAACCATAAATGTCATTTGTGCCAATGTGTAACACCACTGTCTTTAGATTGTCACTACATTCATCTTTAGTTAGATGATTTGGCAGATATTCTGCCTTCATGCCCCTGAAAACTTTCACTTCTGTTTATCACAAAGCTTTTTATCATTGAGTCACCACACACTAATACACTTTTCATATCTTCTTGTTTTTTCTTCTTTCTTCTTGCTTTTTCCATTGCTTTGCATCAACGGCTGTGATTCTTCTAGCTTGGAGTTTATCCATCTATAGCGAGAGTTCTATTCAGTGTTTCACTTGTTTCTTTCGAAGAGCTCTACAGTTCCTTTGTTTTTTCCCACATGTTGAATTTTTTCTGCAGTGTTTTCTCCTTTTTCCAGATGTCTTAGAACTTAAATCTGTTTTTCAGAGCAATGTGATTAGATATTGTGTCCCATGTTCTTGCCGGCTGTCTCTCACCTTCTCAGCGTAATCATTTTTCTGCGTTACCTTATGTGCATGCACTTGACTTTTCAAAGCTTCCTCTTGTATTTTCAATCTTTGAATTTCTTCATTTGCTTGTATAACCAATTGTAGGGACGCTATTTTCTCTGCAGCTGGTGTTTCTCGGCTCTCATTTGGCTGTAAAGCTTGTTTTCCAAATTGTATTTTTTCAGCTGCCGTGTTAATACCATTGTTGCCTTCATTTCCATGACTTTTCCTTCACCTTTTCACTCTGTTTTTCTTCATTACCCACTCCATTTCCCATAGAAAGGTTTACATCCTCCTGTCTTTTCCTACTTTTACCATGTGTTTCCATGTCTTATTGAGTCAACATTCATGTAGTTGCATTTTTTCCATTTCTGTGTTGAAACAAGACTCACTTTCTTTTCCTCGGTCTACCCTGCACTTTTCACATCGATTTTCATCCTTGTTTTCTTTCTCGTCCACACTATACTTTGTATTTTTTTGCTTTTTGTGATAATTGTTTTGCCGTACCACACTAACCGCTGCCATTTTAATATCTTGAATCCTTTTGATGTGCATGCCAAATTTTTTAACTAAATGATATCAGTGGTATGAGTAAATGTGAAAAACTGGCCCAGGGTTGATCTACGTGGCTGTTTGTATATTAAGTGTCAATATTTTTATGTCATACTACTTCTGTATTGCCATTAGATAGAATTTCACCCCTCTCAAACTGTCTCTACCTTACGTCATTATAATTCATGAATCTTATTGGTTTTTTCCCTTTATTATGTGACTGATTCTTTATTTTTCCCTGATGTTCCCTGACTTCAGATGCCATTTCACTTCTGACTATAGAGCTAAAATAGTATAATGGAAGAATACCCCAATGCAAGTAACAATAGTATTGCAATTACAAGGCTATTATAAAACTTGTTTCTTTCGCTTGAATGTTTTCCCTGAGTCTTATCTGTCACATCATCAACATTTTAGTCTTTGGTTACAAACTCTTAACTTATTTTTTATCATTTCACAATATAAAAATCATAGATAAATATTTTCATATACCACTAAAAATGTATGAGATACAATAACATTCTATTCTTTAAAATTATTTCCACAGATGGGGCAACATTATTGTCTTAAATGGTGATATACAACAGTTACTCGTTATTCAGAGAGGTATTTTTTCAGTTTCTAGGAAGCAGTTATTAACTACAATGTCATCTCCTTTTTTCAGACAGGTACACTGCATTGTATTTTCTTCGAAAAAAACAGTCTACCATAGTCTAACTATTAAAGCTAATCATGTCCACCCAGATTTCAGCTGTGTGAGTACTCTTTAGGGAGAGTAAAGTCATTCATCTATTGCAGGAAGTTTTTCGACTTTGATTTCAGTCCAGTCACAACTCTTCACTGTCATGCATACATTTTGTGGTATTTCATCCACACTTTCCCAATTCAGAACATCAAGTTATCATTGTATGTAATGTATGTAATGTGTGTGTGTGTGTGTGTGTGTGTGTGTGTGCGTGTGCGTGTGCGTGTGCATGTGCGTGTGCGTGCGCGTGCGCGTGCGCGTGGGCGTGGGCGTGGGCGTGAGCGTGGGCGCGTGCGTGCGTGCGTGCGTGTGTGCTCTGGAGTTAACAATGAAGTCATTCTTCATCTTGCTTCCCAATATTTGGATATCATATCTTGATAATTTTTAAGAGCTGTACATATTGATAGAATTGAGCACTTTTCCAACCATTTTCCTTGGACACCATATTTTTACAATTTGGCAGTTGTATTGTCCATACAAAACCCCCAATTTATTTGGAGGACCACACCTACGTTTGGTTAATGGGTCCATCTCACTTGACCGGGAGGAGCTTCAGGATCCATAAATTTTTTCCCACAATCACCACTTGTGGGTCATTTCTACACCGTGATAGGCCAGTGTAAGATTTAAAAATAGTATTTCCTCTATTTCTGATGTTAAGATTATACTGCTGATACTTGTCCCCATAGCCTCATTTGTAAAAACAGGTTGCACCATGGGCAGGTTGAGGTTGGGATTTGGATAGGAGAGGTTGATGAATGCACTTCACTATCCCTTGCAACTTGTAATTGTCAGTAACATTAAGTTAACCAAATTAAACAGTGGACTGTTCACAATGAAGCAAGCACATTAGAAGATAAAATGAGTCAAAATAAACACTGTTATAGCTTCAAAACTTTAGGTTATTATCTAGAACATGTTTCTCAGTATGTTTCTTGCAGAACATGCTCTAGGTAATACCTGAACTAGTAAAGTTATAAGAGTGTTTATTTTGACTCACTTCATTTTTTAATGTATGTGCTGATGTACAACTTTGAAAGCTTTGTCTTTGATTATATGAATATCAGTCTCAGTGCCCTTATCACACTGGAATGCCTAGGAGATTTTTGTTAAAGCACATGGTTCACAAGCATTTATGTTACACAAAAAAGAATGAAAGATTATATGGTGTATGACAGAGACAGAGATGCCAAAGATACCAACCAAGGAGATGTAGCAATCACAGCATTTAGATCAGAGAGTAAGTTCTGAATATTATGAGTAAGAGAAAATTTCTACACAACAGTTGTGAAAAATGGTTGGTTTTGTAAAATAAAAGTTGCCAGTGATCTAGAAACATGTTACTGAACCAGTTCTTACCTGTTCACCTGGTGTTGTGTTGGTGACTCGCGTACGGGGTCTCGATGATGGATTCAACAACTGACCTGACAATTACTCATTGATAACTGCCCTCTGACAACTGACAATCGACTACTCTTTGATAACTGCCCCCTGACAACTGACAATCGATTGCTCTTCGACCACTGCCCCCGACCGAGTCAAAACCCTGTAGTATAAATACGTACAGAAGAGCTGACTCTGATCAGGTAAAGAAACATCTGCAGTTCCAAATTGCATTTACTAGCGAGGCTGATGCATGCAAATATAGTACTGTTTTCATTATGCAGCTGTACATTTCCCTATTGTCTTGCGCTGATGCCCCTCTGATCCCTAGCCTTGATGATGTTAATAATTTTCAACAAAACAGTGTTGCTCTTCTCCGAGTGCATTCATTTGTGGTCAAGTAGTACTTGGGATTACGAGCAACCATCCAAGGTGCTGGTTGACAAGCTGTGTGCTGTACAGTATGTGCTACGTTTTATTTGTCATAGCGGTATAGATGGCTGAGTATATCTGCCGTGGTTTTGCTTTTTAGATTTTATTACCAAGGCATCTTTCTTTACTTTCTGCTCCATGTGTCAATAAATGTCTGGTATTTCACCTGTGTTTTAACTATACATTCTGCAGTTGCAGGCAATGGTATTAATTTTCATTTGTAGGACTAGTCTTTTATTTGGGATATATTATGCGTAACACATTTTACCTTAGGGTACAGTATTTTTTACTTAAGGGCATTGATAACCATATAGTTGTGTGCCTTGAAACCATACCACTGCCACACATGAGAACTCTGTAGTGATCAGGACATCAGCTTTGATTCAAACCATATGAAGGAGGCACTGCAACATTATGGGTGCACAAACACTGCACCAATAGTAGATACCCTATGCAGAAAAACTAAACATTGAGGCTTCCAAGGGGACAATCTGATCTGACTTAATTGACCTAACTGGACCAAAGTTCATGCCAAATTCCAGTGGACACAGGCAAGTGGTAGAAAGCATTAACATATACAGAATCCAGAAGCGTGGGAAGTAAGTGGCATACTACAATAACTCTTCTCTCATGTTTAGTCTTGCTGCACTGTGAACACTGTTTTTGGTGGCCTAGAATGATTAATAAATGCTTCTTTTGGCATCAAGCATTGAAAAAGGCAATTTTCTCAAGTAGCCATGGGAGCTATTGGTGATAGTTGTTTACATGTTACCAGTTCAGATTATGTAACTAGAAAGAGAATAAAAGCTTACAGTTTGCAGTTTTGCTCCTGATATCTGTAATTATAATATCAAAAGTTTTCTTTCTTTTCCAGAGCAATTGTGTGAGAGTGAAAACTGTTGAAGAAGTTCTGAAGTTCACTCGCCTTTCTCAGCTTTTGTTGTCTGGCAGTCAGTGAAGTGTTATAAAATAAAAGCAATTGCCAGCCTTTGTATTTGCAATGTAATTATAAAGTGGTATATTTTCATGTTTATAACCAATTGAATGTATACTAATATAATAGAAAGAAAATTTCTATATTTATGAGTGTGTATGTGGGGTGGTGTGGTGTGGTGTGGTGTGGTGTGGTGTGATATGGTGTGTGAGAGAGAGAGAGAGGGAAGGGGGGAGAGAGGGAGGGGGAGAGGGAGAGAGAGATATATATTGATTGATTGATTGATTTTGGAAACCTTTCAACCAATTTTGATAAATTTTTTCATTGAAAAGCGCTGTTGTTTCTGATGGACACATGAGGGGTGTTCTAAAAGTTCTTAGCCTGACCAAGGAAACACAAGATTTAAAAGAAATGTATTTTTTTATTTCTTTATGTAATCTTGAAAATGAATACTCCAAGGACTTTCCAACTTTGAATACTCTGTGTAAAATAAGATTTGTAAATTGTATGAAATAAGCATCTATCTCAGCTGCAACCTCATCATTTGCATTTGATGCATATCTTCATACACCCAGCCATTTCTTCAGGTTTGGGAACAAAAAGTAATCGTCTGAGTCCAAATACAGTAAATATTGCAGGGATGGAAGCATTTGGAAGGGAAGGTCATGTAGTTTTATAGCAACAGTCCAAGATGTGTGCGAAGGTGCATTATCATGATGAAAGAGAAGATTTATTTTTCACAAGCTGTGGAGATTTAGCCCATATAACATATTTCAGTTGATTTAGTAGTGAAGTGTAACACTTATCAGTGATTGTTCTGCCCTTCTGGAGATAGATATGTGATCCACGCCTTGATAATCCCAGAAAACTGTAGCCATGACTTTTCCTGCATATAGAACTGCTTTTACTTTCTTTGGTGCACTTTCAACTGTTGCCACTGACTGTTTAAACTGTTTTGTTGTCTCTGGCATGTATTGGTGAATCCATGTTTCCTATATTGTTACGAAATGTCAGAGAAACTCACCAGAATTGTGTGTAGGCAAGTCTAAACACTCTTGAGAAATGTTCATTCAAATGTGTTGTGGTCCTTGTTAAGTTAACAAAGTTAACAAACCCATTGAGCAAAAAGCCATCTCACACCCAAAATTTGTGCAAAATGTAGTGGACACAGCCTATCAAGGTCTTTGTAGAGTCAGCTAAAATGCCTACCTTCAATCTGTGATCATTGAATATGGCAATGGATTTTTGTCACAATCTCATTGATTGTAACAATTTTGGGATGCCCTGAGCACTCAATTTCTTGAGTAGATGCATGACCATGCTTAAATTTAGCAGCCTAGTTTCTACCTTCGAAAATGAATGGGAAGAATTGAGTTGGGTTTGAATCCTTCAAAACAAACTACTTTATCACAGCTCGTATTTCAGTTTTATCCATTTTGTATGTTAATACTAGTTTGTTTACACAATCATCACAAATGAATGACTACACTTACAGCATGTGTAAAACGTTGTGACAGTCTCCCACTCCTGAAGCATAGATGCGCAATAGCACTGAGCATTCCACTTGAATAATATGAGAGGTGGGGGGTCACTGTTCCACCTGCTGTGATTGTGATATTGTAAGCTTACACAATTGTTTACAATGCATTGTGTATATGACTGGCTTTGAGTTCTGATATCACTTCTTGTCATTTGCTCCCCACCACTCTTGCTACTTCTCATTTCTCCTTTCTTGTATACATATGGAGTGTCATGGCATTTAACACAAGCTGTACGTATCTAAAACTTTAGAGTGCTTCATGTAATGTGCGTCGTAATGATTGCCAAGCTCTTTCAGAAATGCCTGGCATATCACGAATAGCATCAAATGCTAGAAAGATCCTGGTCATCAGCTCCGCCTCACTATTAATTGGTATCTCCTACACAAGAGTCTTAACATGTCCTCAAAGAAAACAACTCCAAAGGGGTTAGATCTGGTAAATGTGCTGGCCATGATTTTGGTGCTCCTCTACTGATCCAGCAATCAGGATATTTTACACTTAGGAGATCCCTTACATCACCAGAATAATGTGCAGGTGTCCCTTACATCACCAGAATACTGTGTAGGTGTCCCATCATGTTTGAACTACATTAACTGACATATTCCTAATAGAACATCTTCCAGAAATTCTGGCAAAGTATGTTGTAAAAGCTGTAGGTAAATGTGGCCCATCAAAGGTGGAGATAGTAAATAGGGCCCTATGAGTGTCATTCATAGTGCCAGCTCAAATATTCACCGCAAACAGGTGTTGGTAATTTGTAATTCTAATAGCACTAGGCTTTTTCTGTGCCCAGATGTGAATATTATATGTGTTAAACATGCCCTCTAATGTAAAAACCTTCTCGTTCATCCAGAATATGGTTGTAGGAAATCTTTGTTGATCAATGCATTTATGAAGAAACCACTGGACAAGCTATAATCAGGATGAAAAGTCATCTGGCCCCATTGCTGGAATTTGGGCAAGATGATACAGATGCAATTGCTGTTCATGCAGAATTCTAGTAACCATAGATTGGCCTGTATGCATGGCATGTGCTATAGTTTTTGTGCTTGTGAATGGAAAATTATGGACCTAATCAAGAACCTCCTTTTCTAGAGCCACTGTTCTTAAATTTCTTTGAACTCCCAAACAGTGCATTGTTTTCGGAAAGTTTCTATTTCTCGCAATTTTTTATGTACAGCAGTAAAGGTGCTGTGATGAGGCAAATGTCTTTTTGGGTAAGGCTCAGTATAAAGATCCATGTCCTTTTCGCATTTCCCCAAGCAGCATCATGTCTGCTAGTTTTTTGCAAGTAAAGTGGAACATTAAAACTGAAAGTCCTCCCAGTAAATGGAGCACTTCATTAAGCCCAATCTGAAGTGTGTCTGAGCAATGATGAAAATCTGTATCGTATAAGACAAAACAAGACAAAATGGAGCACTTTAGTACATCTGATAGCTGAGATTGATAACTTACACCTCTTGTAGAAACCACAAAGTCACAAGGTGCTGTATAATATGCAATGAAATCTCTTACCACTTAACTAACAAACCTCAGGTATTAGGTTAATGGTGATATAAACAATATTAAAAGAAAACTAAACATAAGTGATTCACCATGGGATCTTTTTGACAGAATTTCATCATTGTTTGAAAACGTTAACATCCTCTAGCTCAGTAAAAAGAGGTTTACAGACTTACATTCCCTATAAGAAAATACTCAAATATAACCCCTGAATCACACCTTAGAGTTATTATTTGATGTTATTCTGACTCATCCTGTGTAAAGAGAGAAAATTGTGACCAGCATAATATTGGACTGAGATTATTTTTCTCAATAAATACAGATTGCGTTCCATTTTCAAAATGTTTAAACTGCTGGCCTGAGGGTGGGATCTTCATATTCACCAGTTTTACACTGTTTCACTGAATACTGATATAAGGGGTTTCTATATTATGTGAAAATGTTGTAGCCTTAAGTAATTAAATAGCGACATGACCAAAGAGTGTTTTCTTATAGGCATACAACATTTCAAGGACATGGAAGATTATCGGGTGGTATTGTTACAATAATTTGATAAAGAATGTGGTTTGAGGTCAATGAAATTAATTTAATTGTCATTTGAGATTTAAAAAGCCACAGATACAACATTGGGTAAACTGGCTAATGTCTTACATGTTGGACACATATGAAACTTTTCAATAGGTTTAAATGGCTGAGTCTATCAAATTTAAAATTTGTACACAGGAGTAACTTTTAATCCAAAAACTATAGGTGTGTACTCAAGTGCATAGAAGCATACTGATACAGCTATTTTATTGTAGTGTTTTTCCTTTATCTAATGTTTGTAGATAAGTTTGGTTCTTTGGTATGCAAAGAAGCTCCTTCATGAAGTAATCTCTTATTAATTTTAAGTAAATTTGGTAATTCAGTATACGCACACACACACGCACATTAACCTATGAACAAAGGCCAGCTCCAGTTGAGAAGTGGAATGAATGAATTTGAATGGCTGTAGCTGCTGTGCTTTGTAAATTACATGCCATTTTATGAAGCAAACATGAACAGCAAGCCAGATGTTTCTGCCCTTATTGGAAAAGGTTCCAATTTAAGTTCTGCTGAGCAGTGTGGTATAACTCATGATTAGAGTTCAGATTTTTATGTAATATTTACCTTTAAATATGTAATAAATATATAATAACAGAGTTAAAATATATGATAAACATGTAATATGCAATTTTATTATATAGTTTAAAATTTATTATCAAATATTATTAATTTTTCATAGTTTTTTCTTATTATAAAGGGAAGTGTGCCTCTTAAAAAGTACTAATTGAACTGAGAATGATGATATTAGTGTATATTCATTAATAATTAATAAAGTAACAAACAAACTGAATTCGCAGTAAAATACAGTACTTGCAGTCATTTTACTCTTGAATAATTATTTGATGCACAATGTGTCACAAGATAACCTGAATTTGCAGTACTTGCAGTCTTCTTACACTTCAGTAACTATTTAATGCACAAAGTGTCACAAGATAACTGAATTTACAGTAAAATACAGTACTTGCAGTCTTCTTGTTCTTGAATAATTATTTAATGCACAACATGTCACAAGATAATCTGAATTTGCAGTAAAATACAGTGCTTACAGTCCTCTTCCTCATGAATAATTATTTAATCCATAATGTGTCACAAGATATCCAAATGATCAGAGGTAAAATTTTATTGGCGGTCAGATAAAATGTTCTTGTATGCAGAAAATGGTCTCTCTACATCTCATGAAGTAATGGGCACATATTTCAGTAGGTGGAAGTGGCTGGATGAAATGTTTTAAGGGATCCCTTGTTTCTCTACTGAGAATCTGTGAAACTGTCAATAAGCTGCCATAACCCAGATTTATTTCCCATACTGCATACAATTTATGTTAAACTTTTTCTCCTACATCTCCTCAGACAGCATGCAGCATCTTCTTTGCTTGTATCCATGGATTGAAATAGGGGATGTCCAACAGATTCTAGGTCTGTAATACAGTCAGTGTTCCAGCCAAAATTACTTTCTATAAATGTGATATCACAAGCTAGTTTGGAATTCTGAAACAAGCTTAGAGCATATGATGGAAACAAGTTAACAACTTCCTGAAAATGTTCATTATAATAATGAACTGCTTGTGTCCAAGTGCTCCATTGACTTAGCATAGGTTCTGGAGTGGCACATCTGGCAGTTGCTTCCTGTAAGCTTGTACACATGGTGCCTTCACGAACACTTTTTTTGTAGAAGATACAAGTTGACTGACATCTGCCAGTTAGCAGAACTGGCTCTCACAGTTTCTGCAACATGTTGAAGAGCATGGCCATACAAGTGAATTGAACCATGTGAGGATAAAACACTTTAAGTGCAGTAGCAGCTTTTAACATATATGTTGCACAGTCTGTGTATAAAATGGGAACTCTTTCATCCTTGACACCTGGCCACAAGACTTTAAGACCATCGTTGACAAATTGAACAATAGTGGAGTGGTTTGTGCAGTCTAATACTTTGCTTGTAATGATGTATGCTTTAGATGGAGCATCAGCACTTAACTTGCTGATGTTTAAATTTGTAACATACTGCCCCAAGACATCAGTTGTTTCATCTACAGATGATGAAAGAACTGTCTGTTCCTCTCCTTATGGCCACCAGAACTTCTTCATAGCAAACACCAAGGTATCCCTTCTGAAGTGTGGACTCCTCAGGAACTTGACGGCCACAATAATTCTCTAAGAAGACATAGTACTTCGGTGCTTGAATTTGTTCCAAGGAATATTTGCTGCTATCACTGCTTGGCACATCTCTTTGAAAAACTCATTTACTGAATAATCCTGCTGCATCTGAAACAAGAGAGCTTGTTTTTTTATGCTTGCAGTTGTTTAGTTTTCACATGAAATACACTTCAAATATGTTCTGAATGAGATTTCATAGAGCACCCAATATTTTTATTATACACTCAGCACACCACCACATACCATCAGTGGTAAACACATCATTGATAGTTACCCATGACTGAAGTTTTGCAGATAACGGCGGGGGCAGATAACAGTCGGAACCATTTGTAATGTTTCACCTATATTCACTTACGTTCAATCACAGCAATTTACTGGGACAAACTGAATAAATGGAACTCCTTGAGGTCAGAAGCAGTTAGGATATTCCAGACTTAGATACATTTAAAACCAATTAGCAAACATTGCATTTATGTACCTTCAACCCACCCAAGAATAACGAAGTGCTACCCTGTTCCACGAAAACAGGCTAATGGCCTGTCAATCATGTAAGCATCCCAACAAGGTCAGAACAAAAGACATTGTATGAGTGCATAAATGTAACCTGTTTCATTGTGCATAACTATTATTTTAGCGAACTTATACATTTTGAAGACCATTTTATGTAACGACATTTATTAATCTAATAAATATGTAGCATAAAACATCTGTTTATGGTCCCTGTTTATGTAAATGTCAACATTCTTGGTTATTACGAAACTACATATCAAGGAAAAATATGTAATTACATAAGAATCTCGATTCTACTATGATCAGGGGCGGCTTCTTAATATGGTAGCAGGTTTGCGCTACAACCAAAATCTGGCTCTCCCTTTAATGTAAATAACGTATACTATTCTTAAATTTCGGTTTACATTCTGACATGATCTTGTGGAGTGGACTTCGGCAAGCGTTGTATTGTTTGCAGGTGCCAAGTAGTACACTCCCGGCTACAACCCACATTGGTATAATTGTGTTGTTGTTGGCTTGTTTTTAGACGCTACTGCCCCAGCACAAGGTGTGCGACTGCGTCTCAGGAAGACGGTTAATAGCAGTGAAACTAGTTTCCGTGTACGCTAAACAAGTGGAGTGGGGGAAACCTATCGTCTACAGCAAGGGTGGCGAAAACGACTTCCTTCCGCGAGTCATCAATCTGCAACACAGCAGCATGTGAAAATCAAACGGACGGTTACAGAGAGGGAACGTGCGCCTGCGAGTCAAAATAACTCGCGAGTCACGTTTTCGCCACCTCTGGTCTACAGCTTCATTTTTGTGCGTGTAATAAAGTGAAATAAAGCTCTACAACGATGTCCGGAAAAGGGAAGGAAAATCGAGGGTAAGTGATATGGGCCCATGATATTCAGGTGGTATAGTTCGGTAAAAAGAGCTGTTGTAGCGGCCTGGCGAAGGGGGCACGCAAAAAACATGTGGTTAACATCGCCCCGATGTCCACAGGTGCATAGATCCATATCTCGGTAAGTAGCCAATACGAAAAAGATAAGCAGGAATCAATGCCACGTGGAATAAAATACGAAAATAATAAGAAAAAGCTCGGTTAGGTAATCGGCGAGAACACGATAAAAACGTCGTGGGATGGTCTATCGGCAGTCATGTGGGTCGTCCAATGTCGGGCACCCCCCCCCGTAGGTTATGCCATGAAATTAAATTGAGTTTTATTTATGGATGCCCTTTAACTACTATGGTCCTTAGCGTCCCATTCTATATTGGGCGTGAAAGATCGGTAATTTTGCTCAGAGGTCTCTTTATCAGGCTTGAGGTTCTTTTACGTGCCGCAAATCTACAACACGGGACCACCGGCTTTACTTCCCTTCCGAAGGAAGCCATGCTAAGGATTTTTACGCCCGAAAAAAATCCATCGCCCTCCGCCGGGTTTCAACCCGTGACCTTGGGAACTAGAGGCTAGCACGGTACCACTAGGTTATGCCGTATAATGTCAGATGGTGGTGTTCGGAACTGTTCACAGATCGTCATGTTCCCCGTAGCGTCCCCTGCAGCTGCGTCCACTCGTTCATTGCCAGGGATCCCTACATGGCTCGGAATCCAAGTCAAACATAGGTGCACTGTCTCCGGTAGGTTATGTAAGAGGTTGCGGACAAGAACTTCATACATTGGGAGCTTGGGTCATCGAGTCGGACTTTGTAGTACCGTTAAAAGACTGCGGCAATCGGTAAAGATGATACAGTGAGGGACGAAATGATATTGTAGGTATTTCAAGGCTCTGTAAAGCGCAATGGACTCCGCCGTGTAGATAGTAATACGGTCGTCCAGTCGCTACGTGAAAGTTTCCGTCGTTGCGTCGACGTAAATCGCTGCACTAGTGCCGTGAGGGGTTTTGGAACCGTCTGTGAAAATCATGAGTGGTGAGTCGTCCTTCCAAAGGACCTTCCGGTCGTCCCGGTACGCGCTCCAAAGTGGAAAATAATCAGAACTCTGAATATGGAACGTCGTTGTGTCGACATGGACATGATCGGGCAGGGTGTGGACCTGAATGTTCAGCAGATACGCAGGATATACGGGCGTACTGAAATAGTCGTTGCTTCGACGAAAGATCGCAAGACCGCGCAGTATTGGGAAAGGTAATTGTGCCACCCCACCGGATTTGCTGCATAGTAGCTCGTATAAGCGGGTAAGTTTGGGTAATAACGGCGTATGAGAATGTGTCAGTAGGTCAGCAATAAAGTGTACACTGAGCGTGAAGAGCCGATTGTCCAACTGATACTTCGGGAAGTATCGTTGGGATAGGCATTTAGCCGGTTTGCCCGGAATATGAAATATGGTGTTAAAGAGTTGGTAAAAAAGGTGTCCAACATCCGGCTATTTCCACGCGTTAGCGGCGGCGCCAGTTGTCCGTATTCCAGTCTGGCGTATATAAGTGGCGGTATGAGTCGGAGAAGTAGGAGTGGATGCATACCCCAATGTCGGGCTGCCATGGTCTGAATAAGTGTTTGGTGCGAGTCGAGGTAGTCAAAAGAAATTTGTAATGTGCTGTTGCAGAGAGATTGTGTTGCAAATGGAGACCTAAAAATTTTACGGTCGGTGTCGGGCCCAGGTTGTGGTCTTGTAATCGAAGCGTAAACGGTGAAGGTCTGGTGGAGCGACGGAAGTGCAGGAATTTAATTTTCCGGATATTTACCCGCATACGTAATGATTGCATATTGGCGCATACATCACCATGTCATCCGCATATTGCAAGACTCGCGGCAGACATCGTCACCTCGGAATGAATATCCACTATATACAAGGAATATAACAATGAACTAAGAGCCTATCCTTGTATCAAACCTCGGGAGGTGTTACGAGTTTGTGAGTTATGCAAATGCGGCGCTAGGTGGTAGCGGCAATTATGAAAAGGGCATATAGCAATGCACATAAACGTGAAGTAATTGAATATCTGCGTAGGCGTTCTATAAGGGTCTAGAACGACATGGTCATATGCTGCCGACAGGTCTAGGAAAAGTGCAAATACCTGCGGGTGGGTATGAAATGCGATATGGATGTCAATAAAGAGTATGTATAAAGGGTAGGTGGTGCCATAACTCTTTCGAAATCCATATTGCGTGGCGGGTCATAGGGAATACCGTTCCAAGTAGAGGCTCAAACGGTCCTGAAGGAGTTTTTCAAAGAACTTTACGGATGATAATTAACATGCCAATAGAGCGATAGTCTGCTGCGGTTAGTCCGAAGCAACCCGGCTTTAAAATCGGGTAAATAATCACATCTCGCCATGAATCTGCTGGGACACCAGTAGGGTTAAAGCACGGGTGTCTGCACACCTATGTACTAGAATTACAATCCGTGGTATTGAAAGACGGAGTAGTACCCGCATATACGAGTAACGTGTGGGATTACGTGACGTTTGGGAGTCTGAGTGGAGAATTCTGAAGTCCGTCCCCCTCCTCTGCGGTGCTCCCTGGAGCACGTTATTTCCCCTCGTGAAGTTTTTGATACACTTTATTGTTATGTTGTGGAGTTAAATGAATAATAAAGATAATTAAAAGCCGAAATAAAATATCTGGAGCACGTTATTTCCCCTCGTGAAGTTGTTGATACACTGTATTGTTATGTTGTGGAGTCAAATGAAAAATAAAGATAATTAAAAAATATCTGGAGCACGTTATTTCCCCTCGTGAAGTTGTTGATACACTGTATTGTTATGTTGTGGAGTTAAATGAATAATAAAGATAATTAAAAGCCGAAAAAAATATCTGTAGCACGTTATTTCCCCTCGTGAAGTTGTTGATACACTGTATTGTTATGTTGTGGAGTTAAATGAATAATAAAGATAATTAAAAGCCGAAAAAATATGTGAAATTTCGATCAGCGCGCGTGCGCGCTCACGTCCCCCCAGTTGTTTGCTAAACCGGAATGTATGCCTTAATTGCAAGAAGAACCCCGTTCAGAGGCAATGAAGTGTATATATATGAGAAAAAAAGACGTATGGTCTAAATAATATTCGAGTTATGTGTACGGTTACCGCGTTTGCTAAAAAAAACTAATGTATGGCTCTGAAATGCATCAAGAACCGCACTAATAATTTTCGAGATCCCACAGCTAAAAACTTGGAATCTTTCATCAAGAAGGCAATGGACTATAAAATAAGAAAACCATGCGAGGCTAATATAATATTCTAGTTAGGTGTATGAATGTTAGGCTGCATGAGTATGTTACAGAAGACTGTGTATGTGAGAAAGAGCCCACGTGCGTAACGGTATAAACTAGGTCAGTGCAAGAACGAGCATGTTCAATCCCCACCACCGCCTTATCCATTAAATGTGAAACGAGAATGGATCGGCGTTCACAGTCGACTGTGAGCCAGCACGATGAGTAGTGAAAAAATCAGAATCGCGAGCGATAGTGACAATTGTTGCTGGGTGAACCTCAAGGAGTACGAGCAAATGAAGCAGGACTGTCTCGATAAGCATGAGGAAATATGTGATGGCGATACGCATACCATCATCTGTAAGGAACCATCACAGCATCAACAAATGTCGTCATTCTTCCGTTGTGGAGAGTGCTGCGACGTGTATCTCAAAGCAAAGGGGTAAGTAAGTAAAGAACATGTCAGAATAGATTTAGTAGGGGGAGAAAAAAGATAGCTAGCAAAAACCTGTGCCTTTGTTTTTACAGAACGCCCGAAGGAGAAGATGTGCCACCGCATCGCGACGTGGATCGGTCGGTGTCGACATCCGAACCCGTGGAGGAGAAAGAAGAAGAAAGGTAAGCAGAATCATTGTGAATAAAAAGAAAGAGTTTTTTTATTAATGACTCGTGTGTTAAAACAGAGATGTTGTGTATATGTCTACAGGTCCGAAAAAAAGCCTGACAAGAAGAGGAACAAGGCAAAGGTCGTAAACAAGAAGAAGATGTTGGAAGCCTCTCGAGAGAACGTTATAGTGCTCATCTTTGACCCCATTCCAGAAAAGTCAGAGGAAGATGAATCCAAATAGCGTGTTTATGCTCGACGACATCTCCATCAGCTCCAAGCATCGTGTGAATATAGGACTGCATTACGAACTCGCATCCCTCTTCATCAAAGCAGTTGACGAAACTTTTGTATACATAACAAAAGAGGACTGGCAGATAATAGTTCGAAATATAGCTGTGATTGAAACGTATGTGAAAGACAGTAAGCTTCCTCGTTTATCGTACAGTGAGAATATAATCTATGCATATAACATAACAGTGCATATGAATAAAGTTAATGAAATAGCATTTGTGAATACGTGTCTAAACGAAAATGTCATAAACCTGGACATTGTTGCAATAGCAGGACTGAAGAGACTAATTCCATACATTGAAATATATTTATTTCAATTGCATGACGTTCATAAATCAATGTGTTCATACGATGTTAGAGGTAGGAGTGTCAGAAAAAAGTTAAAGGAGATGTATGCTAAAATCAATAAAAAAATATAAAAATTTCATTCTTTATTGATATAAAAAATATATTTTTCATTTCTTATATGATAGATTGAACAACATGAGTTAGGGGTTTATAAGTGAACAATTTATCATGAATAATCAAACAAAACAAAGATGTTTGTGCAGGAAAATTCGCCGATGCTTGAACTTCCAATCTGATGTTAACGGCTCCAGTCACGGTCTCCTCCGGTTGATGAGAACAGTCTATGACGAATAGTGGTGCATATTTCAGAAAATCGCCTCTCTTCAAAAGAAGGTAATTTTCTTTGCCATAATAAGAGTATTGAAATTTAGAATACTGATCATACAGAGATGCAAACTTTGAATTTGCAAAATCCAAATTCATGTCATGATACGGATAACATTCGCTGTTGAGATAAAGCTTCAGATTGGTGATATTGCAGTGATCAAAGATAGAGCTATCTTTAGCAAGGTGGTTCAGTCTGTCGGTCTGTGCACCCACTATGACAAAACGCGGTTTCTCAAGCTTCGATGTCGTTGCAACGTTCCACGTGAACGCTTTAGTCTGCGGTACTGCAGGTTGAGTGTGAAGGTCCAGGGTTCGAAAAGCAACGTGCAGTAGGCGATCTGACTGGACGAGTTTAAGTTTCTCCACCCTCTCGGCATCGGAGAGTCTAAGTACGGGCATCCTCCATTCGATGCGGTTTAGTTTAATGATAGCCCATCACACAATTATTAGAATTTTAGATCTAATGAGAACGAGTTCAAACTTGCTATTAAGTATCAGCTCCTTGTGATCGTCTGCGAAACCCAGAAGCATCGAAAGAGGAACGATAGCGTTGAATACACCATTCGATGCGTTCACGAGGTCTACAGCTTCTCCGGGATACGTCCAGCCGGCGTTCTGCAGGCGATTGGAGTCCAAAGTGTTGAGAGCCGCATAGTTGCGCATAGTTGTAGAAATTCCGGGATTTCTCGTTCTATCTATGGTAGTACCATTCATATCTAAGCGAACTTCATCGAACAGAAACGCCATGGCATTGTTGGTCAGTGTTGCAGATGAAGCTTCGCCAGTAGGTTTTGTCAGATCCCTCTATGTAGAGGTAACTTCTGCTAGGAAGCGTGTACAAATCCTCGGCTTGGCATGGTATTCTAATTTCATCATTCACATCTAGAGCAGACGTATTGTAAGGTAGGAAGACATGTTCCTCCTCTTTACTAATCTTATCGTCAAACGTCGGAACTCCGGTCACATCTAAAACATCCATTACAGAACCTTGAATCCCAGACGCTCGAGGAACTCTCAGTTGGATGGTGTTAGCAGTTTGCGTGTCGAAGACTGAGTAGGTATCAATCTCGAGAGAAGCTTTTTATTATAGTAATGCCTTTTAAAATTTATTCCCATTCCGTCTTATGTGCAGTCTCACTGTTATAGTTTCGTTTCTGAAGTCGAGCGTATCCCCGTTCTGGTCTACCACGCGAATGCTGAGATGATCAATGAGATTCGTGTCGATGATGGGTAGATATATAGGACTGGGCGGTTCCTGCGAGATGTGGTAGCCCGGAGGAACCGACGGGAAAAACTCGTAGAGAGAATGCCCGCTTTTACCGTTGATGAAGGATCCAGTGGCAAGGCTGCACTCGACGCGTATGATGCTGACCTTAAAGATGTTCACCAGTTCGTCAGACTCGGTCAGTACACCCGGTTCCACCGTGCGCTTGCCGGTGAAACCGAGAAGAGAGCCCACCGATCTCTCTCGAGCGAAATCGATAACGTAGGGGCACCGAACCTCAGCCTTCATAGTGTTATTATTGGGACGGAGAAAAAGTCATCGCCGGCTTTGAGTCTATCCTTGAGGAAGGTGTTTATATCTTCTATTTCATAAGTTCCAGGTGGAATTTCGACAGTTTCAAGTTTTCCATCCCGCACGTAATGGAAAAGGTTATTGCTAGGATCAACATTTGGTATCGAGTAAAATGTCTCGAAATTTAGTAGAGCAATCTCGTTAACTCCATCTGGATCCAGATGGAGTGGCGGATTCAAATGGGTAGAGAAACTAGAATCAGATCCGCTCACAGTGATAGTGTAACTCATTTTGACCATTCGAACATCCTGTCGAAAGTGTTTTATAACAGAAACTGCAAGCACAGATGACCACAAATGACAGAATCGAAATTCTGATACCTGTGTCTGTTATACATGATCTTAACACCGTCGAGATAGGATTCTATCTCTCTTGGAGGTTTCAGATTGCCGAAACTGTCAAAATAAAAGGCTAAATTTCCATCCTTGCGTATAGCAGCCCAATGGGTACCGGGATTCTGCGAGTTGTCCAAATTGACGACGATCCTCTCTGCACGTCTAGGTCTTAGGGGCAGTTTATCTAGCATGTATACGCCTCTAAAATTAGGAATGCGTAGACGTTCAGCATAAGTTTCAATCTCCGCACCGCTTAAGGCTTTTTCCGGGATAAGTACAGACCTCGCCCCGAGTTTTTTGGACGTAGATACAAGCCCCTTCCCTTCCTGCGTCGTCCACCTCCTTTTTAAGACCTCTGCCCTTGCTCGTGGCTAATGCTTCCATGTGCTGATTGTGACGAACCAGCTCGTTCAGTTGCTTCTCCGCAGCACGTTTC
Source organism: Deroplatys truncata (assembly GCA_030765065.1). Taxonomy (NCBI): domain Eukaryota; kingdom Metazoa; phylum Arthropoda; class Insecta; order Mantodea; family Mantidae; genus Deroplatys; species Deroplatys truncata. Next base: position 289,740,283 of record CM060981.1, read on the forward strand.
TTATTCACCGAGGTAGCGATCTGTGCGGCTCCCCCTGCCAAGCTACCTGCAGCACCCAATGCTGCCAAAAGCGGTAGCAAAGGTAAGATCCCACCTCTAGCGGGTGGCGGTAGTATTCTCTTCCGACGTTTGCGCAATCCGGCACCCATGGCCAGCTTTCCCTTCATGATTGCGGTCACAAGTCTAGCGGCAAGCTTCTCGCCAAAAGTAGCGTCGGCAGACTGCACCCGATTCCAGGCTTTTTCCACAAGAACCTTATCAGCCAAATGCCTCGGAACAGTATCCTGATGTGTGGCGTAGGCGATATCGTGTTCTCGACACGCAGCGTCCAATTCGTTTATAGGAGGATCCCGTCGCTGCAATCGCTTATGTAGCTTAGTTCCGGGACCGCAATACCTGTAGCCGGGCAAATGAGCCTCAAACGGTAGAGAATTAATCAAAGAATTAAGTACTCCGGTACCCTTCCGAGCACGTCCAGAGCTCATGATACACTATGAAAATAAAAAGCGAAAGATATAACTTATAATCTTAGTCGCACGATGGAAGTAGTGAAGCAAAAGTGCTCGTTACCCATACAAGTTTTAGACTTCGACAATGACATTCGCGAGGGTAGGCACGGCTCTCTCTTCCCGAGCAACGTCAGAGCGCTCATTCTGGGTAGCTCGAATGCGGGGAAGACGAATATCTTACTCAACCTGCTAATCCACGAGAACGGGCTAAGGTTCGAGAATCTTTACATTTACTCGAAATCACTGCATCAACCGAAATATCAGTACCTACTCAAAGTGCTGAAAACCATACCCGATATAGGAGTGTACACGTTCGAGGACGGTGAAAAAGTACTGGAAACCTCAGAAGCCAGAGAAAATTCCATATTCGTATTCGATGACGTCATCAACGAGAAACAGGGTAAAATAGCTTCGTATTACAGCATGGGCAGACACCGTAACGTCGATGCTGTATATCTAGCACAATCTTATGCAAAGGTACCCAAACATCTAATTAGAGACAATGCAAATATGATCGTGCTATTCCGACAAGATAATCTCAACTTAAAGCACATATACGACGATTACGTAAATACTGACATGTCTTTTACGGAATTCAGAGAGTTGTGTAAGCAAGTATGGGAGAGTAATGACAGATCGAACTCGAGACCCTTTGTTGTCATGGTACCTGAATTTCCGCTGAATGAAGGACGATACAGAAACGGTTTCGATGTATTTATCAGAGTGAATAAATAGAGAGTATCGCTCATTACAGCTATGAGTATCGACAGATTCGGATCGCGCAGGATCATCCCATCCAGGGGTGTGCTTAACCGTTATATTATAAATCGAGATGACACGGGAAACTATCAATTCATGAAAAAGCGATTATGCAACATTCAGGATCCTGAAGAAGAATATGATGCAACGACTAAACACTATGTGGATACGCTTACGACTATCGTCGAGCATCGAATGCAGACGTTCACCGAAAAGACTTCATATCAGCGTATGGGCGAATTTGAAGCTATGCTTAGGCAGCACGTGCAAACATCGCTCGAAGGTCAACATCAGAGCCTAATGGAATACCTGAGTAAATATGCTTTCAAACGCGATGCAGAAAAGAATGTCATTCTGGATACGATAAGAATGAAAGTACTATTGCCTCCAGTTGACGATCATGATGTTCCGAATAAAAAATATATTTTGGATTACATAAATGCACACACACCGCTTCCCGATTCGAACGGTAACGTTTCCTTTCGAAAGAAACGGATAAGGGAGATAGCCGATCCCGTGGATGATAACGATGCCGCAACTGAAAAATATGTTAGACATTTAGTTGCAAAGAAAAATGCCGAAACACACAGTTTTAAACCGAACTCTAGCTTCTATGCCTCAAGAAATTATTGCAGCAGTAGAAAAAAATCTTGATACCGTGGTAGCCTCAATTATGAATAGTATTAATCTTAATTCGCGAGTGAATCTAATAAATACTATTTTAGGGAAAATGAGTGGACAGCTCATCATTACATTGCAAACGAAACCGTACAGAGGTAACTCACAGAGATACATGCTAACATCGGGACTCGAATACTACAGGTCCCCGGTTAGCGGAGAGGTGTTTGGCTGCAATATGATTTCATCATCGCATCCCAATACGAGAACGGATGCAATATTTGCAATAAACGATAAGCGAGTTGAAAGAAATCCTGCACTCGTCATGATGGGCGATAAGTTGACCGTCACAGCTCCAGTTAATCGTGCTAAAGATGGACATATTCTAAGTATCGAATTAAAAATCTCCTATATATTGATGCCAGCAGCTTAAATCTGCATTCATTTTACGATGGATGTAGAAGGCATCAGACTCAAGCAGTCCATCGCTCGACACAGTAAAGCGATAAGGGAAAAGTTACGTTCCCTGAGGGGTCTCAGGTTCGAAACCCAACGCGTGATGTCCGAGGTTCTTCAGCCCGTCACCGTTCCTCTGAAGGATATACTAAAGAATCAAGAAAAAAGCAAAACCCCTCTCTCTCACCCCGAAGAAGAAGAAGAAGCCGATACCCTCGTGAATTATTTGAAGAAGGTTCGAACAGCTAGCGGCAGCGATCTGGACGTTACCTTTGGAGTACGGTATGAAGACGGGGATTATAAGATAGGAAATAAATTAATTACATTTGCAGATAACAGTGTTCAGATAGGAGATGAGACTTATGTGGCTAGCCCCGGGCTGTACGAACTATTATTCAAGCGAGTACCTCAGACCTCATCGTATACGGAAGACGATCTGGATATTTATTCTCAGATTTTGAAACAAACTCTAGTTCACAGACAGGGCTACAGCAGGAGCGGTCGTCTGAGGTCGAACAAGGGGTATAAATATAAGAATATCATACGCAGGCTAATCGACACTACGACCGGTTCCGGTCTCGAATGGAAGCAGCACGTTCCGGGTAGGAAGTTGGACTACGTATACTGGTCCGATCCTAATAGTCTGATTAGCAGACTCAGATTGCTCATTGCATCGAGGGAGGCTGGCAATTTGAATCATACAACGGAAATTCAAGAGATCATCACAGAATTGAAAAACTCGAAAATAATAGCATGATTAGACGAAACATCGTTAGTGAATTACATTCCCCCGCCAGAAGGAAATTTCTACGTAGGAAAATAATTAGTAAAGGTCTTAATGATTTATTACAAATAGACCTTATTGAAATGATACCATACGCAAAACAAAACAGAAACTATAAGTACATTCTTATTGCTGTTATTTTTTACTCAAAAATGGCTTATGCAAGACCTGTGAAGGACAAGACCGGAGTAAATGTTACAAAAGCAATGCGAGATATACTGGAGGATCTGAATACAACACCTAAGAATATTCAATCCGATAACGGCAAGGAATTTTACACTAAGCATTTCAAGCAATTAATGACCAGGTATGGAATTAATCACTATAGTACATTCAGTGTCATTAAGGCTGCTGCTGTCGAGCGTTTAATAAGAACGCTTAAAACTATGATGCATAAGGAATTTTTTACTAAAGGTTCATATAAATGGCTGGACCTCTTGCCAAGAATCATTCACATCTACAATAATACTTACCATTCGACGATTCAGATGAAGCCTCGCGACGTCAGGAACAGCGATCTCCTCCTCACGGTGTATCGTCGTGATGTTATGAGGTACGAAAAGATTAATGCCAGGAGGTTCAATGTTGGAGAACATGTTAGGATCTCTAGGCATAAGGGACTACTTGAGAAAGGTTACACACCTAATTGGAGCACTGAAATCTTTCGCATTGTCAGGGTAAGAAGCACAGTCCCACCCACCTATCATCTGGAAGATGGTGAGGGGAAGGTAATACAAGGTGGATTCTATGGTCATGAATTATTAAGAACTAGTTACCCTGACACATATCTCGTAGAAAAAGTACTACGTCGACGTGGGAATAGGTGGCTAGGTCAAGTGGCTAGGCTTTCCAAAAAGTGAATGGATAGAAAGGAATGCTGTAGTGTAGAAGATGCAAAAATAACTAAGACAACCTGTAAATAATGTTTTTAGGATTCAGGATGTGTGTTGTATACTTTTATTTCTTAATAAATAAAGCAACAGAATCCAAAAGTAATTGAATTTTATTTATTTTTTAAAAATAACCCTACTTATTCCCCATCACCCCCCCAAAAAAGTATAAACATGTAAAAATGAGTACTTATTCAGGTGGACATGTGTTTGCACTTGTAAAACAAGATTTTGTGAACTTCAAAGCATAAAAAGAAATCTCTCTAAAAATGAGTACTTATTGAGGACATGTAAAAAAAAGTATGGTTTACATCATAAAAAGCTTTAAGTATAAGAAATGCACAACAATCTCTCACATTAAGCAGAATTACATTAAATGGGGAGGACATTCATAAACAACACTTGTGAACTCAAAAAAATTGGTTTACATAACATATACCATAAACTTTAAAGAAAATATAACCCTCATCCCAAAAAAGTATAAACATGTAAAAATGAGTACTTATTCAGGTGAACGTGTGTTTTCATTTATAAAACAAGATTTGTGAAGTTCAAAGTATATAAAAAAATTCAATTACAAAGAAACCTCTCTCTAAAATGGGTACTGGATATGTGAACTCGAAAAAAAGTATGGTTTACCATGTACTTTAAAGTCCCTCATTAAGCAGAATTACATGAAATGGCATACTTTCAATAAGGTAAAAAACACATAGTCTCTCTCTCTCATTAAACAGAATTACATGAAATGGCATACTTTCAAATAAGGTAAAAAACACATAGTCTCTCTCTCTCGAATTACATTACAATGTCAGCTGTGCTCAGAGGTAGCAGGATCTCTTGGAATAGAAAAATGTCCTCAGGCCATAGTTTTATGCGAGTTTTCAATCATATAACGTTTAGTATCAAGCCCTCTCAATGCAATTTTGTTCATTTCTACTGTGTGAACGTTATGCTTACGACTTTGGAAAGTTGTTTGTCTGGCATAATGTGCTACATTCATGTCATTGAGACAAGATAGGTAATCATCAAAAGTTATTGAACGCATTGCAGCCTTTGAAACGCCTTTTGACTTCTTAACGATCTGACCATCAAAACGATAGGAGTACAGCTTAGACCTTAGCCCAGTGTATTCTGTCATTAATTTTCCCGATAATTCGTCTTTAAATAAGCCCAGTACTTTCCTGTTTACCAGAGGTATCGAATATATGTTATCGGGTGGGTAATTGGTTGTATCAAAATGCTGAATGTTGGTTTTGATAAAATCATAAACATCTGTACTAGTTTCAAACAAAAATGAATCGGTATCCATGTAATTTAAAGACAAATCATTTAGGTTCTTTTTCAGAATGTTATAATAAAAGTGGTACATCACATATTTAGAAATGTCAAGTATTGCCTGTCCTATGTATATGGGCTTACACATGTGAATTTCTTCCTTTGCCAGTTCGATACCCACAAGGTTCTCGTCAAATATAATGTAACGCAAAAACGTTTGACGCGATATCAGCTTTTTCGCTTGTTTCGAACTGGTAACGAGACGAAAATCGTTATACTTACGTACATTTTCCATAAATTTTCCATAAACACAATTATTCATTTTTTTTCCATAGATTCTGACCGAATTTAGATTTCTCCTCAGCACGTTTTGCAGCGTTCAAGTCAGTGTATGATTTTAACCAGAAGGATTGTTTGTAAGCCACTGCTCTATGTACGTATTTCAACTTCATTCCCAATTCTACACATTGCTGTAGATTACGGTAATGCAAGACATACTTAGACTTATCAGATAGTGTTGCAAGGAGCTTATTGCATGTATCCTTTGGAGGTATTTCGCTCTTTGGACACAGTGGAAGATCGTTGTGTTCGTTGTGAATGGCTTTAGGATATTCGAGATCGACTTCGAGCACATAACCCGTTTCCGAATCTGGCGGTACGGTTAAGAATTCTATTGCATTAATTTCATCTCTATTTAACCATCTGAGTTCGCCACATGGAGTTGCATGTCTTGCCATAACATACCCGTATAAGTTTGTACAATCAAAAAGTGCTAAGTATTTAGGTGGTAGAGATTCGTTGTATTCATTCATGTACTTGTTATTGGCTTTGGAGTATCGCTGCGACACCGTGCAAAGCCCACCCCTGATTCCTGACTCGAAAAACTCTAGCATTTCTTTGTCGGTGATTAGCGATAATTTTGTTTTAGTCGTCTTTAACATTGCCTGATAGGCCAACCCGGGAGCAGTGTAGAAATGGCACGGATCTAGTTTATATAAATTTAGGCATAAGTTTCTGTAAGTTTCAAAAATATCAGTCAATAACAATGTGTCAGTCTTAAGATATAGATCGCTGTATTCGCCTAAGTTTCTGATATTTAACTTTCGCCATACTGTTTGAGCATGCAAGTAATCTTCCGTTGTTATATCATCAAATTGTGATATATCTGGTAATGCGGTCTCTTTCAATTTTTCTACGCAATCCAGATATGTGTATGGAAATACGCCTTTACGTATCATTAGCTGCCGATGTGCAGGATTTTCGTATGCTCTGTTTGTATTTTTAAAGTCCTCGGGGTTTAGCATATCAGCTAAATTGCTCAATTTATCATCGAGGAATCTATAACTATCAAGAAATCTGAAATATATACTTTTTCCATTGAACGTATATCTCTTACTGAATGATAGATAGTTTTCAGATGTTCGTGAAATACATGATATGGGTTCTCGATCGTAAGCGAGATGTTTCACGAGAAAATGTGAATCGTAGTTTGACAGACAATGAAAAAAAATCGGTATGTAATTTGGTAACTTTCTATTCAGATTACACGAATTGTGGGCCGGTCCTATGAATCTACCGGTCAAATGGCAATGGTCTAATATTTTGTCAGATTCGGACTCAAATTTATCTTCACACAGATGACAGAAATCAGTATTTCTGAATATTATTTTATCTGCATCGGTCATATTTAACTCTTTGTTTTTCGAGTAAATATCGATTACATCGTCTGCAATTACAGTTAATTCGCTGAAAAAATCTTGATTCGCATTAGGACGTCTAAAGATTCTGAATTTCGATAAGGAGTCGTCATAATTGCATACAAGGTTTAAAGCTATTGATACTGCTTTGTGTCTTTGTAGCGATCTCGTCCAACTGCTATCTGCGGAGGGCTGACATGAATGCACTTTTTTAAGTATTGATTCGATATCTGCATAAATGACAAATGGCACCGGAGAGCACTTCGAGTATGAATTGAATCGAATGGTGTCATTTACCCCTATTTCAGGCATACTAACAACTTGCGATTTCATGCATCTCCGTTTATGTTTAGCTAGGTTGCTTTCATTCGAGAAGTATTTCATGCATGCCTCACATATACACATCCTACACTTGCGTTTAGTTAATTGTGAGGACAACAGGCGAGATAGGTCATTTATTAAGCAATAGTGTGATCTAGCTTCATCGGCAACTCTTAAGAGGTTCACATGATGCTCTTTACGTTCCGAGGTTTGATATAATGGAATAACTGAATATTCGTCTATACCATATACCGTGATAGATATATTATCATTTTGCTTTTCAAATTTTTGTATGTCATCTAAAGATACTGGAAACTTTATTCCTGCGAAATTAAATTCTTTAAACATATTGTACTTGGAGTACGAACTCACTCTATAGCTGTTACGCTTTACCGGAAATTTGGATGCCAGTAGGCAATATCCGAACATTTGTTATCAGTATTCCTAATATTGGTCACTGCTCTCTTGTGTTTTATGAAATCAGGCACTTTTATGTTACAGCCTGCATTTAGCGGATCGTAGTGACAGAAATTTAGAATTAAGGAACATATTTGGTATAGTGATTTCGAACTGCTTTTCGATTCGAATGTATCAATGTTGAATAATATGGGATGTTTAAGTTTATTCTCATACCACTCGTTAATGTTTGTACCTTGTAAGATAGCATCCATTTTACTATTGAAATTAAATGTCTCGATCTTTTCATTTTCGGGCGTTTGGATGACATATTTGCATACTAATGTGGCACATAGCTTTATTCCTGACAAATGACGAGCGAGATTGCTCCGAATTTCACTGCTAACGAGCGGTTGACATTCATCTAGAAATGTTTCAGGATCTATCATCCCCACCGAGTTTTCTATTTGACTCGTATAGATCCGATTTTTAAATGCCGATTCAATAGTCATGCATGCAAGATCCTTCTGCCTCTGTTCACTCACCGATTCTGTTCTTGGTTTCTTTGATGGAGACGCGCTATCATCTTTCGAGGTGTTCGGTGTCGTCCTCTTGTTTGGGGCTCCGGTCTTATTTGAGAGCACGTGCACGTGTTCCTCTGAAATTGAAATAAATGAGGTGTCATCAGTAATACATATTTGATATCTTTTAAGCTGAAAAAAATGTTCAGGTAAAGTTTTTTTTTAAAAAAAACTGAAATCGAATTTTCTTTTTTTCGTGATATTAATTTGTTACTTTTTTGAAGCATGCATGAAAGCTGAAAAATCTATAACAAATAGTTCATTTTTATTTACAGTAATGTTTGATGTCAAAGTATCTTTAAGCTGGAAATAATGTTGATTTTATTTCAAGTAAAGTTTTTTAAATCGAATTTTCTTTTTTCGTGATATTAATTTGTTACTTTTTTAAAGCATGCATGAAAGCTGAAACAAAAATATATAGTTCACTTTATTAAGGCTGAATACAAAATTGTCATTTTATTTCAAAGTAAAGTTTAAAACCTGAAATCTAATTTTCTTTAAAGCTGAAAAGAAAAATATCCCTTTTTAAGCATGAAATACACTTATATAACAAAACTGCTTCATTATTAATGTTTGATGCTACTGACATTACAGTTATATATTAAAAAGAGGAAATAGAATTTTACTTATAGCTGAAAAAGAAATATTGTCAAATTATATTTTTGTTGAATGTTTAAGCTGAAAAAAATTATTATCTTATCCGATTACTTTATTATTTTCAAAATGTAATGTTTTGTTTTAACACATAAATGCGAACAATAACTCACCTTTTCTTGTCATGGAGTCTAATTTTCTGTGGATTTCTTGTTTTACTGCAGTGTCTGCAGATGCATCTCCTTCGCTTGAGAATTCTCCTGCATGTTTGAACTCGTCTGAAAATTATACAATTCATTATTGCAACGATCTGAGACGTGAAAATAGTATGTTATAAATAACATATATATGTTCATTTTATCGACTGGCTATAATCTGAAATTTCGAGATATTCATTTTTTTACACGTACAAAGACAAGATTTTTATCCATGCAGTATAGTTATGTCAAATTAATCTTAAAAGGTCAAAAAGTTAGAACTATTCCATTAAAAAATGACATTAAGAATTTTTTTCTCTTTTCCGAGATGCATTATTTTTTTTCTGAACTGAGCTAACACATGCAAAAAACTGTTTTAATATACCTTTTTTTGTAAAAAAGTAATCTTGTGACGTCGATACCCGCTAGCTAGCGTCTCTTGTCCCATGTACACAAGGTGATAGCCTCCTTCATTTATAGCAGTTTTCTGTTCTGTAGTCATACTCTTAAATCGCTCGGGAAGAAAGATCTGATACTGATCTAATATTACTACGACGCGTTCCCCATATCTCGTGCAAAGCGTCTTCAGCTTGTTTATTTTGAACGGTACGTTTATCTCCAGATCTACAAGTTTCTTTGTTGGTACTATTGGAGCGCCTTCTCCAATTTCATTGAGCTGGCTTATGATTTGATCTGAAACATACAGACGCGTTTCAACAGGATTATATTATTTAGGTCATGAAAAAACACGGAAATAAAAGACACATTGAATCGATCGTTTGGGTCACTGAAGTATATGTAAAAAGACACAGATCGAAATTGTAACAAATAATAATTTTTTTCACTTACCATCCATGTTCTTTCCTGGCTGCGCACTTATGTTGCAAATGGTCTTTTTTCGTACTCCCTTACACATTTTATATGTCCCCGACGTTGTTAACCCCCCTCCCCACAAACACTTGTTCTATGCTGCAGTCACATGTCCAGCGGAATAAGTACTAAGTTCTTAAGAACGGTATCCTACGTCTTTATAAGTTCATTATACAATACGCCTATTTTCCCTTCTCCACGTATGCGCACGCAGTTATCTGACCATTGGCTGACATTCGTTCGTGACAAAAAATTACCTTGTCCACCTGGCCCCTGTACTTACGATAATTATAGCATTGGTAGGATCCGTGTTACTGCTTCCTTTTTGCTACAGGCAATTTCTTACGCTACTTTCAGTTTTTCCATAACCTATAATTAGGTTCATTTATAAATTCTGAAGTCCTGGTTTCTCTCTATGCCTTCGGGTTACAGAGACGAGAGAACACATTGCCTTAAAAGGCATTGCATTTGCATGTCTCAGCATTAGTTTTATCTGTGAGCTTGATATGCCGAGGAATCATTCACATGGTTTTTTAAAGCATTTAATTTTAGTAATTTATAGTTCATTGCTGTATTGACCCTTCTGTTACTGATCCAGCGTGAACGGGAATCACTCGCATGGATTTCTTATTTTGCCTTCTTGATGAAAGATTCCAAGTTTTTACCTGCGGGGGGACTCGAAAACGTACGTTTGTTATGACGACGTAACGGTACACCTGACTCGAATATTATTAGCCCCCTTAGTTTTTTTTGCCTATTTATAGCTCATTGCCTTCTTACTGAACGGGATCTCTTCTTCTTTGATTCATACATTAGTTTTAGGAAAACAAAACCTTGGATATGACGAGATAACCGTACACATTACTCGAATATTATTAGATCACCTGTCCTCTGCCTCTGAACGCGGGAGCGATACATTAGTTTTTTTTAGCAAACGCGGTAACCGTACACATAACTCGAATATTATTTAGACCATACGTCTTTTTTTCTCACTTCATTGCCTCTCTTGCAATTTTTACTTTATCTACTACGTATAGTAAGTAGGGGAAGTATTGCATTCCACCCAAAAATTCGATACCGAGATTTCACAGGAAATACATGTTTTGAGACCCCCTATTTTTGGAAACATGTCCGTGTGTCTGTATGTGAACAGCATAACGAACAGTCGGATAAACACCAAACTTAGTATTTTGGTTCAGTATCTTCACGAAGGTTTTTTCAAGAAAAATCCCCACCATCCCAGACTACCCTTTACATGGAACATTTTTCTCAAAAATGGCTCTAACGATTCTTCATTGTGAACGACTTTTGCATAACTGGTAAAAAAATCATAAGAGATAGACAAAAATTTACTACACGTGAGCGCGCACGCGCGCAGATCGAAATTTCACATATTTTTTCGGTTTTTAATTATCTTTATTATTCATTTAACTCCACAACATAACAATACAGTGTATCAACAACTTCACGAGGGGAAATAACGTGCTACAGGGAGGGAGACGGACTTCAGAATTCTACACTCAGACTCCCAAACGTCACGTTATCCCACACGTTACTCGTATACACGGGTACTAACTCCGTCTTTCAATACCACGGATTGTAATTCAAGTACATAGATGTGCTGATTACCGTGGTTTATCACTACTGACACCAATACGGAGTATACGTGTAAAGGCAATCGCCAGCAGCGTATACCATGTGGGTGGTAGCGCTTTCAAATGACGATAGGTAATGTCATCAAGTCCCGGCGTAGATTTGTCGGATTTACCGATCACAATACTGCGGACATCTGTTCCCGTGACCGGCGACACAAGGGGTCCGATACATTAGAGTCTACAGGAAGAGGTGAAGGAGGGTCCAGTACCGAATCAGGCGCAACATTCCTTAAGAAGTCAGACTGCAACTGTGGTCGTTCCGATATCGGTTGTGGTTCCGAGTACCTTGCCTTTGTGAACCACGACAGACGTCTCCAAACCTGAGCGGTAGGTGTGCGTGTCGAAGTGGAATTATAATAGTTTGCCCAAGCAACACGTTTAATCTGACGGAAACGCCGATGAACTTGTGCCTCTTTAGCCCGTACTAGGAAAAAGGCTTCTCTGGTGCGTTCCCTGTAATATTGTACGTTGACGCTTTTCTGCCACCAGACGGGCGCATTCGGGTGTCCACCAAGGCGGCCAGGTATTCGGCAAGAGCGTCGAGGTATTTTCGGGTGGAACTGATCTAGATAATCGGTGTGGGTATCTTCTAGAAGTTCACAAGTGACATCGGCGTCACTGCGTGGTCGGGCGGTGTGTTGGAGGTAAGTTTGGAAGTGATGCGGAGTAAAGGCACCTGTGTGGTGAAGATGTCGGTCAGTAGGATTAATCCCGGGAGCCGTACGGGAGTAAAGGTTAAAAGGGTAATGGTCGCTACCCATGGTAAAGTTGAGGCGGTATAATTGAAATTGTGGAGTCACGTCTTGTGTAGCAAATATGATGTCCGGCGAGGAATCAATCTGATTTAGCGATCCTTGCCGAGTCGTATAAGGTTGAGTAACAACTTGCCATCCATGCTTCGTCGCCAGTTGTCCTAGCGAAAAGTTACGTCTCCGTTGTGGTGTCTGCCGCAAGGTCACCAAGATTAAAGTCGCCTGCAAGCAAGTATTTCGAAGAACGGGGGTGAAGAAACCTCTCCTACTCTTACACTGTGAATGTGTTGCCCGAGGTGTAAACTCCGACGATAGTAATATCCCCAAGCACGACCCGAACCGCCTCGAGGTGCGGTGAAAATCTAATGCCTGTCTGCCAATTATAAACCCGAAGGTTGTCTGCGACACAAATGACCACACCCCTTCCATGCGAGAGTTTGTCAGTTCTATAAATCGTATAACCCGGGAGACGAAAGGACTGCCCTTCCCTCAACCAGGTCTCCACGACGATCACCACTAGGGGCTGGACACGGGCTAAATATCCTTGCAGTTCCGCCTGCTTTGGAACCATACTGCAGGCGTTCCAATAATAAATCGTTGGCTGAATATCCATAGTGTAACTCGCCAAAGCTTATAAGTGTAGCTGATGCTGCAGCCCTTGGAGGGCGTGCAGGATGTAGTCTGGTGCCATCGTACACAGTTTTGAAAATAGAGTCTGCAGTTGTAGGTTAATCCCGGGCACCCCCCTGGGCTCACGCGTCTGTGGTATAGGAGGTCCTCCTTCAGGTGTGAATACATTATCTCCCCTACCCATTTCCTCAAACCAAGTCTTCGGGGTCTCCCGAATTACAGCCGACGTAGGAGGTCTACCCCACCATCTCCCCCCTGTTCGTGCGTTTCTCTGTTCCAAGTATGAACTGCATGTGATGTTTCTGGCCACCTGCCATGTGCCCAGCGTTCCTGGACCCACTCCAGTGTAGTTTGGCGGATTAAGAGTATTACATTTACGCATGTTTGAGACGGTAACTCCTAGGCGCCCCGGTCCCGGTGCCACCATCGTGACACCCGGCACAGGTGCTTTAATGAGCAATGTCGGGAAACTTTCACCCGGTTGTGTCCGGGGAGACGGAATAAGTGGTGTGCGCATAGCCTCCGCATACGATATGTGTCGGGCTTCATGACGGGATACCGGCAGAGTAGCAATTGTATTTGTTATCTGGGTTTCCAAGTGATATGCCGCGCATTTCTCTTTTTCTGCAGGTAAATGTTCCTGTTTGCAGTTTATGCACCGAAGCTTATCCACGAAACACTCTGGTTGTGCATCCAAGTGACCCTGTCCACATTTGAGGCAACGCTTCCTATTTTTACAAAATTTTGCCCTGTGATGGAATTCCCCACAATTCGTGCAAATTACAACCCTCGTATTGTAGCGGTCCACCTGGAACCATTGGTAATAAAGATAAATATGCGAGGGCAAGTTTTGCGTTCGAAAAGTGATTTTAAGTGATCGCGTTGGGACATGCTGGGTTTCCCCATTCAACTGCGTTCTGCGATTAAAACGCATAATGTGGTGCACTGGTAATTGCCGAGTCATGCTGAGATGTGTTCGAATTTCTTCAATATCCACCCCTAAGTCTATCCCCCGTACTACCCCCGACACAAATAAGTTATACGAAAGTATATAGGAGCTTGTACCGTGCATTGAATCGAAATTAGAATCTAGGAAGTCATTCGCGTTCTGTGCCGAAGAAAAATGTACCTCTAGTTTATTATGCCCCGACTTATTGCTATGAGTGACTCCTCTGGCATGTAAAAACAACCATTTACCCAGTTTTAATGGGTGGAAATCACATATACTTTTACTATTGCTCCGCACAATCACAATATATGGACCTGCATCTGAATTCATGTATCTTAATGGTGATTGTGTCGGAGTCGAAGCGGAATCCGCACGTGAGGCTATCCCAGCTCCATTTGACTACTGCACTAATAAAGGTGTATCGGGCGGCTGCACGTGGTCCGCACCGGTCACCTGCATAAGTGGAGGTGTACTAGTAATTACCTCCGTTTCCATGCCGACCATCGGCGTTTCACAAATGAGGTCCTGTCCTGCAGTCGCCATGGTGCGCCTCGGCGGACACACGGGGACTGCGCCGCTTTCCGGTACTCGCCGCACCTCACTCGAAGATAAGTAGGAAAATCACACTTACCAACTGTAGACAGACACACACTATCACGAAGAAAAAGAAAGAAATCACAAAAATAATTAAATACACGAGCAAAACTGCTATTGTGTGAACCTGTACTTCAGGCAAACCCGTGCTCAAACTAATCTCCCTACCCCTCCCTCAGAAACCGGCGTGCACTGTATAACGAGCCAATCTGCTGCTGTGTCGTCCCTGAGACGAATGTGGTATAATGGTGAAGTATAGGGAATGACGGACCAACGAAGCGCAGAGGTATGTAGGGGGGAGTGCGGGGCATGAGCTGCATGTTGTTAATTAACCTAGTAGTCAGAGAGAATAGAATAGGATGATCAACAGGAACAATACTTTTCGTTTCGTCCCATATACAGAGCCATCTATTGAATTCACAGTAAACGTTTACCTCACTTCCGGTCTTCTATCTATTGAACAACATCTCTGATCATTACATTGCCTGTATGCCACGTGGATTGTGCCGTGTTGTGTGTATCGAGTTTTAATTTATGAATCAAAGTGGTTTATTTAGCTAAATACAGGTAAACGCTGCTATAAGGAGAAACAATGAATTCCGTTCAGTCTCTTTTAACGCAACCGTTTTCAACGCTAAACTTGGAGGAAAAGAATGAAATTAAACGCATTGACAGGTTCACATCATACCTAAAAATCACTAAGGTAGTTCAAACAAAAACAAGAGGTTTTAACAGGAATTTTAACAGCGATGTATATGAAAAAAATGATTGAATGTGTGATTGTGATATTAAAAACGCCCTGCTTTGCTTTCCTTGCGTTTTGTTTGGTGGTGAAGATACATGGACAAAGCATGGCGTGAATGATTTGCAGCATCTTCATGACCGCGCCAAAAAAAAACATGTAGGTCAAAGTTGCACATGAAAAATACTGTCAGTCTTGTTATGTTTGGCAATATAAATGTAGCAAAACCGATGGGCAGTGCATAACGAAGTGCAATTGAAGAACACAACCAGAAGGTGGTTCAAAATAGATATGTTTTAAACATTATTATTAACTGCATTAGGTTTTGTGGGAGCTTTGAGTTGGCTCTTCGAGGGCATGATGAGTCAGCGACTTCAAGTAACCCTGATATTTTTCGTGGACTGATAAATTTCAGTGCAGAGCTAGACTGTGTTCTGAAAAACCATTTGGAAAATGCAACAGTGTTTAAGCGAACGTCAAAAATGATTCAAAATGAGATTTTGCAATGCATGCTTGAAGTCTCACGAGGAGATATCGAAGGAAATAAAAGACTCGCCATTTTACCTGTCATAGCAGATGAAACCAGCGACGTAGCATCCAAGTATCAAATGGTAATTGTCTATAGATATCTGGTAAACCATAAGCCAGTGGAAAGGTACTGGGGTTTTGTGAATCCTATAGGGCACAAAGCAGATAACGTAGCTGCATGCATTTTGCCGGAACTTGATCGACATCTACTAGGCTGTAAACATAAATTGATTCCTGAAACATACGATGGGGCTAATGTTATGTCTGGGTCGAAAAATGGCGTTCAATCCATCATAAAACAGAAGTACAGGTCTGCAGAATACATTCATTGCCATGCGCATCAGTTAAAGTTAATTATGTTAAATGCAGCATCAGCGAATAGTGTACGAATTTTCTTCATAAATCTTCAAAGAATTTGTGCTTTTTTTCTCTAACTCTCCTCCGAAAACATCAGTTTTAGAAGTAGTGCAGAAGCGGCTGCCAAGATCAGTGCAAACGAGATGGAACTTTCAATCTAGATCTATCAACACAGTTTTCGCATACAGGGAGGAGTTAATACAATGTATGAAAATCATAAGGAGAGGCGAAAGGATCACCAATTCAAGTTCTGTTCTTCAAGCATCTGGTTTTATTGGAATTTTAAGTGATGCAGATTTCATATTTTGGTTGTCATTCCATAAAATTATGTCCCATGTCGATATTTTCTACAACCAACTTCAGAGGAGCGACTGTACTCCTACAATGGTCCAGGATAGACTTAATTATTTTGAGGTGGAAATTCTCAAAATTAGAAGTACCATAGGTTCCACTGCAGTTGATGAGAATGTAACGAAGAAAAAAATTATGGAACACACGGAAAGAAAACGAGAGGCCATTGAAGTGTGGGATGTAATCATTACTGAAATGAAAGACAGGTTCAGATTTGTTGCTCATATGGGAGCAGCAGTTCTCTTTCAGCCTGACAGATTTTCAGAATATAATACTTCGTTCCCCGAACAACATATTAAAGTTGCCCTCCAGACATTCTTTTATTAAAAAAATTGATTGCAGAACTTTCCACAATGAGGAATTTAAAAACATAACTGGGATTGTTCCACTAATGGAGTTTTTCAGGGACAATAATTTATGTTTCACTTTTAGTGAATCTGTTAAACTACTAAGTGTCATTTTAATAATCCCCATGACAACATATGAGGCAGAAAGATGCTTCTCTACTCTAAAAAGGATTAAAACATTTCTGCGTAACACAATGTCTTAGTAGAGGTTATCTGCGTTGGCCATGCTTTCCATTGAAAGGGATTTCATCATGCATATCAAAAACTTCAATGAGCTGGTCATCGATAAGTATGTTGGCAGGAACGAGAGAAGGACTGATTTTCTCTATAAATAGGTGAGTGCTGTATGCTACACTGTTTATGAAATGTGCATGTGTTATATATTGTGAATTCCCATTTCTTGTGTGTTTGCGTAAATTAATCAGCCTATAGTGAGAAACTTATTCCGTATTTATTACTTAAAATATTTCAAATAGCAAGGATAATTTTATGAACCACCAACGTTCAGAGTCAGCAGCCGCCGCTATGATGTTAACTTTACAAATTATCAAGTCTATTATACTATTCATAAAAGGCAAGAAGGAATAAACTTGATCAAATGCTGAGAGTGGAGAAGAAAACTTTGTGACTTTTATTACCATTATTATTTATTAATATTATTAAGTCTACTTTCATACTATTACTCTCTGCTACATCAAGAAAGTTAAGATTACTTCTGTGTATTTTATTCAGTTATTACTGTTACCATTCTAAAAGAAGTTGAAAATATCAGTTAAAAGAAATAACAACACAATATGTTCTCATGAAAATCCATTTACTTTCTACTATATCTAGTTATTATGTCTATGACTTTTATGAAAAGTTTTACATACCTTAATTTTAATTAACACTGTGCAATTTAATTTGTATTTAAGCTTTATAAAGCAGTAAAACTGTTTTAATTAAATGCTGTTATGGTTTCATCTAACACGCATAAAACTAAGCACTTCATACTATGTAGAAGGGAATGTGTATTTCTCTTCACTCATTTTTGGCAAACCTTTAGGCATGTAATTAAATGAAAATGAGATTCGGGACATAAGAAGTGCTTACTTCCTTGCTTTCTGGCTTCTTGTGCCTACAGATGGCTTGTTTTGGATGTGAAAGTGTTTTAAAGTAATTTTTGTTGAAAACTTAACATGCGTTTTGAAGTAAATTAGTATTTCTGCTCCGGAAAACAGGTATGTTATTTGAACTTATTACAACTTTAATGTATGTGGTTTTGCAAGTAGATATTATGTTAAGGTGTCTTGAATGCATGTTCAGGAAGCAGCACATAGTTTGTTGTAGCAGGTAGTCATTGTGAGAGGGGGAAAAGCAATCTTGGAGGGCAGTCACGATGCTAAACTATAATTGTGGATCCACAATTTTCAGTGTGCAATTGTGAAATTGAAAACATTTTAAATCGTGGATATGGTTCTTTGGACGTCTCAGAAAAGAAATGAATAATCGAAGTAGGGTGACCAATAAGTGAATTAAAAACACTTAAAGTACAGAAAAAAGCACGCTTAAGACAATTCAATCACGAGCAGTATGCAAAAAACTAATTCGTTATGTGGATGGCGCCATTTAGGGAAATTGTTTTCCTGGCCGTGCCAATTATTTAATAAGGAAAACAATGCTTGGAAGGAACTAGTTGCATTAATATTAACATTCTTCACAAGGCACTGAAAAGACATGAAGTATTACGATCACACATTACTTCAATAATACAATTACCGACGTTTGGGAAGTCGAGAATTGATTTTCAACTCGACAATCAAAAACATCTGTCGGCGTTACAACGTAATGAGAAGATGAAATAAAATAGAGAAGTTAAACGTCTCATTGATATTGCTTGTCATTTAGAAAGGAGGGAACTGGCTCTACATGGTCATAACGAAGGCAACAGCTCTGTTGACAAGGATAATTATGTGTAATTAGTCCATTTACTAAAGAAGTATGATCACGTGCTGAATGCTCACCTAAAAGACAGTACTGTATTTACAGGCTCATCTAACAGAATTCAGAATGAGTTAGTTGAATCCGGTAAACAATGTAATTATGGGTGAAATAAAAAAAGTAGTTCGGAATGCTTTATTTGTTGCAATCATGGTGGATGATGATGATCATGCTATGGGGTTAAGGGCGCTAAACATCAAAGGTCATCAGCGCCCTTACAACGTGTAAAATTTAAAATCCAAAAGCTAAAAAACGGAAAAATCCGCATAGTCAAAACACTAAAAAAAAAAACACACACACACATGCTAAAACCACCACACTAAAACATGTTAATCAAAACAATAAAAGAGTAAAACCACCTGTCAATAACTGTAGAACGCATGGGACAGGAGCGCCATATGCCCACTGAGGAGTAGAGTTCCCATTAAAACAGACAATAGAGAATTACAAAGCTAAAGGACGCTCAGCGCATCAAATGCGCCGATTAAAATCACTGTCACTAATAAAACGTAAAACACATCCTACAGCACGCGCGTCGTCTGCCAAAACGTTAGCTATGCCAACAGGTAGACCCGCACGAACGCGCAATGGAGGTAAAATTTGACACTCTGTTAAAATGTGACACACCATTAAGGGCGCAGCATATTGCGCACAGAGTGGTGCGGGGTCACCACTGAGCAGGTATCTATGAGTAAAAGCACAATGTCCGATACGTAGTCGTGTTAAAATCACCTCTTCCCGACGAGAAGAGCTGACCCAGACAACCAGGAGAGGTTTAACCTCCCGCAAATTGTTCCCTCTAAGCGCCGCCCACTCATCGCGCCAACGCGAGAGATGCGGTGACGTAAAACAACACTAAAATCTGACGAAGGAACAACAGAGGTAAAATATCTGGGCGATAAAATTGCCGATTTGGCAGCGACGTCGGCAGACTCGTTCCCTGAGATGCCCACATGACCTGGAATCCACACGAAGGACACGCTGATGCCAGAGGCACCAAGCGAGTGGAGCAGGTCATGTATGCGCTGTACGAGGGGGTGGTAATTGTACAGCGCGTTAATACTCTGAAGGGCACTAAGAGGGTCCATACAAACAACACAGTGCCGCTGAATGTATAAAATGGCTTGATAAATACTAAAACGATCGGCGGTAAAAATCGAACATTCACCGGGTAAACGAAAGGTAAAACTTCGTTGATCAAAAACAAAGGCACACCCTACTCCAACATCAGTCTTAGACCCATCAGTATATTATAAAATGCAAGTCCCCGAATTGCGCTTGAAGTTCTAAAAACGCGGATCTAAGGACTGAAGAAGGGGTCTCATTCTTCGGCATCGACGTTAACCCAAGGTGACAGTTGGCCTCAGCACGCAACAATGGGGGAAACGCGTTTTACCTCTGGGAAGGGTCGGCGCTGGCGTAACGTCCAGATGCCGAAGAAGCTGTCGAAATCGAAACCCTGGAGGGAGCAATGCAGAGAAGCTAATTAAATGTTGCCGATTAAGCGAATCCTCGTAAATGAACTCGAAGGACGGGTGGTCAGGCAAGCTTTAGAGTCGATGTGCATAGCTGCACAAAAGCATCTCACACCTGAAGGACAGCGTACAGACTGGGTACAGGGCTAGTTGGAAAGGCCCCTGTAGCGACTCTTATACCACGATGATGAACGGCATTCAAGCGATGTAACACAGATGGACGTGCCGATGAATAGACAATGCACCCGTAATCCAGCTTGGATCGGACCAAGGAGCGATAAAGACGCAGAAGAACGGTCCAATCATCTCCCCAGGATATGCCACTTAAAACACGTAAACGATTTAGAGAACGGCCACACTTTGCTTTTAAAAAGGAAATGTGAGAAGTTCAGCTCAGCTTTCGATCAAAGATCAACCCCAAAAATTTCACCTTATCTGCAAATGGAAGGGCCTCCGACCCAAGATGGAGAGAGGGCGGAGGGAAAGCCTTCCGGCGCCAGAAATTAATACAGACAGATTTCTCGGCGGAGAAATTAAAGCCGTTGGCGTTACTCCAGCCGTAGAGTCGGTCAACACAGCTCTGGAGACGGCGTTCGAGCAGACAGGTCCGCCGTGAACTGGAATAAATGGCAAAATCATCGACAAAAAGGGACGATGAAATACCAGGTGGAATACAATCTACAGTGGGGTTGATAGCAATCGCAAAACGTGTGACACTGAGTACAGAGCCCTGCGGTACACCGTTCTCTTGAATAAAACCACTAGATAAAATCGAGCCCACACGTACACGAAAGACGCGGTCGGTCATAAACTCTCGAAGAAATATGGAAAGACGACCGCGGAATTTCCATGCGTGAAGTGTACGTAAAATGCCGCCCCTCCAACAAGTGTCATAAGCTTTCTTCATGTCAAAAAACACAGCCACTGTTTGACACTTTCTAAGAAATCCGTTCATAATATGCGTCGACAGAGACACCAGATGGTCGACGGTAGAGCGATGGCGACAAAATCCGCACTGAGTGTTCGCTAGAAGTTTCTGAGACTCAATCCACCATGTCAACCGCCCGTTGATCATGCGCTCCATCACCTTGCAAATGCAACTGGTGAGGGGGAGAGGGCGGTAGCTGGAAGGTAGTTGGCGATCCTTCCCAGGCTTAAGGATAGGGACAATGGCGGCTTCGCGCCAAACGCAATGAAAAACGCCGTCTTGCCAAATACGGTTATAGACATGTAAGAGAAAGAGTTTACTGTCGGCGGAAAGGTTCTTTAACATCAGGACATGAATGCCGTCCGGCCCAGGAGCGGAGTGCCTAGAACAATGAAAAGCGTGCTCCAGCTCCCTCATTGTGAAAAGTTCATTAAAACACTCCTTATTAGCAGACCGAAAAGTAAAGGTCTCTGAATCCAGCCGGTCTTTGGGAGTTCGAAAGCCATCGGAAACCACCTCAAAGGCAGCACCCAGAGTGTTAGCAATGTCAGCCGGATCCACTATTATGGCATTGGAAACCTGAAGGCCAGAAACAGTACAATGCGACACTTTACCTGAGAAGCGACGAAGTTTATCCCAAACAACAGATGAAGGCGTGAAGCGATTAAAAGACTGGACAAAACGATTCAGGACGCCTTCTTGCTATCCTGAATAATGCGACGAGCCCTGGTGCGCGATTGTTTAAAAGTAACCAAATTATCAAGTGTAGGGTGTCACCGAAACACCCTAAGCGCAGTTCTACGGGCACGAACGGCGTCCCGACAATCCTCGTTCCACCACGGAACAGGTATACACCGAGGGTGAGAGGATGAACGGGGAATTGTGCGTTCGGTGGCAGATAGAATCGTAGACGAAAGGTGCTGCACCATTTGGTTAACGTCAGTGAAGGGCTGGTCCGCAAAAAACATGAGGCTGGAATACAATATCCAGTCGGCTTTTCTGAATATCCAGGTAGGTACTTCGGAATGCTGGACGTGGTGAGATAGAAGAGAAATGATGCAAGGATAATGGTCGCTGGAGTAGGTGTCAGCGACGACGTTCCACTGCAGACGACTAGCAAGCTGAGTGAGCAAGCGGCTAGGTCCAAGTGAGTGAATGTACCAGAAGAATCAGACAGAAAAGTAGGCTCACCTGTATTTAGGATGGAGAGGCTGAAGTAATCAAAAGTGTCGGAAAGAAGAGTTCCCCTAGCACAAGCCCTTGGCGAACCCCCAACAGAAGAAATGGTGTTGGGAGAGCGGACAGGGGAACTCGAATGTACGCGTTAGCTAGGGGAGACGACGGAGGTGAATAGATAGAGCAAACAGAAAAGAAAAAGCCGGGTAAGTGAAGACTAACGGCAACAGCTTGCAAGTCGGACGTAAGTGTGAGAGCCTGAAAATGAACGTCGTAACGCACTAACAACATGACACCTCCATGAGCAGGAGCACCCTCTTCCGGTTCAAGATCGTAGCGAACCGGAGTATAACCGCGGAGTTCAAAAGGATTCTGAGGGCGAAGCTTAGTCTCCTGCAAACACACGACCATAGGTGAATGGGAACGCAATAAAAGTTGCAGTTCCGCCCTATGCGATCGGACACCACGTAAATTCCAGGTCAGTATAGCCATTAAGAAAAAGGAATAAACTGTCTACTTAGAAGGGCGGCTTAAAATTACCCTTTGCTTAACCTTTGGGCTCGGGCTTTTGGTATGGAGTTGGTCAGACTCCATAGCCCCCTCGAAGGGAGGGCCCACTCGCTCAGAGCCAGAAACCGATTCTAGCGCCGGGAATCGGTTCTGGGTGGCAATGGGCGAGGTTTGCCGCTGAGCGCGGCTTGTCCTAGGAGCATCATGGGACTGCGACCTTCGAGGAGGAGAAGGTGAACTTTTCTTACCGCGCGCACGCGGAGGATCTTTCAGAAAATCTTCTCTCCGAAGTTTCTGCTTTGGCTTCTTTTCAGTGCTTTGCGACTTCAGTACCTTGGGACCAGATTTTGATGGCTTGATAACAGTGCCAGAAATGGACGGCGATCAATGCAGTCATGGTCCAGGTCTGTGCTTCGGCATCCTTCCGGGATATAGGCGAGGTAACAACAGAACTAAATGTACCCGATCGCAGGAGCGAAGGTTGGCGCGCATGGTAACGCCTCCGGGCTTCGGCGAAGGAGCGTTTCTCTTATACCCGGATCTCCTGGTTCGCCTTCTCGTCCAAGTACCGCGGACAGTCAGAAAATGAAGCAGAATGAGACCCTTTGCAATTAACGCAGACGGGGGCTGTTGAACAGGTGCCTTCAGTGTGAGGGCTGGCTACATGATGCACAGATGGTAACGGCACTCTTACATGAGACTTGCGTATGCCCAAAACGTTGGCATTTAAAACAACGCAGGGGTCTAGGAATATAAGGCCTCACCGCAATACGCTCGTACCCTGCTGAAGGACTCGTGGGCAGATCGACACCATCGAAAGTGATAAACAGGGTACGAGTTGGTACCAAAATACCGTCGCGTTTAGCCTGCACTCGAACTGCTGTCACCTTCGGATCAGAAAGATAGTCGACAAGTTCTTCGTCCGACATACCATCGAGACTATGGGTGGTAACGACGCCTCGACAGGAATTCAAGGTGCGGTGCTTCTCAACACGGATGGGATAGCCGTGGAGAAATGTGGCGCACAACAAGGACTTACTCTGCTGTTCGGATTTGGTTTGAACCAGCAATGAACCAATCCGAAGACGAGTGCAGGACTGGACCGCACCTGCAATAGCGTCAATGCCCTTCTGTATATTAAAAGGGTTCACCTTCTCAAAACTTTGTGCTTCTTCTGTTCGTGAAATGACCAAGTAACAACCAGTTGTCGGTGGTGCTACTTCTGTTACATAGACTTTACGGCGCTTATTGTTTCTAATGGAGAAAGGGGGCTCTATAGCGAAAGAAACCCCTCCACCATTGCAACCGTCGCCGACCTCGGGCTCTGACTTCCCTGGTGTTACCCCGGCTTGGGTGAGTGGCCTATCTATACCCGTCTCACCCCAGGGTCACACCTCCCAGAACATAGACAGAGGGACCCAATCGCCGTCAGAAGTCAGCAGCTCATGCAATGGCCCCCCGCGGGACTGCAGTTGAACAGCGGATAGAACACATACCTTACAAGACGATCCCGGGTGATGGGGATGACGCCATTACCCACTCACCCAGGGTAATGCGCGGGTATCCGTCAGGCTGTGTCCACGGAGGATTAAAATAAAAGGGTAAAATAAATAAAACTGTGGGCGTTTTACACGCAAGTTAGGCCGGCGAAGAAGTAAAATAGACGTGTGAATGAATGCACGTGCAGAGAAATGTGCGTAAATAGAGTAGAGAAGAAAGAAACGATGCCGAGGGGCGTCATGGAATGAAATGTACAGAACGCGCGAGAGCCTACCTTGAGTCCCCCGGTTACGCGAAGGAATTCACCTCGACCGGACGGGGATGAAGGGATGAAAATGGCGATGAGTGGCTCGGGCA
Organism: Deroplatys truncata; assembly: GCA_030765065.1. NCBI lineage: Eukaryota > Metazoa > Arthropoda > Insecta > Mantodea > Mantidae > Deroplatys > Deroplatys truncata. The sequence continues at coordinate 289,765,061 of CM060981.1, forward strand.
CCCCCGGGTACGCCAAACCCGTACTCACATAAGGTGAGGGATCACCTGGGGGATCATGGTGGATGAGACAACTGATATTTTCAGCAAATCACAGTTATGAACTGTCCTTAGATATGCAACTAGTGACGGAGAAATACAAGAACGTTATTTTTTACCATTTTTGTATGTAAGTGCTGATCGAACTGCAACGAACGTTGGCCAATCACGTTATAGACTGTGTAAGTCAGTATGATTTTGACTGGAAGTTTGTGGCTCAAACATATGAGGGTGAGGCGGTCATGTCGAGTGAAATTAATGGTTTACAATCTAAAGTCAGAAACGTGTTTCCAGATGCACTATTCATCCATTGCATGGCCCATAAATTTAACCTGTTTCTTTCACAGTTTATGTCATGTATCAAAGAGTGTAATATGTTTTTTAAAACTCTTTGACGGTTTCTCGTCATTTTTCTCAAAATCATCAAAGAGGACTCATTATTTAGTCAAAGACGTAAAAAAAGGTGTTTCCAAAAGTCGCCGCAACCACGTGGAACTATAACAGTCGCCTTATAGAGACAGTGTATGAGTATAACTCTGAACTATTCGGGATGCTTGAAAATTTTCCGATGACTGGGATAATGATGCTTTTATTGCTGCTGGAAGGTTTCTTTCTGTTCTTAAATATTTAACCTTTAACTTGCTGCTTAATGTTTTTAAAAATGTGTTTTCATTAACAAAGGTCCTTTTTGAAACGTTGCAAACAACATCATATAACATCTTGTTCTGTATCCATAAAGTAACTGAAGCTAAAGAAAACAGCCAGCTAAAAGAAGACTTCAAGAAAGTATTTTCCTTAACATCTTCCGGTAAAGACACAAGGAAACCGCAGAGCAAGAGACTGCGGCTAGGTAAGTAGATGTTGATGCATGTTTCTGAAGTTATATAATGAAATATTGGATAATATTGTTGTGCAAATTGAAATGCAATTTCAAAACTTGGAGCAGTTAAAATTCCCTGAATTGATTAAACCAAGCCGTGACGACAAATACGAAGAGTGTTTCCTTATTGTGCTGTTTCGTGACTAAAAATGGCCTATGGCCAACGTTTCTATTTTTCTCGTTTAAGAACTGAATTGATTGATTGTTATTCCAAGGAAGACTTAAAGAATAAATCCACGAGTTACTTTCTAGGAGGGCTGTCCCAGAAGTACCCGACCTAACAAAGAAAACACAAAAAAATGGGACAAATCATATTTATTTCTCTACATAGTCTCCTTTCTGCTCGATACACTTTTCCCAGCGATGTTCAATAGCTTCGATACCCTGTTTATAGTGAGAACCGTCGAGTTTTGCAAAATAGCCGTCAACTGCAAACTCCCCCTCTTGATTGTTGACAAATCTTTTACCACCATTTCTTCAACTTTGGAAACAGAAAATAATCAGAGGGGGCTAAGGACTGACGAATAGGGTGCATCAGAAAGCAACTCGAACTTTAACTCATTGATTTTGGCCATGGCGATAATGGATGTGCATTGTCTTGAAGAAACAAAACTTTCTTTTTCGCTAAATGCGGCCGTTTTTGCTTGATTTCATCATTCAAACGCTGCAATAAGTTTGCATAATACTCGGCATTGATTTTTTCCTTTTTGAAGATAATCAATGAAAATTATCCCACGCGCATCCCAAAAAACTGACGCCATGACCTTGCCTGCAGATGGAACTGTCTTCGCCTTCTTTGGAGCCGATTCTCCCGTTTCAATCCAATGTTTTGACTGTTCCTTCGTCTCAGATGTGAAGTGATGGACCCATGTTTCATCCATGGTTATGAATAATTGACCAAACACTCAGCTTTATTGCAGCAAAACATCGCCAAACACTCGACTGAAACATCCTCACGACGCTGCTTTTGTTGCATTGTGAGTAAACGCGGCACCCATCTTCCCACAGCTTTCTCATATCTAAATTTTCAGTTAGTATGAAATGCCTACGATGTCTGCTACCTCGCGCACTTTCAGTCGACGGTTATCCAATACCATTTTGTGGATTTCCTTCACAATTTCTGTCGTGGTCACTTCATTTGGTCGACCACTGCGATGTTCGTCTTGGCTGCTCGTACGGGTTCGCTTAAACTCTGCCATCCAGTATTTTACTGTTGTAAACGAAGGAGCAGATTCCCCCAGAGTACAATCTAGCTCACCTTTAATATTATTTGGAATAGGACCTTTCAAAGAAGTATTTGTATCACATAACGATGGCCAGTTTTATCCATGTTTACAAATTCGCTGAGAGAGTTCATATTAATGGCTGTCAAACAATTACTAAACAACGTAGCATCGTCAAACTTCAAACTTAAGCTTTATAAGGGTGGTACTCTCTACCATAGTCATTTGTTAGAAACAACCTTTATATATACGTCAGGTCGGGTACTTCTGGGACTGCCCTCTTAACATACTTATTAGAAAGTTCACACAGACAAAGCGTTACACGAACTTACAAAATTATGTGAACTAATTTCTACAATCCATGCAAGTAATACTTCATTTAAACGCTCCTTTTCTGCACTGAAAAGAATCAAAACCTACATGAGAAATTCTCAGAAGGAAGAAACTATGTCCAGGCTACCATTACTCTACATAGAAAAGAAATTACGAAGAATATTCGAATAAACGAAGACTTCTATAACCAAGTTCTTGATGATTTTGCTGCTAAGAACAGCATAATCGATGTGTATTACAAGAAAACTGAGGTGAGTTGACTATCAGTTTCGCATCATTGACATTTATTTATTTTTTTTTATTTTGTTTCCTCCGTCTAAAATTCATTCTCAACATCAAACAAAAATTAGAATTCCCATGACTTGCAGATGAATCTCATTATGGCCTCTAAACGGAAGTTCTTGAACGTTTAAATATAGTATAGCACTAATGACTAGTCCGAAAATTTCTTGATTTAAAGAAAATGTTCGTTAAATTGAAGGATGCACATTCTTCCATTACCTTAGAATATTTGCAATTATACTACGAGTTTTTCGAAAGCTTTCGATTGCAATTGACACTTTACAAATGCTCTTCAGTATCTTTGCGATACTAAAAGCACACATTTTGCAAATCACAAAATGCTTGTGCATTCCAGACACCAAATTTATTACTGAACCAAAGGCATGGCCAACAGAAGAAATTTCGTGATCTCACACCTCTGCATAATCATGGGTATTGTTGAAAACACAAGTCCTTGATTTTTTTTCTTCACTTGCATTCTGACGTTTAGTTCTGTTATATCCACTTGCCTTCAACAGCTTAAAAAGTGTTTCTTGACTTTACACTTCCACCTACCACCGTGTCCCTAAATTGATACATATTTTACTTTCATATCGCAAGAAAAGCTATACTTCTAAATAGCTTTACATCATAAAATCAAATTGACGTCAGGTTTGAAATTATGACGCTTGTACTATAACGTGTTAAGAAACCAAACACACAAAATACGCTTAATTACTTATGTTCTACCAACTCTGTCCGCTAAGGGAGCTGACGTATTAAATAGAGACCCACGTCTATACACTTCATCGCAATTGTATTTTGTATATGCCGGAGTTTCCAAAAATAGAATCTCACTAGGCTACGTCAGTGTTGACGTAGTAACCATGAAGAGTTGGAAATAATTTACCAAAGTAGTTCAACGCCAAAGATAAAATTATGATTTCGTTCACTATAAACAGCGCTCTAGCGGACAGAAAGTAAACTCTTGGACGCGTGAAGAGCACACTGTCGGCAACATAATCATAACTAGGGCTGCGAGACTGAGTCATTACATTTGTTTACATTTGTAGTCGACTGTTTACAACGAGAGGGTTACCTCTTTGTGTTACTCCGGCAAGCCGCTAATGGACGTGTCATGTAGCCGTCAGATTTGACCGACAAGGGTTGACAGGTGTTGTATGAAATGTTAATCAGATCCGGTAGTCGCGGGCCACCATCCCTAAATCCATTGAATATATTTGGGCCACAAAGACGCCGACAAATAATTGACCGTGTAATCTGATTAGCTTAATTGAGCGTGTTTACAAATGCTTTGACACACTTTGTAGGTATTTTCCCGACACAGGAAGTCTCCCTCCCACTCATTTGTGTGAGTGAAGTCCCCGCCGCTAAAGTTTAAATAGCTGGTCGCACGTTACTCTCGTCGGCTTTGACTCAATTTTTACATTAAATGAGCCGGCTTGTGAGTTTAATTGAGAGAATAATTGATTACATTTGTAATGACACTTGGCTTACTACCCAAAGAGACTGCATCTCTTAGTGCCTGTCAATCAATCAGATAATGTTCGTCCTTGTGTAACATCATCTTGCCTCATTAACTTCAAAGATTTAAACCGCTAAGAAAGGCTATATCGCTTCTAGCGTCTTGGATTCCTGGTATCACATACCCTAAATGGCTGGACGCATGCTGCCGCCCACACATTTTCTTTGTCCTTTGTGCTAGCATACCACTACCTTAATATAATTACCGCGTCATTGCTGATATGGCGGGCTGCCCCAACCCTCCTGTGTAACCAAAACATGTTTAAGAACCATATACCTCTTTTATCGGTATTATTTACAAAAATAAATATTACAGGTGATGTATAATCGCAGCCTTATAGTGCAGAGTATATTAAATTCACAAAAGAATAGACCCCCTCCCCTATTTATAACTGAAATAATTTTACATGAAATATTCAGATTTTAAGTAGTGAAACCGTTACCTTCCCGGGATTGGATGGCCCAGAGCGTTATACTCCTGTCTTAAAAGCCCCTGACAAATATGTTGTATACCCCTGGGGTGGGTAAACCCAATCTCGCATACCTGATTACGAGGGGCCATTCCGCTTTCAAAGATATTCGCTGACTTGGGTTTCTTTCACCTTAATGGCACTGGATTTCCAAACATTTCACTTCGCTTATCAGGAACGCGATAGCATCTCCTCACCTGTGGAATGCTGTGGGAGATATAAATCATAGAGAAGACTGATACGTAACTCCAGATGGTAGAATCGACTCTGATCGGTAATATTTGATACTGCTTGATAATAAAGTTGAGTGCGAAATTAAAAAGCATTGAACACCGCCAGGAAATGAACTCGGAACTCAAGCAATACCAATGCTTTTATGAATAAGAAACTAAGTGTATATTGCATTAATTTCTTTAAAACGATTTCTCATTTGAGAAAACATAATTAATGCATAAATGTAAATAACATCGGCCTGGGGACTATAAAACGTGCATTTTCGCACACTCGAGGTAAAATACAGGGACCTTCAAAACATGTTTTCCTCTGGAATAAGGTGTTGCAGCAGAGGGACATTAACATGGAAATTCTGAGGAAACTTGAAGCATACAATGTCGAAAGTCGTATTGGATACCCTAGCAGGGGATCGAACCACGGGTGCTTCATATATTTGATACCGGGTTTCTAAACCTGCATGCCTGCGGTCTTCGAGAAGTGAAATCATACATGCTGCAAAGACCATACTTATCGGGAAAAACCCCTCCACACATCTTTATTCTAAAACAGGTAATGCAATGTCGTTAAAAAGGGTCTCAAGCCCTTACACTTGAGTGAATATTTTGGCAATGGAATCATAAACAGCTAATTTTAGTCTTATTTTATGCCACGCCTGAATAAACCTTCGCAATACGCGTATTCAAACAGCGGTCTACTATTCTATACAAGCGCTTGGAGAATTTCCCCTACCGTCAAATACCTTTCCTTATCCTTTCCGGAAAACCCTAACTTGTTTAGACGCGTTAATTTATAGGACTGTCAAATACAACAATTGTTTGTTTGATACCGCTAATAAACTGATATTTATGGAATATTAAACAAAGAAATATGATTGGGAGGGGATGACAAGAAGGGTATTGTATATTGAATTAAAATGGGAGAAAGAATGCAAATTAATTAGTCCATTATTTCTTGGACATTCTCTTAAATCTCCTTCAACATTCAGTATATAGAGCGCTGTCCTTAAACATCCGTAGAGGTTGGGGAAAGTCATGCGAGTGTATCACATCAGATATTTTCTTTACATGTTATGAATATATGTAGGGTTTTTTAAGTAATGCTTTATAACAAATTAGCTACCGCAATTATTTCTAAGTATTATTTGCTTCAAAGCAGCGATAAAGTTTATTATTATTATTATTATTATTATTATTATTATTATTTAAGGAGCGAAATCGTACTTTTCCCGGCAAGCTAAAATGGTCAGTGGAGTTAACAGTAGAGTAGAACACTCTCTTGAACTCTGAAGTGTTTGAGACTGGAGTTCCGGGGGCGAGCTATAGCGTCCATATGTATGAACCTATCACCTTATCGTCAAGAAAGCTTATCTGTATATTTCATTTTAAACAGACTGGTGTTTCAGTTTCCACCTAAAAATTATACGATCCTACATTGCTCCAGGGAAATAATATCATGAGAAATAATACTTTCTTTTCATTATTTACCCTAGAATTATAGTTAAATAATACATGCAATACGTTATTTATGCAGACCTATATATGAGCTTGGAGTCCCAGGGCGATGGCCTACGCACATAGTTACCATCATATCTTGATATAATAACAATTTTTCTGAGAAGGAACAATTCTAATAACAGCTCCGTCACATAAAATCCCTGTTCAGATTCGAAAATCGTTTATGGTTGAATGCACATTAGTTGAAAAGACATGATTACATACGACAGTCAAGACAGCTCTCCATCGCCCGGGGTTATCTCCTATTCCACAACGACGCAACGAAAACATATTTCTTGCAAGCCAATGATGAGCTTTCATTTCAAGAACCAATCAACACCAAATCTGCAAAACCAACCTAACCTATCATATTGAATAATCTCTATATCACTACGCATGAGCGGCTATTATTCCGGATTCTGCCTATTGAGGTACAACATTTTTTATACATACAGGACTATATAAAACCTGTACTTCACTAAAAAGGTTTCATTCTCAGACGAAACCGACCTGTGTGTGTTTTGGAATTGCTGTGCTTTGTGACTACAATGTTCTCCTTCACTGTAGCCCAATACTTCATTTCTGCGAAAATGTGTGGTGGGTTTTAAAGATATCCATTCCCTGATTTAAAATACATCGCGTATTGCATGCATTGGAAGATGTTTTATAAATATTTTCAAAGTATACAAGCTTTTCGCTAGTATTACCTCAACTTAATATGTAAATTATCGCATTTAAGAATCCCCCCTCTCTCTCTCTCTCTCTCTTATACAGCATATCTAAAGAAAATGCAGTTAAAACTTAGCTATTATACAGGGTGAATCACCTAATACTTTCACCGCAAATATTTTGGAAACGGAAAGTGCTATTGATATGCAGGTTTCACAGCATTGATTGGTGGTCAGGGGCTCGTACATTTAGCCTATAAATGGATTTTAATAGTACTGAGAAAGTGTATTTTTGTGCAAACATACACTTTTTAAATGGAACAATGTCTAGTTACATCAACAGAATAAAGGTAGGGTAAATTAGAATGTCAATGGTATTTGTTGCAGGATTCTAGTGCAAGTGGTTTATGCGAAATCGTATTTTGAAAAGTGTTTACCCCAACAATTGTTTGTCCCATTCAACCTACTTAGTTGCTAGGTACGATGTTGTTATGTTTGTTTGCATTGTGTTTTCTATTCATTGATTGCATTGCGACTATCTGGTCAGTTAGTTTGTGACAGTTCAAGCAGTAAATCGTGAGTGGAAGATGGGGTTTACTAATGCAGAAAAAGCCGACCTGCTAATGGTGAATGGAGAGGTAGGAATAATGCAGTTCGTTCCTGTATGGTGTATGCGGAAACGTATCCCAATAGACGTCAACCATCTCGGCAATTATTTATCAACCGCTTCAACCAATTACGTGAAAGTGGTACTTAACACCTAGAAAACGTAACAGAAACAAACAAGTGACTTGAGAAGAGGCGGAAATTAATGTTTTGGCTGTCGTTGCAGTATATCCGCTAATTGATTCCCACACAATTGCACGTGGAAGTGGCATAAATCAGGTAAGTGTATTGCGCATTCTCCATCGACAAAGGTTCCATCCCTATCAATCTGTCTCCATCAAGAGCTGCATGGAAACGATTTTGAGAATCGTGTTAACTTTTGTACATGGGCATTAAGCCAGGATATTCCAGATTCATCATGTATCTTATTTAGTGATGCAATATTTACTAATCATGCCCAGGTAAACTGCAGAAACATGCACTATGGTCTGTTGAGAATCCCGTAGGCTTCGTCAGGTGGAACGCCAGCGTCCATGGAGTTTAAACGTGTGCTGTGGGATACTGAGCAATCAGCTCATAGGCCGTTTGTTCATATGTAGAAGGAACAATGAACTCGCACAATTTTCGCAGCCTCCTGACAGACCATCTGCCACAGATGCTAGAAGACGTTCCTTTGCAGACTAGGAGGAACCTATGGTACCAGCATGATGGCTGTCCTGCGCTTAGTGCACGAAGTACTACAGCTTGTCTTAACGGGTTATTTCCAAATCGTTGGATGGACGTAGAGGACCTGTACCTTGGCCGGCCCGTTCACCGGAGCTGATCCCTTTAAACGTTTTTCTGTGGGGAAGGCCGAAAGACACTGTCTACAAGGATGTACCAACTACACCAGACGATATGAAACGACGTATTACTGCTGCCTGCTCTGAAATTTCCGCTGAAATGCTAGAACGTGAGCAGCAGTCTTTCAATAGCAGAGTGGAAGCGTGTATTGAAGCTGTCGGTGGTCATTTTGAACACAGCCTTTGAAGGGCTATGTTCTCTTTACTTGTAAGAATCCACAGAAGTATTGCAATTCCCTTTTGTTTTTATTTAGTTTGTGCTACCACAGGTTGTACAAGTGTCGGTGCGTAAAAGTTTCAGAATAAGATTTCTCGTAAACCGCTTGCGTTAGAATCTTACAACAAACGCCACCGACATTCTAATTTACCCTATCTTTATTCTGTTGATGTAACTAGGCTTTGTTCCATTCAAAAAATTGTATGTTTTCTCAAAAAATACAATTTCTCAGTATTATTAAAATCTGTTTATTGGCTGCATGTACGAGTCCCTGACTACCAATCAATGCTGTGAGAACTGCACATCAATAGTATTTTCCATTTCCGAAATATTTGCGGTGCAAGCTTTAGCTGATTCACCCTGTATACTTGATTTTTTTTATAGAATGTCTGCTTGGAAAACATGTTTTTCTATGAGTTAAACGCCTGGGAATTTCAGTTAATAAGAATCCGTTTTGTATACATATAAGCGTAATATAGGTGTGATGTTTACTTTTTTCTAATGTATTGTGAATAGTATACTGATAATGGCTAAAGGACGAGATTTTCTTTGAAATACATAACTGTTTATTCCTAAAAATTAAAAAATATATAGTTTATTTCTTTACATTATAATGATGTTATAATATAATACTTAAAAATCATTCGCCTTAATAAGGTAAATGTTTACATTATTTTAAAGCATTTAAATCGAAAAATAGCATGCTTAATAGACTTCATTAGTGAATCAGAGCCTCCTTTATATTTACACATTTATTATTATTATTATTATTATTATTATTATTATTATTATTATTATTATTATTATTATTATTATTGTACTGATATGTTAATAATATAAATAATTTTGTGACTTTCAAATAAATTAATTTTTTATGAAATTCAGACTAATAAATAATTTGATTCTCTGTTCCTATTGCAAATCAACTTAACACGCTGCCTGTGAATAGCATTTTGCCGGCAGTTCAAAGACTACAAGGTCTTCAGCTAGAGGAGCTTATAATATAAAAGCCGTAAGAACAATTGATACAAGATACGGTGTTAGAGTTGTTGCAGTCTTAAGCGAAAAGCAGGGTTTTCTTCTAGCGAGATATTCAGCCCTAACAAGCGAACAGCTGGAGGAAATTCCCGGAAAGTTTCAAGTTGTATGTCATGGATTAGTACCAGCTGAAAAGTTTAAGACGTGTAAATTTTCTTTTCTTCCCGTTAAGGTTTGTAGATATAATCCAGCTAACCTTTCAATGTTTCATTTTACAGCCTTTGAGTTTATAAATACTCGGCTCTGTAGGATAACATTCGTCTAAAGTTATATATCACTGTATTAAAAAACTATATATATGCTATTGTATACATAATATGTGTACATAACGTTTAGCTTGTAGTCTGTGTGAGGTCATGCAGAAAGAATTTTAATGGTCTTTTCAGTGATTCTTTACCTTAAAGCATATACTTGCACCAAGATGCAAATAAATAGAAGTGTGTTATCGGACTACAAGATTGGGGTAAATGAAGAAGGAGAACGAGTTAATGTAAAACAAGCATAAACAGAAATATAATATGAACATTCTCAATGCCACTGATCTTATTCGTCCAAGAATCGCAACACCAGACAGCATGAAACCTACAAGAAAAACGTTTGCATGTGTAGCATGTAGCAAATTTCTTGCCAATTCCGTTCGTTTCATAAATAATTGCATAATTGTTAACGATTATGTAATATCTTAAAACATGAATAGTGCATAAATTTAAAAATATCTATTGATATATTTTCAAAGACGCTTGAATAAATGGAATCAAGAAGTCAGAACTATCTAATATTTGGCGGTATGATATGAATTGTATGATAAGATTAATAAAAAGAGGGCTATATAATATAAACAAAATTTATTTTATAAACATTATGCTATTACAATCCTTCACAAAAACGCATATTTCCCAAAGGCAGTGATGGTAGTCTAGACTTTCAAAACACAAAATGGTATAATCGTTTGCATCACAGTGAAAGAGAACTGTAGGTAAACACTTTATATAGTAGAAGTTCTTGATAAAATGGTACATTTAAGAGTTCCTGTTAACTATCGTCGAAATTCATTAACAGCGTTTTCGTGCCTGTCATGCTATAACTTTAGATACCTTCAGCTTACTTATAATTTCTTCAATATCCCTCGTATGGTTGCTAATACCAGTCTCTCTCGATGCAATAAGTAACCTCAACATATTTACCAGTTTATTCGGGTTTTCAAATGTAGTTATCACTGAATTATCACTACATGAAACGTCAAATTAGTAAACACAGGACTTCCACTGTATTCTGATTCCTCAACCGCTGGAAAAAGTGTAAGACAGAGCTGATTCAGTATAACATCTTCCTCTATGCATCTTAAGTCTTGACAAATAAAGATTCTTCAAAATCCGACCACTATACAGCATTTAACGACTCGTTTTCCTCCAAGTGTAACGTATGAAGCATTGAGTTTCTCATAAGGTGTTTGCACCGATTGTCTCCCACAATAGCTCATGCTAAAACTGTAAATGAAATTAAATGAATACGTGAATGGTAACGCTCGAAGGAATTAAAAGCTAATGAATGAACTAACAACGCGCAACTATGTATATATCTCGAATGACAGTGTCGATAGAGAGTCTCAGCATATGCATAGCAGGGAAAAGGATGCAGTCTGGAAACATTCTCATCCAGACAGCGATAAGTCTCAGGGTCCTTAGACGTGAGGTTGCCATTTAGATTAGTCGGTACTGGCTCTAAGTTCAAATCTTTAAAAGGTAGGGACCCCCTTTGTCTCTCTTGTCTCCTGGAGCGTCCTAACCACGGAACAAAAACGTAACACGACGTAACCAGTAAACGTAACAATACTCAAGAAAAGGATGCTCTCTGGAAACATTCGTCATCCAGACAGCGATTGGTCTCAGGGTCCGTAGACATGATGTTGCCATTTATGTTGGTCGGCACAGGCTCCAAGTTGAAATCTTTAAAAGGTAGGGACTCTCGCCCTTTGCCTGTCAAGTCTTCTGGACTGTCCTAATCACGTAACAAAAACGTAACATGACCTAATCAGAAAACGTAACAATAGGTACGAAAAGGCTGCCGTCTGGAAACATTTGTCCTCCAGATAGTGATTGGTCTCAGGGTTCTTAGACGTGAGGTTGACTTTTAGGTTGGCCGGAACATGTTCCAAGTTCAAATCTTTAAAAGGTAGGGACCTCGCCCTTTGCCTGCCATGTCCCCTGGACCGTCCTAACCACGTAACAAAAACGTAATCAGAAAACGTTGGAAAGCTTAACCAGAAAACGTAAATAAACGTAACCAGAAAACGGAGTCGGCGAGCAGGGTAAAAGGATGCTCTCCGGAAACATTCGTCATCCAGACAGTGCTTGGTCTCAGGTTCCATAGATGTGAGGTTGGTCGGAACAGGCTCCAAGCTCAAATCTTTAAAAGGCAGGGACCCTGCACTTTGCCTGTCAGATCTCCTGGATAGTCCTAACTATGTAACAAAAAACCTAACAAGAGAAACGGCGGTCCATTAACGCGTCTACAATTCATTTTAATGAAGGCATAACCATCACCTAATATAATCTGACTGGTTGGCACACGCTGCAAGTTCAAATCTTTAAGAGGTTGGGACCCCGCCCTTTGCCTGTAGTGTCTTCCGGTCAGTCCCATTACTCCATTACTCCCAAGGAAGTATTGAAGCATAGAGATTCGAGCGATGTACAGAGAGGGAGGAGGGCTGCTGCATGGAATTAAAAAGCGAATGAATGAGTTAATAACATACAACTATGCATATATATATCGAATGAGAGTGTCGGAGGCGAGTCTCGGCATATGCATAGCAGTGGAAAAGAATGCTCTCTGGAAACTTTAGTCCTTCAGACAGCGATGGGACTCAGGTCCATAGGCGTGAAGTTGCCATTCTGATCGGACGGCAAGTGGTCCAAGTTCATATCTTTAAAGGCAGGAACTCCGCCCTTAGTCTGTCGTGTCTCCTGGTCCGACCCATCCCTCTGCCGCCTCTCACTCCATTACTTCCAAGGATGTCAATGAAGCATAGAGATTCGAGCGGTGTACAGGGATCGCTCCCTCACTCGGAGTCCCCAACAGCTGGTCTGGTCTGCGATCTGGAAATGTTAGGGACACCTCGCGCAATACAACTTGTACAGATTTATATCGCTTACCTTGTACATTCCTTAGGCTATAAATTGTCGATATGTAGATAATAGAGACGCGCTGATGTCTCTGAAGGGCCTTCCAGTCAAGCATCTCTGGCGTGCAAGCGGGGAGCGTCCATTCTGATGAGTACGCTCACACGCCGTCTGACATCCTCCGCCACTTTCAGGAATCACGGATCATCATCTTTAAGCTGTGACTCCGGAATTTTTTAGTCAATTTCTTAAATAATGTCTCCAAGATGGCATCCAGTAATAATTCTAGCTCAATTCCGATATACCCGAGCATAGCATCTCTTGTTAGGCGTTCGCAGGAGACAATTATGCCTTGATGCGCTTGGTTACGTCTGGTCGCGTGACAGGAAGAGTGCAAGATTTAAAGATTTGAACTCCCAGTGTAGACAGGTGCAGCAGTCCTCCTCCTCCCCCTTTACATCACTCGAATCTCTATGCTTCAATGACTTCTTTGGGAGTAATGGAGTGAGAGGCGGCAGAGGGATGGGTCGGACCAAGAGACACGACAGCCTATGGGCGGAGTCCCTACCTTTTAAAGATTTGAACTTAGACCCTGTGTCGACCAATCAGAATGGCAACCTCACGCCTACGGACCTGAGACACATCGCTGTCTGGAGGACTAAAGTTTCCAGAGGGCATGCTTTTCCACTGCTTGGATATGGCGATACTCCCCTCCGACACCATAATTCGAGATATATACATAGTTGTATGTTATTAGTTCATTCGCGTTTTAATTTCTTGCAGCAGTTCTCCTTCCCTGTACATCACCGGAATCTCTATGCATCAATACTTCTTGGGAGTAATGCAGTAAGAGGTGGAAGAGGAATGGGACGGACCGGGAGATACTACAGGCGGGGTCCCTACCTTTTTAAGGTTTGAACTTGGAACCTGAGCCACCAGCCAGATTAGATTAAGTTATGACTACATTAAAATGAATTATAGACGCGTTACTATGCGCCACCTCCGTTTATCTGGTTTTCCGTCTTTTGTTACGTGGTTAGGACAGTCCAGGAGACATAACAGGCAAATGGCAGGGTCCCTACCTTTTAAAGATTTGAACTTGGAGCCTGTTCCGAACAAAATCACGCCTACGGACGCTGAGAGCAATCGCTGTCTGGGTGACGAATGTTTCCAGAGAGCATCCTTTCCCCTGCTCGCCGCCTCCGTTTTCTGCTTAAGTTTGGTTACGTTTTCTAGTTATGTTTGGTTATGTTTTGTGGTTACGTTTTTGTTACGTGGTTAGGACTGTCCAGGAGACACGACAGGCAAAGGGCGTTATCCCTACATTTTGAAGATTTGAACTTGGAGCCTGTTCCGACCAACCTGAAAGGCAAACTCACATCTACGGACCCTGAGACTAATCACTATCTAAATGACAGATGTTTCCAGAGAGCATCCTTTACCTACGCATTGTTACATTTTCTGGTTACGTGATGTTACGTTTTTGTTACGTGGTAAGGACGGTTCAGGAGACATGATAGGCAAAGGGAGGGGGTCCCTACTGGTCCCTACGAGGGAGATTGAAGAAATTATAAGTAAGCTAAAGACATCTAAAGTTATAGCATGACAAGCACCATAATGCTGTTAATGAATTCCGACGATAGTTAACAGGAACTTTGAAATATATCATATTATCAAAAAAATTCTACTATAATAAAGTGTTTACCTGCAGGTCTCTGTTTTGAAAGTCTAGACTACCATCATTGTCTTTGGGAAATATGTGTTTTTGTGAAGGACTGTAATAGGATAATGTTTATAAAATAAATTTTGTTTATATTATATAGTCCTCTTTTTATTAACCTTATCACACACTTTATATCATACCATCAAATATTAGATGGTTCTGACATCTAGATTCCATTTATTCAAGCGTCTTTCGAAATGGATCAATAGATATTTTTAGATTTCATGCACCATCAACGTTTTAAGATATTACATAACACTAGTCTGCATTTTCAAACTTTTTGTCAGATAATTTCTTAAAAGTAGGTGTTCTTGAATCAAGTTTTTATGCTGATTCCAGAAATAACTTCCGTTTTTTGTATCACTTCGGGGTTTTGCACAAAATAAGAAGCAATGTTTTACAATTTCACTAATGAGCGTAGAAAAGTATTCAAATACCATTTTCCACAAGGTAAGCTTTTATTCAAGAAACATTTTAAGAATACTCTCAAGAACTCCCCTAATTTATTTCATGACCAAATTTTAACAAAAAAAGAAGCCAAAATGTTTCATTTAATTTTTTTCAAAATTACTCTTCTTTGACTTCCTTGCAGATCCTTGAAGATGACTGTCCCTCCTCAACATCCAACAGTAGTCGGCCATAATAGTTTCATTCTATCTCCCTGGTACCTCCTCTCCATTTCCTTAATATCTTGGTGAAAACGTTCACCCTGCTCTTCACTATAATGTCCCAGATTTTCTGGAAAGTAGTCGATATGTGAATGCAGAAAATGCACTTTTACACTCATGTTACAACCCACCTTCTTGAAAGTTTCCAACATTGTTTCGACAATGGCCTTGTAATTAGGATCTTTGTTATTGCCTAAGAAGTTTTCAGTAACTGATCGGAAGGCGGTCCATGCTTCTATTTCTCTCTCATTCATTGTCTTCTCAGCATCTTCATCCTTCATCAATTTCTTTATTTGAGGACCAACAAAAATTTCAGCCTTTAATTTGTTTTGTGTAATGAAGGGAAATTTGTTGGAAAGGTATTTGAAGCAGGGTCCATCCTATGGTAGAACCCTTAAAAATTGCTTCATCAAGCCCAATTTTATGTGTAGTGGAGGAAACAATATCTTTGGTCTCTCTACAAGCGGTTCGTGCAGGATGTTTTTAGTTCCAGGCAACAAGCTTCTCCGCTGTGGCCATACTTTCACACTCCAATGTCTTTGTTTTGCCTGACTGTCCCATTCGCACAGAAAAAGGCATCTTTGTGAACCCAGCTTGTTGTCCTAATAGTATTCCAATAACTTTGAAATCACCGCAGATACGCCATTTGTGTTCCTAGTATTGGATACTTGTTAAATGTATCTTCATGTTTTCAACTGTCTCTTATTTCAACTGAATGTGCGACAGGAATGGACCCATACATATTCCCAGTATGCAGTAACACGCCTTTCAGGCTCCTCTTTGATGAATCCACAAAGTCCCACGGAGTAGGGTCATGTTCAGTGTCATAAAAGAGCATTAACTCGTTTATATTATTGCAAAAAACCAAGGTCCCGATCTCTGAGAAAAAAGGAACTAGCTCTTGTTCTCTGTGTCTGTACCGTGAGTAATGTGTTCCTGGTTCCAGAAGATTCTTATTTTTAAGACGGGAGCATAGTAACTCTGCAGATTCCTTAGACAAATTCAAATCACGTACTAGATAATTTAGTTCACTCTGAGAGAACAGTTGTTGAGTCACGTCGTATTGAGGGCAGTAGACATCAGAATCGTCTTCGGTGATTGCAACTTTCACTTTCAACGCCATCTTATTCCAAGTTCTCTAAAACAGCTGGAGGAAGAGGAGCAGGCAGATCTTCTCCGTGTGGAACTGGCCTGATGGCTGAAGGAATTCTTGGATACACAATGTTTTTCTTATTTTTCGAATTGCACCCCTGAGCATTAACTAAACAGACATAACAGTCTTTAAAGTGATCTTTATGCTCCCTCCACATCATTGGAATTGACATGCATGATTTCTTTCCTTTTATCCACAATCTTAACCTCTCAACATACTGTCTTTGGAGCCTAGGCCTTGTCTTGGTCATCAAGTTTCAATTTAAAACATGCATGGTACACTTTTTAACAAAGTTTGTTATATCAGTTCTCTGCTGAAGCACAATGTAGCAGAAAACATTTGGATTGTTCACCCATTTGCGTGTATACCTAATATATTTATGACTTCAATCACGATATAGCACTGGTAATGCAAGCCTCTGATATTAACAACAATGCATAAATTACAAATAGCAACCAGCATCTACAGGTGTAACAACCTAAAGACTTACAAGTCTGTATTGAGAAATTTCCCTCCAAGAAGTGATAAATTTCCCTTCAACAATATTCACCATCTACTGGCTCAGCTCTATATTTTTGAAGTGAAATTATGAAAAAACTGTACGTGATAGAAAAAAACTAAAAGCAGTTCTGAAATCAGCATAAAAATTAGTTAGAATCACTTATTAGTTTTCAGTCATACGGTATCATGCAGCCTAATGTAATTCTTTAAACTATTATGCAATTATTTATGAAAGGAATGAAATTGGCAAGAATACAATAATATTGAGCAAATAAATTATATTATTGCTACATTCTACACACGCATACGTTTTTCTTGTAAGTTTCATGCTGTCTGGTGTTATGATTCCTCAATGAATATGATCACTGGACGTTGTTGTGAATGTTCCTATTACGAGGGACACTATTTATATTTTGAGCATAATAATTAAAACAAAGTAATTTCTGGTTTAAACTGCTTTATTGTTTTTCAAGATATTCTCCTTTATGATCAATACCCTTTTGCATCCGTTTGAACCATTTGTCAAAGCTTTTATTCCAGTCTTCTTGAGACACCTTCAAAATGTGGTTTTTGAAGGCATCAACGTCTTCTTCTGCCAACGAAAATCGTTGCCCACGCAAATTATTCTTGATATTCGGGAACAAAAAGAAGTCATTGGGTGCCAAATGAAGACTGTATGGCGATTGACCCATAAATTCGATTTTTTGAGTCCCCAAATAATCTGTTGTTAGACGAGATGTGTGTGCGCTCGCATTGTCTTGATGAAGAACGATCCTACGGTTCTTGTTGGTCTTTCTTACTTCACCGAAGACTTCCGGCAAACACATGGTTGTGTACTGATCGTTTTACGTTCCTCTAAAGGCACTGTTGCCACATGGCCAGTTTTGCTGAAAAAGCAGGCGACCATTTGCTTCGAAGTGCTTCGAGTGCGTACAACTTTTGTTAGATTTGCTTCATCTTGAAACACAGTCGACTGCTCATACGCATAGATCCATGTTCACCACCTCTAAAATCTTATATAGGTCTTTTGAGGCACCGCCATTGTATTTCTTGAGCATTTTTTTACACCAGTCTACACGAGCAACTTTTTGAAATTGCGTCAAATTATGTGGGATCCAACGAGAGGAAACCTTTTTCACGGCTAAATAATCATGCAATATTTTATATATGCTGCTGAAACTAATGCATAGAGTTGCCTAAATCTCACAATATGTCGCATGACGATCTTTCATTATTAGTTTTTGCACAGCATCAATGTTTTCTGGCACAACAGCTCATTTTTACGACCTTCACGAACGTCTTCATTGAGCGAACGGCGGCCAGGATTAAATTCGTTATACCAGCGTTTCACAGTGACAAAGAATGAGGCTTCGTCGCCAAATGTGGAAGTTAGTTGATCGATACACTCTTGTCTTGATAATCTACGTCGAAGGTCGTAATAAATCATTGCACGAACATTTTCACGAGTTAATTCCATGTTTTTGTTGACACACAATTTTCAAGTTAGTGTAAACAAAACAAATGACGCTCTATTGACAAAATGAAGTAGATTATGGTAAAAAAGATCAAACTTTCCATTGGAAACGTCAGATGGCACCTACAACATTCAGGGTTTTCAAGGCTCAAAATATAAATAGTGCCCCTCGTACATTTCTGTTTATATTTAACCCAAAATTGTAGTCCGATAACGCACATTCAATTATTTGTATCTTGTTGTAGGTATATGCTTTGAGGTAAAGAATCACTGAAAATACCATTAAAGTTCTTTCTGCATGACCTCACACAGACTACAACCTACACGTTATTTACACATAGTATGCATATAATAGCGTATATATTTCTTTAATACAGTGATATATACTTTAGACGAATGTTATACTAGTGAGCCGAGTATTTATAACCTCAAAGGTGTAAAATGAAACATTGAAAGGTTAGCTGAGTTATATCTACAACCCTTAACAGGAAGAAAAGACAATTTACATGTCTTAAACTTTCCAGCTGGTACTAATCCACGACTTGAAACTTTCCGGGAATTTCCTCCAACTGTTAGTTTGTTAGCGTTGAATATCTCTCTGGAAGAAAAACCTGCTTTTCGCCTAAGACTGCAACAATTCTAACAACGTATCTTGTATCAATTGTTCTTACGGCTTTTATATTATAAGCTCCTCTAGCTGAAGATCTTGTAGTCTTTGAACTGCCGGGAAAACGCTATTCCCAGCCAGCGTGTTAAGTTGATTTGCTAAACTCTCTGCATTAGGAACAGAAAATCAAATTCTTTATTAGTCTGAATTTCATTAAAAAATTAATTTATTTGAAAGTCACAAGATTATTACTATTATTAACATTTCAGTATAATACAATAATAATAAAAATTTGTAAATATAAAGGAGACTCTGATTCACTAATGAAGACTATTAAGCATGCTATTTTTCGATTTAAAGGCTTTAATATAATGTAAACATTTACTTTATTAGGGCGAATGATTTTAAGTATTATAGTATAACAATATCATAATGTAAAAAAATAAACTATATATTTTTTAATTTTTAGATGAAACAGTTATGCATGTCAAATAAAATCTCGTACTTTAGCCATTATCAGTATACTATTCACATTACATTAGAAAGAAGTAAACATCACACCTAATTTTTGCTTACATGTATACAGAACGGATTCTGATTAACCGAAATTCTCAGGCGTTTAACTCCTTTATAGAAAAAACATGTTATCTAAGCAGACATTCATTATAAAAATTAAGTATATAATAGATAAGCTTTTAACTGTGTATAATAGAGAGAGGGGGAGGATGTTAAATGCAATAATTTACATGTTAAGATGGAGTAATACTAGCGAAAAGCTTGTATACTTTGAAAATATATATAAAACATCTTCCAAAACATGCAAAACGCCATATATTTTAAAATAGAGGATCGATATCTTTAAAACTCACCACACATTTTCGCAAAAATGAAGTATTGGCTTACAGCGAAGGCGAACAATGTAGTTACAAAGCACAGCAATTCCAAAACACATACAGGTCGGTTTCGTCTGAGAATGAATTTTTTAATGAAGCACAGGCTTTTTATAGTCCTGTATGTATAAAAAATATTGTACCTCAATAGGCAGAATCCGGAATAATAGCCGCGCTTCCGTAGTGACATAGATATTATTTAATATGATAGTTTGCCTGTTTTTGGTGATGTGATGTTGATTGGTTCTTGAAATGAAAGCTCATTATTGTCTTGCAAGAAATATTTTTTTTGGGTCGTTGTGGAAGGGGAGATAGTCCCGAGCGATGGAGAGCCGTGTTCAAAAGTGTCTGTCGTATGTAAACATGTCTTTCCAACGAATGTGCATTCAACTATTAAAGATTTTAAAATCTGAAGAAGATTTTATGTTATTACACTTCTTCGTTCTCAGAAAAATTGTTATTATATCAAGATATGATGGTAAGTACGTGCGTAGGATTCCATCGCCATCGGACTCCCAACTCATACATAGGTCTGTATAAATAATGTATTGCATGTATTATTTAACTATACTTATAGGGTAAATAATGAAAAGAATGTACTGTTTCTCTTGATATCATTTTCCTGGAGCAATATAGGGTCCTATAGCTTTAGACGGAAACTGAAACACCAGTCTGTTTAAAATGAAATATACAGATACGCTTTCTTGAAAATATGGTGATAGGTTCATACATATAGACGCTATAGCTCACTTCTGGAACTCCAGTCTCATACACTTGCAGAGTTCAAGAGAGTGTTCCACTCCACTGACCATTTTATGTTGTCGGGAAAAGTGCGATTTCGCTCCTTAAATAATAATAATAATAATAATAATAATAATAATAATAATAATAATAATAATAATAATAATAATAATAATAGTAAACTTGATCGCTGTATTGAAGAAGGAAGTAATACTTAGAAATAATTGCGGTAGTTAATTTCTTATAAAGCATTAGTTTTAAAAATCCTTACATATATCCATAACATGTAAGAAAAGTATCTGATGTGATACACTTGCATGGATTTCCCTTCCCTCTATGGTTGTTTAAGGACAATGCTCTATATACTGAATTTTGAAGGAGGTTTAAGAGAATGTCCATGAAATGGAGGGGTGATTAAGTTTAATTATTTCTCCTATTTTAATTCAATATACAAATCTCTTGTTGTCATTCCCTCCCAATCATATTTCTTTGTTTAACATTCCGTAAAATCAGTTTATTAGCGGTATCAAACAAACTATTATTGTATTGGACAGGCCTATAAATTAACGCGTCTAAACAAGTTAGGGTTTTCCGGCGTCACATATAAGGAAAGGTATTTGACGGTAGGGGAAGTCCTCCAAGCGCTTGTATAGAATAGTAGACCGATGTTTGAATACGTGTATTGCGAAGGTTTATTCAGGCGTGGCATCAAATAAGACTAAAATTCGCTGGTTTTTTTATTCCATTACCAAAATATTCACTCATGTGTAAAGGCTCGAGGCCCTTTTTAACGACATTTATGGTATCGCATTATCTGTTTTAGAATAACGATGTGTGGGATGTGTGGAGGGGTTTCTCCCGATAAGTATGGTCTTTGCAGCATGTATGATGTCACTTCTCGAAGACCACATGCATGACGTTTTAGAAACCGTGTAAGTATCAAATTTATATATGTAGCGCCCGTGGTTCGATCCCTTGCTAGGGTATCCAATACTTTTCAGAGCGTATGTTTGAAGTTCCCCCCAGAATTTCCATGTTAACGTCCTTCTGCTGCAACACCTTATTCGAGAGGAAAACATGTTTTGAAGGTCCCTGTATTTTACCTCGAGTGTGCGAAAATGCACGTTTTAAAGCCCCCAGGGCGATGTTATTTACATTTTTTGAGGCAGTATTTTTAACACTTAAAAATATTTCGTCTAATTACATAATATAAAATATAATAACAGCCCGTCTTAAAGCAATATGTGTATAAAATAACAAAATGTATGTAACAGTCATCGAATTGATGTTTATATTACTGTGTATATTTTTAATAATTTTATGTGAATGTATTACGTAATTTAATAATGTAGGAACTGTGAGTATATAGATCAAAGGTTGCTATTAATGAGGTAACCTTGAGGCAATAAATAAAGTAATAATGCTACTAGTAATTCTTGGAGCAACAACAATATAATTATTGAGACAGTTTATAAATAGCCAATCAACAACCAGAAAAACCTGAAAGTTAAATAAAATTATTCTGTTGGATTAGGAATAGCCAATCAGAGACTTGAGATAGATGCAATTTGCAAGTTCAGGCGGTAGAAATCAGTTCAGTTGTTTGTAGACAGCGTTCCTAACTGGACGTGAGACGCGTCCTCGCGAAGTTTAATACGTATTCAGTGTGAGACAAAAATTCAATACGGCGAGAATATAAAGTTTACGTGTTTAAAAGTGCAATTAATTAAATAATGTGTGGCAGTATTTTATATCACAACACTGTGAATGCCAGAGTGATTGTAGTGTAAATTAGCATTATTGTATGACAATGATTTGAGATGTTTGTTAATTATAAGCATTGTTAGGAAATAAGTTTACACGGCCTGACTGAAACTGATAATAGGAGCGGGTAACAATGTAACGAGGAGGTGAGTTGTTTATTAATTAGAAGAGACAAGCAAATGACGTCAGATTAGCGCGCTTTTCTTAGAAATGGAGGGAATATCTTCCCTAGAGCATGTGTTCGTAATTTTGATTGGATATAAAAATAGACGCTAATGTTGGCGCGCTTTATTAACCAATAACAGCTCGATTATAATCTTTAGGCATATCGGGGTGAGGGAGTATAAATATATGAAGCCAGAGACAAGTATCGCTCAGTCCAACAGAATCATTCGCGGGTTATACGTCGCGTAGTTCTACAGAATAATTCACAAGGCTCAGTTCATCAGAATCATTCACGCTTTAAATGACGCGCAGTTCTACAAAATCTCTCGCGTCGTAAAGTTAGTTAAAAGATGTGAAATACGCGAATAAATAATGTGCGGCAAATAAGTGATGGTAGTTACATTCTAAAATATAACAGTTTCAGTCGGGCGTGTATCAAGAGTAAATATGTGAAATCAATAAAATGTGACGGCAATAAAAGTGTAAAAACAAATTCTTTTATCAGTGTTATCTTTAGTAACAACTCCTTTCCGTTTACACACCCTGTTCAAGAGATTTGCTCGACTGAATAATAATAATAATAATAATAATAATAGCTAGCCGGAGGACAAAGAACTAAAATTCAAAATAATAAAACAATAACTGTTGCTCAGCAATAAGATAACACGAAGTCACCGCGACAAATTGGCTCCCAGAACGTGGGACGAAATAACCAGGAAGGGACGAAAGAACCAGAACGTGGAGGGAATGGAGCAGTGAAATGAACTACAAGACGCAGATTCCAGAAACAAACCACAAGAACGACCGACGACGCGGTTGAGAAGACATCGTAATAACGAGAATAGAAGGCAACAGGGGAATTCGACTTCAGGACACCAAGACAGCGAGACGACGCAGATCCATTGTAGTACGACGCAGAGGCGACATATACATTTAGGAGAGAGGGGCAGGAAGCTGGACATCAATGCAACATCATCAGATAGCATCATAAAGGTCAGAAAATTGTAAATTTTGAGTATCCTGAAAGAAAAAAAATTGTGCGAAATTAAATGTTGTTGAGAAGTGGTAGGATTAAGAAAACAATGTCCACTAATAATACTGAAGAAATAATTATGGAAGGGGATAATGTAACAGTTAGCCGTAATTCAATGCAGCTTACGGAAAATAGCTCAAATAATGTAGTATTTGAGGGAGGAAACATTAGTGAAGAAAGTGAGAATAGAATAGCAGAAAATGTTAATTTTGATGGTGGTATGATGATAGAATTGCTGAGAAATTTTGGGAAAACATTAAATAAGAATATGGAAAAGAATAATAGGCAATTAAGGGAAGATATGGAAAAAAATAATGAGAAATTAGAACAAAAACTAACTCAGAACATGGAAAAGGGTAATGAGAAATTATAAAAAACATAGATCAAAACAGGGAAGATATGGAAAAGAATAATAGGGAATTAAGGGAAGATATTGGTAAGAGTAATGAGAAATTAAAAAAGAAAATAGATCAAAACAGGGAAAACATGGAAAAGAAATTTATGGAGCTAGATAGCAGTATGATAAGAATGAGAAATGAAAATCAGGAAATGATAGCAAGTGAGATAGGAAAATTTTCAAAGAAAATGTCAGACATGAGCAGGGAAATATCTAACCAAAAAATGAGGTTAATAATAAAATTGAACATGTTGACGTAAAATGTACAGAGTTAGGAAGTAGAATGAGTAGCATTTCAAGTGAGCTAAGAGAGATGAATGCAGATTTAATTCAGGTGCAAGTTAATTTCAGAAGGGAGATATCTGAAATTCAGAAGGAGTCGGAAACACAAAGAAATAAGTTGTCCGAAGAAGTTAAAGTTTTGTCTATAAATTTGGATAAAAAACTAACTTCTGAAATTAACAAGCACCAAGTATTTCAAAATGAGAAGAATAAAAAATTGGAACAGACAATAGAAAGTCTACAAGGTACTGTAAATAGGTTAGAATTGAATTCAAGGGTAAATATATGTGATGTTAATGTATCTGATGTACAGAATAATGATAGAGGTAGTTCCTCAGGTATGACTAATAATGTGAGTGATGCGGCGGCTGCATCCATAGCTCACGCTGAAACTCAGAGTGCACAAGTAACGTTAGAGAATTTAAATATGGGAATAAGGGATTTGCAAAATTATAATTATATCTTAAATTATTTACCACTTCCAAAATTTAATGAAAACTCCAATCCAGTACAGTTTATTGCAGACTTGTCAGAGTATTTTCAAATTAAAAAGATACCGGAAGCATTGAAAATTATAGTTGTCAAAAGATGTTTGGACCAGAAAACTTTAGATTGGTTACAATGGTATCAGGGGGTGAAATTTCATATGAATCCTTTAAGAGGTTCTTCATGAACAGATTTTGGAATGTTACGGTACAGCACAGAATACCAGCAATGCTTAGCCATGGACAATTTGATCCAGAGAGGGAATATCAATGACTGATTATTTACTAAAACATGCAAGTCAGGTTAGGAACTTGTTACCTCCAATCAATGAGGAAGATTTTGTGAGTTTGCTCACAAGGCATTATCCCTTAAGGATACAAAATTATTTGTTAATTGCAAAACCACGTAGTATCTTTAGGTGACAGAATTAATGTCAGCTTTGGAACAACAGGAAGAAGATATATCTCGAGAGTGGGAGCATAGATTTTTAGATATGCGAGATAGACGAAATTACCAAGGTAGTTATTATCACCAAAGCAGAGGACAAGACAGACGTCATGAGAATAATACCAGGCAACGGTACCAATCATACGTTCCAAATTTTGAAAGACCGAGGATAGATGGGAGACCAGGTCGACGGGAACAAATAAATTACGTCAGGACAGAAAGATTGCCGGAAAGAGGGCAAAATCAAGGAAGCCATTACGTCAGGCAAAGGGGAAATTTCACTCACTGGAGGGAAAACACTAACCGGGAAAGATCCGAAGAACGGCAAGAAAATTACGTGCCAAGAGGACATAATTTCAGAAATCGAGGATTTCGAACTCGAGGAAGGGGAACTCAAAACAATGGGAGCGAAAATGAGATAAATTTAGCGCCGGTTAGGAATGGTAGTCCCGTACATGAACATGGAAGTAACCAGGAAAACTGTCAATAGACTCCTGTGCAGTAGGTTCTCAGGACGTCTTTAATAATTCAGTATACATTACCAATACAAACAATATGCCTACACACACTCTGTAAGAAGATTGCAGCAATGAAAGATAAGGAGGAAAATTTCGAGTCACCTCATGTAAAGATAGAAATCGTGAAGAAAGAGATTATTGCAACTATAGATTCCGGTTCATCAGCTTCAATTTGTTCGCAGAAATTTTATATAAATTTGATAAATTAAGGTAACAAAATTATGGCTCTTCCCACTAGTAATTTAGTTTGTCGTGTTGCAATTGGAAGAACGACACAGGTCATAAAAACACAAGCTCTACTTAACATACTTATCGGCGGAGAGAATTTCGAGGTTATGTTTCTAATTGTAAACCATCTGATTTGTGACATAATTATAGGATGTGACTTCTTACATGAATATGAAGCACGTATAGATTTTAAACATGGGGAGTTAAAAATGACAAAAGACAATAGAGAAATAAAGGTACCGTTTATAAAAAAAAGTTTCCGTGATTGAGATGACAAAGGATGAGGAAAATCTTTGTGATCAGGAACTTTTTGTGCAAATAACAGAAACCGATGGAAACAATCAAATAAAACAAGTAGTCACAAGATTTGAAGGAAACACCACGCCATATTTTCAACAGCTAGTAGAAATGCCAGAGAAAGAGAAATTTACAACCCGAACAAAAGAAGACCGTGCGAGCGAGACAGACAACAACTGAGAAGAGAGGAGAAATGAGGAAATACTACACAAGTGTGAAGAAGCTTATAACATTACGAAAACCCAAAAAGAAATCCTTCATGACGTTTGATGAACAATAGTTCAGTATTTAGTAATATCCCAGGCAGATGTAACGTATATCAACATACATTTCAGGTAGAAGATGTGCCACCATATAAACATAAATATGATAATTTGCCTATAAGTCTTCGGGACAAAGCTAGAAAACTGATAAATAGCATGTTAGAAAATGGGATTATTGAGCGGAGTAATTCTCAATATATGAATTCAATTTGTTGGAGTATAAAACGAGATGGTAGTTTGAGATTAACATTAGATGGTAGATATGTCAACCAATATATGAAGCCAGATCATTTTCAAAGTGAAGGAATCGAACAAGTGATCACGAAACTTTCAAGAGGGAAATTTTTAACATCCATTGACCTCACTGCGTCATATTGGCAAGTAGAATTAGATCCACAAGTGCGTGATAACACTTCATTTCAATACTCGGGGATCCAGTATCGTTTTATGTAAATACCTTTGGTTTAAAAAAACTCAGGAAGTGGATTTTTGAGAACCATTCACAGTATATTTGGAAATTCTGCAGATGACTTTTTAATAAAGTATATTGACGACTTCCTCATCATTAGTCAAACATTTGAGGAACATATGAGTAATGTA
Source organism: Deroplatys truncata (assembly GCA_030765065.1). Taxonomy (NCBI): domain Eukaryota; kingdom Metazoa; phylum Arthropoda; class Insecta; order Mantodea; family Mantidae; genus Deroplatys; species Deroplatys truncata. Next base: position 289,792,263 of record CM060981.1, read on the forward strand.
CATTACGTGTTAAATAAACTGCAACAACATGGTATGACTGTAAACATACTAAAATCAAAATTTTGTGTCAAGGAAATAAATTTTCTGGGTTATGTAGTGGATGAACGGGGTATAAGACCTGGCCAGAAGAGAATTGAAGCAATAATGAAAATTCCACCATCAAGGAACGTAGAGCAAATTAGACGTCTCTTAGGGGTATTGAACTTTCAGAGTAAGTTCGTACCAAGGTATTCGGCCGAAATAGAACCACTGCGGCAGCTACTCCGAAAGAATATCAAGTGGAAATGGACAGAGGATCATCAGAAATGTTTTGAGAGGGTCAAAGAACTGTTTGCTAAGTCCATATTGCTCGAGAGGCCAAGAGAAAATTTGAAATACGAGATTTATGTCGACGCATCAATGCAAGGATTCGCCGGAATTTTAGGACAGCGAGACATCAACAATGAGTTCCACCTTATTAGTACAGCTTCTAGAGGACTTACAAACATTGAGCGGAATTCTTCGGTGACTCAGTTAGAAATTGGAGCACTCTATTTTTCATTAATTCGTTTCAAGACCTATATTTATCAGCAAAAGGTGAAAGTATATTCAGATCACATCAGCCTAACTTTCATCCAACGGTGTAGATTATGTAGTGGAAAACTTGCTAGATATATACACGCAATATCTGCATTTGATATTGAAATTATACACATTCCTGGTAAGAATAATACCTTCAGCGATTTACTATCAAGATTAAACTACAACCCACAAATTCCCGAGAATATTGAAAGGCCCAGAAATGAAGTCAAAATATTGATAATTGAAATTCCTTTAAGCAAAGACATGATATGAAAACTGAAAAATATAGGGGAAATTCAAAATGAAGACGCAAAACTATTTGAACTTAAAGGAAATGCACCATTAATTGAAGAGGCAAAGAAAGAAATTGTAGCAATTCGAAATGGAACATTATACAAAAAGCATGGAAAAGAAATGCCTAGTTGGAAGGTAATGGTTCCAAAAAAGCATGGAAAAGGAACTAATTAAGAATTTTCACGAAGGGTTAGCACACTCAGGGACGCACCGGACAACTTCTATGATTTTAGAAAATTTATATATATATATATCCAAATTGCGTCAGAAGGTTCGGAAATTTATCTCATCCTGCAACCTATGTCAGAAGGCAAAGCAAATGAATGCAGCATATGCATTTGAGACTAATTCGGTTATAAGGGATAAGCCGAGGTGCGTAATTAGTATTGACATTCATGGTCCTATATCTCCAAGTCAATTTGGAAACAAATATATATTTGTCTGTTATGATATATTCAGCAAATATGTAAGAATTTACCCTTTGAGAAAACCTACAAGTTTAGCATGTTTGAATAGGCTACTCATGTCATATGTGATAGAGGAAGGACCAATGCAATCCGTATTGAGCGATAATGCTTTGTCCTTCACAGGAAAAAGATTTATGGAGGGACTAAAAGAAAATGGCATTAAACAATATTTTTCGTCAAGATACAGACCGAACTCCAACCCAGTGGAGAGGGAAATTAAGGAAATTTCGGCTCTTCTTTAGATTACGTCCCGCAACTTTTTCCCGTATAAAAATCAAAGTCCAAAGGTACTTACTGCGCATGCGCTGAGATGAGTAGCAGACAATCTTCATTGCTACCAACATTGCTCCTGCAATCACACTAGTTTTTGTTGCCTAGTATCTAATCTAATCCAAAGTTTTGTCCTGATCTAAAACTAATATCTAATCCAAAGTTTCATTTACAGTTTGGAGCTGATGCACTAAACAACAGGATAAACTTTTCGAATATCCTCATTCAGTTCTTGGAAGGGATCTGCTAATCTGTTTTTTACGTCTTGCCGCCACAGGTATTCTGACAAATGGACATCCATTTGCGCGTTTCTGATGCCGCCCCTGGATAGGCGATGCCGGAGAGATCGCCATCGCGACTCGATATTGTTCGTGTGGACATTCGTTACGGGGTCCACAAAATGCTCGCTGTGGTTCACCGTCAGGTGCGCTGCAAAACCCCCAGCCATTAATCCATTATATCCGCCCCAACAGTCGGTGTGAATTGTGCTGCCGAATTCCACGTGTTCCTCAATTAATGCGAAGAGGGTGGCACCATCTCTTCTATTGTTGGGACACACTGTCATTCGCACTTCATTGGTGACCACGTCAATCATCCCTAGGATCCAGTTTCCTTCCACGATACGGCCGCGATGGTATTTTCTTCTCCCGATCTTGCATTCGTCGATTTGTAAGACGTGGCCGGCACCGCCTATTTTACCCCTGTTGGAGTACTTGTCGTCCATTGAGGAGATACAGACCTTTCGGCAGTAACTAAACCAATCGGCTATTGTTGCGTGGCTTATGTTACTATCACCGAGAGAACTTTGAATTACAGTTTGTTCGTAAGATAACTTACTTACGAAACTGTAAGCAAGAAGCAGCACTTGGGCAGGTGGCAGCCTTGAATTTTCTAACCACGGCCTTTTGCCACGGTCTCTGAAAACTGCTCTGCATGTCCTCTCCTACATGAAAATATTTGAAATTTTCGACCACGTTTTGTTACGGGATGTAGGACGGCATCACATTCCCGACATAACATCCGGGTTCTAAGCAAGCTTTCGTCGTATAGAAACTGCATACACTCTTGCTCATTGTTGCACAAAGGTGCTAGGTCAATAAAATTTATAAACCTCGCCATTGCTCGTACGAAACTTCCACCTAGTAAGTTTATATACTGACTGCCAAGAGCCAGGTAGGATACCCATTTTCAGATTTAACAGTAAAACTGCTTCCTTTCTAACAATAGTACATGTGTTGCGCACATGTGAAGTTTCAAACATCTGCGAAACAGATGCTTGGGGTGATTGTGCAGAAGTTGGTAGGAGATGCATTCACAACTAACGATGTTTGCAGCACTGCAATTACACGGAAACTTCGGGAGGTTTCGTCAGCTCTCGTACGCCTATCCCGTGTCGGACTTTGCCAGAATTCTTGCGGGACGTAATCTAAAGAATATTACCTAAGGGTGCTGTGTCATCGAAAACAAACAATAGTATGGATACGTGAATTTCGTTCAGAATCTACTCAATGAAACAGTAAACATTGTGACAGGATACAAACCATGTGAACTTAAACTAGGCAAGAAGATAAATACAATATGTAAGAAAATTCCAGATGAGCATTCGATACCACAAACGGAAGAAGAGTATTCCGACAAGCATTCGAAAGGATGAAGAAAAAATCCTTAAAAAGAAAAAGGAAACAGGAAGAAAAGAAAAGAAAGGAATGAAAGATCAAAATTGGAGATTTAGTTTTGGTTAAAACTAAGAAATTGTCTGATAAGGCAAATAAACTTTATTGGCGAATGTTTCTAAAATATCATGGACCATATGAAGTTGTTGAAATATATGGAACAAACACACATGAATTATGTAACCCAGCAAACCGAAAAGTAATTGGAAAGTTCCATATTGAAATGCTGAAACCATACAACATTGAGGAAAAATATGAACAGAAGACCAAGATGATGAAAAGTAAATTCAGGATAAATAATGCTGAACTGCAGAATAAAGTATTGGAATGTAAGAGGGTTAAATGTGTATATATGTCATAAGAAAGGAGAAATAAATTCAGGACTAAAATAAATGTTTAAAGGGAAAAAAGAACATTTTCTTAGTAAACAGTAACCACGTTTGAAATTAAGCATCTAATAATGAAAATTTAATTTCATATGAAAGTAAAAGTACGTAGATATAATTCAAAGAGTATTGTGAATATAAAGCACAAAACAATACAAAAAAGGGGTAAACATAATTAAAGCAAAACAATTATATAGCACACAGATAATGTGAAATTATGATCAGAATTAAGTAATGTAAATATATTTGTGTAGAGGATGAATATTTTGGTAAATATGTTTAATAATTACAAAATTCACCAGGTTAAAAATCTTGAGTGTATAAAGTTCTATGTCAATAATCTAAGAAAGTATAACCATTTTGTAACAGTGACCTAAATAGTTCAGGGTATAGCATTTGCTATATAAAAATTGTAATGTCAGATGTATGTATATAAACACATTAGACCCGAGCCAGTAAATAGTGGCGAGAAAAAGGCAAAATGTATGACGTGTGTTAAATGCGTGTGCAGTGTTAAGTGCAAGTGATAAATACCGTGTGTTACAAGATTTAGGAGACTAAAAACTCAATTATAAAATTTCCAAAAAAAGTTGTAAATGTTTATAATTATGTTTCTAGTGGGGCATATGTGGCAGTATTTTATATCACAACACTGTGAATGCCAGAGTGATTGTAGTGTAAATTAGCATTATTGTATGACAATGATTTGAGATGTTTGTTAATTATAAGCATTGTTAGGAAATACGTTTACACGGCCTCACTGAAACTGACAATAGGAGCGGGTAACAATATAACGAGGGGGTGAGTTGTTTATTAATTAGAAGAGAAGCAAATGACGTCAGATTAGCGTGCTTTTCTTAGAAATGGAGGGAATATCTTCCCTAGAGCATATGTGTTCGTAATTTTGATTGGATATAAAAATAGACGCTAATGTTGGCGCGCTTTATTAACCAATAACAGCTCGATTATAATCTTTAGGCATATCGGGGTGAGGGAGTATAAATATATGAAGCCAGAGACAAGTATCGCTCAGTCCAACAGAATCATTCGCGGGTTATACGTCGCGTAGTTCTACAGAATAATTCACAAGGCTCAGTTCATCAGAATCATTCACGCGTTAAATGACGCGCAGTTCTACAAAATCTCTCGCGTCGTAAAGTTAGTTAAAAGATGTGAAATACGCGAATAAATAATGTGCGGCAAATAAGTGATGGTAGTTACATTCTAAAATATAACAGTTTCAGTCGGGCGTGTATCAAGAGTAAATATGTGAAATCAATAAAATATGACGGTAATAAAAGTCTAAAAATAAATTCTTTTATCAGTGTTATCTTTAGTAATAACTCCTTTCCGTTTACACACCCTGTTCAAGAGATTTGCTCGACTGAATAATAATAATAGCTAGCCGGAGGACAAAGAACTAAAATTCAAAATAATAAAACAATAACTGGTGCTCAGCAATAAGATAACACGAAGTTACCGCGACAAATCTCACAGCTCTCTATATAAGTGAAGTATTATTTAATCGTGTGCAGGATTGATAAATGGAGTGAAATAAAAATTATAATTTGTGTAAGCCTACATTCTTCAGCCGCATCACTCTCTGCACAGAGAGATATGTTTCTACAAATTAATACTGACGCAGCCGAGGCAAACATAAATATATATAATGTTTAAAGAAACATAAAACACAACGTTGATTCTTAAACATTGGGGCAAAGGCCACCGGAGACTTAACAGCAGCAATACAAATCAACTCCTCCTAAATTAACCTCCTTCAAATTGGCGCCCAACGTGGGGCTAGAACAGGCGAAGAGAACTTCCGAAAACTCCAGAGAACTTCAGATAAATTCAAAATCAACATCATCCAAAGACAGCAACAGTTCTTGCAGGAGTACGCGGCACGCAGTCAACAATTCAACAAGAATCTACGAGGGAACACCAAAATAAAAAGTTTTCTAAAACACCCAGAAAATTCGAGTACTTTATAGTATATAATTGTCGAAATAGTTATGAAAATATATTGTTATTAAGATAATTTCATGCAGTTAAGAAGTGGTAAATTAAAATTGAGCAGTTCCAAACTAAATATAACAAAAGAAAATACACAAAAGAAAATGGAAACAGAAAACAATGAAAATATGGAAGTAGGAGAAGATAGGTCAGCCATTACAGATTACAATGTAAATTTACAATCAGAGCTAGAGGAAAGAAATAGGTTAGATGTAGAAGAACGGTTGTCTATAAATTCACAGGTAGGCATAGAAAGAGATAGCAGTAGTATGCAAGGTCAATCACATTTACATATGTTAGTGCAGGGAACAACAATAGAAAGAAACCCTCGTACATCTAGCCAACAAGAGCCAGAAAACTTATCACAACAAAATATTATGTGGCTTCTAAAAGCAATAACTGAAACTAGTACACAATTAAGTAATAGGTTAACTGAAACTAATACAGAGCTATCTAGTATAAAAACGATCTAGCTAAGCAAATAGAAAATTGTATGAAAGAAAGTAAAGCTGAAAGCAAGAGGATAGAAGTGAAAATAGAACAATCTTCTGAAGCATTTCAAAAAGATATAGATTTAAACGTAAATAAAGGTTGCAAGCAGCCAGAACAGAAATTGTCAAGCCATATTGGTAAAAATATAACTGAAATGGAGTTGAAGCTTACTAATACTAAACAGGGTATATGTAATAAGTTAGATAAACGGTGTGAAGAATTAAAAACAGTGGTAGAAAATACAAATACAGATCTTGTGCAAGTACAAATAGATTTAACAGGGAAAATAAATAAAATGCATGAAATGGCAAAAATAAAACAACGCAGAAGCAATAAAAGGATATACAGGGTAAGGACAAGTAAAGTCAATGATAGATGAAATTAAAGATGAAGTACAAGAAAGTAGCAAAGAAATTGATAAACTTAGAAATAGTTTTGAAAATTTAAGTACCAGTGTACCAAAAGTAAACGCAAATGTAGCTAGTTTTGTAAATGCTAATCAAATGCATGGCAATAATACAAGTGCAAAAAGAACTGTATCACCTTTGTTAACTAATAATACAAACAGACGCTACTGCTTTTTTTTTATCATCAGCCTCTCAAACACAAAACAATAATGACACACATGCGCATGTACCAAATCAGATGTCGAACTATTATTCTGTGCTAAATGAATTACCGTTAACTTATTTTAATGTTTCCTCAAGTCCAGTACAATTTATAGATGATCTAGTAAAGTATTTTAAATTGAAAAATGTGCCTGAAGCATTAAAAATGATACTTGTTAGAAAATGCTTGGATAACAAAACCTTAGAATGGCTGCATATGCTAGCAGACAGTGACATGGATTTTGAAACATTTAAAGTTTTAATGATGAATAAGGTTTGGAATACAACTGTGCAACATAAAATTAGGGCACGTCTAAAAAGTCTATGGCACAAGAAGAAAAATAAAAATAAAATAAAGTATCTGAAACATAAAAGGGGATAGCAATGTAATTTAAAAAATGTATAATATCTTTACTAAATGTAACAAATTGTCAATATAACAAAAGAGAGTTTAGATAAAAATATGTAATAGAAGAAAATCCATTGTTAATAAGAAAAACATATTAAACCTAAATAGCAACTGCATTTATATTTTGTAACGTATAAATTGTAAGAAATATAAAAAAATGTTTAAGAAATAAGTTGTAAAGAAAGGATAACAAGTGTTAATATGCCTAATTAAGTGTTAAATGTCTAGCAAATAAAATACTTAATAGAGGCTGTGTTAATGAATAAACAAACTTCACTTAGGTCATTGAACACCAGATTATTGACCTTACACCAGGTCGTTGACCTTAAACTTGTCGAACATGTGGCACAACAAAATAAATATGAAGTATTTTGCTATACACGAGTGTAGTGAAAAACTAGTGAGTGTTAAATAAAAGTGACAGTGAAAAATAGCAAGTATTATAATAAAAAGGTTATGTTTCTTTCTTTCAGGAGACTTTCAGAAAATATTTAAAAGTTTAAAAAGACAAAACAAAAAGAACAATTTTTAAATATTTCTAAAAGGGGGCAATTTGAGGCAGTATTTTTAACTCTTAAAAATATTTCAATCTAATTATATAATATAAAATATAACAACAGCCCGCCTTAAAGCAACATGTGTATAAAATAGCATAAAAAGATATGTAACAGTCATTGTATTAATGTTAATATTATTGTGTACATGTTTAATAATATTATGTGAATGTATTACGTAATTTAATAATGTAGGAACTGTGAGAATACAGGTCAAAAGTTGCTATTAATGAGGTAACCTTGAGGCAATAATGAAAGTAACAATGCTACTAGTAATTCTTGGAGTAACAATAATGTAATTTTTGAGACGGTTTATAAATACCCAATCAACAACCAGAAAAACCTGAAAGTTAAATAAAATTATTCTATTGGATTAGGAATATCCAATCAGAGACTTGAAATAGATGAAATTTGCAAATTCAGGCGATAGATATCAGTTCAGTTTCTTGTAGACAGTGTTCCTAACTGGACGCGAGACGCGTCCTCGAGAAGTTTAATACGTATTCAGTGTGAGATAAAAATTAAATATGGCGAGAATATTATAAAGTTTACGTGTTTAAAAGTGCAATTAATTAAATAATCTTACAGCTCTCTATATAAGTGAAGTTTTATTTAATCGTGTGAAGGATTAATAAATGGAGTGAAGTAAAAATTATAATTTGTGGAAGCCTACATTCTTCAACCGCATCACTCCCTACAAAGAAAAACATGTTTATACAAATTAATACTGATGCAGCCGAGGCAAACATAAATAAATATAGTATTTAAAGAAACATAAAAATACAAAGTTGATTCTTAAACATTGGGGCAAAGGCAACCGGAAAGTGAACATGGGGGCGATGGCCACCGGAGACATAACTGCAGTAATAGAATACAACTCCTCCTAAATTAACCTCCTTCATTTTGCAATACTTATGTTTTCTCAAATGAGAAATCGTTTTAAAAAATACATGCAAAATACACATACGTTTCTTATTCATAAAAGTATTTGTATTGCTTGAGCTCCGGGTTCATTTTCCGGCGGTGTTCAATGTTTTTTAATTCCACACTCAACTTTATTTTGAAGCAGTATCAAATATTACCGAATAGAGTTCGATCCTACCATCTCAAGTCACGTATCAGTCTTATCTACGATTTATATCTCCCATAGTATTCACAGGTGTGGAGAAGTTATCGCGTTCCTGAAAAGCGAAGTGAAATGTTTGGAAATCCAGTGCCATTAAGGTGAAAGAAACCGAAGTCACCGAATATCTTTGAAAGCGGAATGGCCCCTCGTAATCAGGTATGCGAGGTTGGGTTTACCCACCTTAGGGGGTATACAATATATTTTGCAGGGGTGTTTAAGACGGGAGTATAACTCTCTGGCGTATCCAATCCCGGGAAGATAACGGTTTCACTGCTTAAAATCTCGAGTACTTCATGTAAAATTATTTCAATTATAAATAGGGGAGGGGGTCTGTTCTTTTGTGAATTTAATATACTCTGCAATGTAAGGCTGCGATTATACGTCATCTGTAATATTTAATTTTGTAAACAATACCGATAAGCGAGGTGGAGGGTTCTTAAACATGTTTGGTTACACAGAGGAGGGGTGCCAGCCTACCATATCATCAATGAAGCGGTAGTTACAGTCCCTCTCCTGCAAAACCTTATTCCAGAGGAAATACATGTTTTGAAGTTCGCTGTATTTTACCTCGAGTTTGCGAAAATGTACGTTTTATAGTCGCCATGCCCATGTTATTTACATTTTTACTTTTCCGATAAGTACGGTCTTTCAGGATGTTTGATTTCACTTCTCGAAGCCTTCATTCTTAAAAAACGTTTTAAAACGAATATCCAATTTATATTTGAAGCGCCCATGGTTCGAATTTCCGCTAGAGTACCCAATACACTTTCGACATCATAGGTTTGAAGTTCTCCTCCTTGAAAACCTTATTCTAGAGGAAATAATGTTTTGACGGCCCCCTGTATTTTACCTCAAGTGTTCGAAAATGCGTGTTTTAAAGTCCCCAGGTCTATGTTATTTATATTTTTGCAATACTTGTTTTCTCAAATGAGAAATCGTTTTAAAAATGCATACAATATGCACCTACGTTTCTTTATTCATAAAAGCGTTTGTATCGCTTAAGTTCCGGGTTCAAATCCCGGCCGTGTTCAATGTTTTTTAATTCCACACAAAAGTTTATTATATCAATTAGTATTAAATATTACCGATCAGAGTTCGATCCTACCATCTCGAGTCACGTGCCAGTCTTTTCTATGATTTTATCTCCCACAGCATTCATTGGTGTGGAGATGTTATCGGTTCCTGTAAAGCGAAGTGAACTGATTGGAAATCCGTACCATTAAGGTGAAAAGAAACCCAAGTCTTTGAATATCTTTGAAAGCGGAATGGCCCCTCATAATCAGGTATGTGAGGTTGGGTATACCCATCTCAGGGGGTATACAATATATTTGACAGGTGTGTTTAAGACGGGAGTGTAACTCTGACGCATCCAATCCCGGGAATGTAATGGTTTCACTACTTAAAATTTCGAATATTTAATGTAAAATTGTTTCGATTAGGGAGGGGGAGGGGAATGTTCTTTTGTGAATTTAATATACTCTGCATTATAAGGCTGCGATTACACATCACCTGTAATATTTAATTTTGTAAATAATGCCGATCAAAGAGATGGAAGTTTCTTAAGCATGTTTTGGTTACACAGAGGAGGGGTGGCAGCCTGCCATATCATCAATGACGCGGTAATTATATTAAGGTAGTGGTATGCTAGCACAAAAGACGAAGAGTGAGAGAGTGTGTGTGGACGGCGGCTTGCGTCCAGCCATTTAGGGTACGTAATACCAGGATTCAAAGACCTAGAGGGCGATGTAGCTTTTGTTAGTGGTTTAAGTCTTTGAAATCAATGAGGCGAGATGATGTTATATACGGACGAACATTATCTGATTGACTGACAAGCACTTAGAGATGCAGTCTGTTTCCGTATTAAATCGCATGTCATTACACATGCAATCAATTGTTCCCTCAATTAAACTCATTACCCGACTCATTTAATATACAAATTGAATCAAATTCGACGAGAATAACGTGCAACCAGCTATTTAGAACTTTAGCGGCGGGGGCTTCACCCACACAAAGGAGTGGAATGGGACTTCCTGTGTCGGGAAAAAACTACAAAGTGCTTCAAAACATTTGTAAACATGCTCAATTAAACTAATCAGATTACACGGTCAATTATTTGTCGGCGTCTTTGTGGCCCAAATCTATTCCATCGATTTAAGGGGTGGTGGCACGCGACTACGGGGTCTGATTCACATTTCATACAACATCTGTCAACGCTTGTCAATCAAATCTGACAGCTGCATGACACGTCCATTAGCGGGTTGCCGGAGTAGCATAAAGAGGGGAGAGGCGGGTGGTGGTAATCACATAACAAAGGTTATGTGATTACACAGTCAATCGGATTACACATCTTATCAATCGGTGGTATCTCTTTTGGCTCTGAAATCGAATATTATTACTACTTGCAGGATACAGAGTTGCGTGCGTTTTTAGAAAAGTACACTGGCAAACCAATTCCGAATTTTTCGGCGTTACGTAAGTACAATGTATAAAAATGTTATAAGTGCATTGATAGTCTAAGAATGTACCTAAATAAATGCAACATATGGGTTTCTATGGATGAGACGACAGATGCTGTTGTACGATTTGTGGTAAATGTTGGAGCATTGGATTCAGAAGGCCCCATTGGACCGTATCTTCTAACACGTGAGTTAATCAGTGTTGCGAATTATTCTAACGTAAATGCAGGTTTTGAAAGCGCCATGAAGACACTATGGCCATCGGGAGTATAACACGATAAAGTACGTCCATTTGTTGCGCATGCAGCTGCCTATATGGTAAAAGCAGGATTCCATTTGCAAATCAGTTACAGAAACCTAATACATGCCACGTGTCTGGTCCATACGTGCCACAAATTTGCAGAAGAGGTACGACCTCAATTTCCTTCCGTTGATAAGCTTATAGGGAATACCAAGATGGTCTTTGTGGAAACGCCTTTACGTGTGGTATTATTTCGGAATCTCTATTCCGGTATTCCTCTTCCCCCCGCACCAGTTCTGACACGATGGGGTACATGGCTGGAAGCTTGCGAGTACTATTGTAAGAATTTTGATGCCGTTAAACACGTGATGCAAGCGTTTGATAGTAACGCCGCAGCTGTGATAAACTCAACCCAAACTCTTTTATGTGATCCTGATGTTAAACGTCAGTTGACACACATTACCTTGAATTTTGGATTTATTCCTCTACAATTCAAACTTTAGAAAAGTCTGAAGAATTGGTTAAATAAATTATCGTTATGAAAGAAGTTATCGACAAGCTGAATGGTATGGAAAATGGCATTGGAAAAAATAGCTTCGAAACTGAAAAAGATTTTACAGTAAAACAGTGGATACCATAAACTCCGTAACATCGTCTAGTGATTGCAGACGAAAACAGTGCTTGAAAACACCCAGATATAGACAAAGTTGTGCAACATATTTTACGTACGCACCTGTGGTTTCAGCAAATGTGGAACGCAGCTTTTCTTACTATAAGCCGTGTTATTGGAAAGGAGACAACCATTTTTTTCTCTAAAACCTCAAAATGTGGGTTCTAACTCAATGTACCTAATAAATAAACTGACATAGAATTTAATCCATGTGCACAATCTGAAGTAGCGTTTTACATTAATGATTTAATAAAGACGTTTCAGTTATATAAGTCAGCTGTATATGTTATACATAAAGTTGCAGAAATAAAGTAAATTTTCACAAGACATACGTAATTCTTCTTGTATAGACTGTACCGCGCGGGGTCGAAGTCAGCCCTTATTGCTACACCGTGACCCTTCCTATTTTATACGCTTTCCTCGCGTAGCGACTGTAATGTCGCAACCCGAGTCACAACAAAGTCACGAACAAAAATGTTAATGATGATAATGCGTTTGATATTAACAAACAGGCGCAGTGGCACTTCACACACCACCGCTCTGCACCACAGGCATTTGCCAATTCCTTGGTGTTCGGAAGAGTATGTTAACCAGTGGCGTGCCATCCATAGAAGCAACGAAAACAATGCTTCCCCTCCCGGTTGCTGAAGCGAAAAGAGGAAATATACAGACAAATTAGAAAGGTTTTTTTATTATTAAGACTTAGAATATTTTAAAATAGTGCTCCGCGAAGAGAAACTGCTTCCTGACCTGCCGAAGAGGCCGATATATCAGCCGGACAGCCACCCTTCAGCTCGGACGAATTGCAAAGTAGTTGTTTATTTCCGTTGGAGTTCCGGACATGGGAAGCGCTTGCTTGCTGCTTCTCGGCAGGGTTTAAGCTAGAAAATGAAACATTGTCGCAAAAATGGGCAGATAAAAATTTATATTTGTGCAAAATTCTGCTGGTAGAACATTTTGTGAATTGTACTATTAATGAGCGTTTTAAAAGTAAAGTATATGTATATTGAATTGAAGCCAACAGTAATCTGTTAAATTAAATTTTATTATCTTTTAATATTCACTTTTACACATATAGATCCACACATTTCACATCATATCTACTGTAAACGGTCAGTATTGATTTGCACATTTCGCATCACATTAGAATACTCGGTTTTTATGCATACTCTACACACTAAATGCCTTTTCAGAATCAAAGTCATTGCGAGATGGCCCTTCAACATTAATTATCAGAAGTTTGCTAACTCTTTCTACAGAGAGGCGATTTCTGAATTCTTTTTAATATTGTTCATGCAACTAATGTATCCCTCACAGTCAAGTGTGTGTAGGGGAATAGTAGCGGTGTATTCTACAGGGTGATTTATGAAGAACTGACACATTTATTTATTTAATTGTTTCAAAACAAGTTATGCTAGCGACAATAACATTCGGTTTTCACTCAAAAAGTATTGAACTATCAATTTTCCTTAATATAAGAAGCAAATTAAAGAAAACTTTTAAACCTAAGTAAAAAATTAAACATAAAGGTAAAAATCTTTTTCATGCTAAAATAAGAGTTTAAATTAATAAGGATGAAATGCTGAGGAATTTTGGGAGATTATTTACCTCTATAGCAAATGTTGAAAATGTCCTCCATCCTGCATAAGGCACAATTCAACACGTGATTCCATGTTACTGGCCACTCGCTGGACGACTTTGTTACCAATAGCTTGAATATCCTGTGTAATGTTGTGCTTCAGATAGTCCAATGTCTGGGGACGTGTGGCATAAACCCTGTCTTTTAAGTAACCCCATAGAAAGAAGTACGACGATGTCAAATCCGGAGATCTCGGTGACCACAGGTTCTTGGAAATGATCCGGTCGTCAAAGAAACTTGCAATTAGTGCCATGGATTCATTTGATGTATGGCATGTAGCGCCGTCCTGCTGAAAATACCCTTATCTCAGCTCTACATTGTCTAGTTGCTCAGCAAACTCCATGAAAATACATCGGTACTCTGCAGTGTTCACATTGTTTAAAAAAATTGGTACCACTATTCTTTGTGCGGATATTGCGCACTAAACTCCGATTTTAACCGGGTGCATATGTGACTTCACACAGCTGGATAAATGGAACCATGCTTCATCTATGAACCATGTGATGGACAATATGGCAGGATTTTGCACAATGAACGCCTAAAACCAACGACAATAATTCAGTCGTCTATCCTTACCTTGTTCCTGTAACTGATGTACAACCGTATTCCTATACGGTTTTAGGCCTGCACTTTTCACAGCTCTCTGACACATTGAGTAGCTGTATCCTGTCTCCGGCGACAAGCATCTTAACGCTTTTTTGTGTGATTGATCCAGTCGTGCTCTTACGTCAACAACAACCGTGGGAAGCCTAGATGAACGAGTTTTGCCTTTTTCACTCATCAGAGGTACAGTGGTTTCCAATTTGTTTACCAGTCCCGTATTGTGTTTCTTTGGGCAGGATTCCAAACACAAAATTCTCTCTGGCATGCCCTTTGAGTAGCTGTAATTTAATTCGTAATCCAGTATTGCTTTACAAAGAAGAGTCGTTTATTTAATGTGTATTCCATTTTCACGTTGACTAGAACAAAATCTCAGAAAACAGTTGCCAACAACAAAACTAACAATTACGAACAAAACATGAACATCTGCGCATCTAGTGACAGGCAATCGAAACTCCAGAACATTCCGCTTAATTTGATGCTAAAATAGGGGTGGGTGAATTTCGAACGGAATGGTTGAAGAAAGAAATGTGTCAGTTATCCATAAATCATCCTGTATAATTAAATCCACGAGGGAATTGTCACTCATCTTATTAACACAAATGAGCTCTACCAGCTCTTTGAAATTCAGTCCTTGCATCTACTGTTCAACACCTACTTAAACAATGACCATTCCAGTAACAGATCATTTAAATTCATACACGTGGCAGAATTAATTAGTGCATATATTTATGTGATTTCGTTATTGCCACAACCGCCATCATTTCTGTAGTTTTTAGGATACAGTGTATTAAATACTTCAATCTTATCTAAATCACCTAGTCCCTCATTTAACCCCTAATTAATCAGGTGTGGTGTGTTAGACCTCAGAGGTTGGTAGTACCATTTGTTTCTTTCAAACTAGCCGAGTTACAAAGCTGCGCGGACACATAATCCTATACTGTTGTCTGTTAGTGCCGGTGTGTTATTTCGTTTCAGTTTCCCTAATAGGTGCAGCTTTGTGGCTTGCGATATTTTCTACGTGGTCTGGGAAACTACACCTGGGTATCAGTTATGTCATCGGTGGCCGGTCCTTCCGGAGGTATTAAGGTGAATGATTTCGATTTTGATGGTACACAATGGCAATGGTTAGAGGAAGAAGTAGGTGATTGTGATGATAATGGTGATGAAGAATTTGTGCTAGACACTTATCATAATTTGGCATCTGAATTGGAGATTACCGATGGTGAGGGAGAATGCAATGAACAGGTTTCGCAAACTAACAGTGATGAGGTATGCGAATCCAATGGTTTTCCAAGAAACTTTTATGGAAGAAATCGATTCAAGTGATCAGGTAAAGAAGCACTTCCTTCATTTAGAACAAGGCAACACAACATTATCGTGCACCTTCCTGGTTTACGTCGCCAAACACGAGTGAAAGAAGAAGCTACTCTGAGCGAGGTTTGGAATTTTCTCATTACAGATTCTGTGTTACAAGGTGTGGACAAACAAAAATTAGAAAAGGAGAACAGAAATAAAAGAACAATTCTTAATATCATGTGCCTGACTGATGCAAAGGAGTGGATATCTTCACAATGCCTACCTATACACTGGGAAGGATTCTGATGGTATAACACTTACAAATGAGGAACGTAAACGTCTGAAACCTACACAAGCTGCTATTCGGCTGTCAAATCATCTTCAAAATTCCAACAGGAACATCGCCGCTGATAATTGGTTATGATTAATAGCTGGTGAAATTACTGACGAAAAGACCATCTGGCATTTTTAGGTGCTCTGAAGAAAAACAAGACACAGATACCGTACGAATTTATACCACAAAAAACTAGAGAAGTGGATTCAGAACTCTGTGGGTTCAGTAATAATATGACGCTGATTTCCCATGTACCAAAGAAGAATAAAGCAGTGTTGTTGGTATCCTCCATGCATCACTCTAGGGGCATAGAGAGTGCAAGTGATCATTGCCTACTACAACAAAATAAAGGGTGGTGTTGATTCCCTGAATGGAAAATGTGCTTAATAGCTGTGGTAGTCGAACTCGCCGATGGTCAATGGCAATCTTTTACAGAATCATAGACATCAGTGCAGTAAATGCATATGTGATGTAGGCTCTTACAAAAACATTCTGCCACTTTCCAATCACATTTCATGAAAATGCTTGCAAAGGAAGTCGTTAAACCATTTAGGAAAATGCGAGTTACTAACAAATACCTCAGTATTGAAACTCGAGCCTGCATTTGGAAAGTTTTGGGTGTTCAGAAGGAACTACCATGCTTTAAAGAGAAACTTCAAAAGCGGAAAGTTTGCTATATGTGTCCTTCCAGCAAAAGAAGAAAAACTGCATACATATGCCGCTCTTGCAGGAAACATATGCCTGGAATGTACTGTAAAAACTTGTAAAAATTTTCACCATAAATACAAATATGTGTCTGTGTATATTTAATGAGCAAGGCAAAGAAGACTTGTAATTATAATAGAAGTGTGTAATAGAGAGCTCATTGAATTCATATCCTTAATATGTTGTTTGTAGTTTTATAGAATAAACGTATTTATTCTAAAATTCTTACTTGAATTACGTAAATATGTTCCTAAACTACCAATTTCTATAAACAAAGAATAAAAAACAGAGTTAAAACCATAACGCATTGGGATTTTGCATATGTATTGAGCAATCTCTTAGATTATGTCACTTGTGATTATTAATATTTCCAGCTATTTGGTTGATCTGTTTTGGAAGTTTCAATGTTATGATTAATGTTGTACTTGAAGGTATTAATTAAAATGTTTAAGCATTCCAGGGTAATTATTTAACTTCCGTGTAATAAACCTTTTTCAGACCACACCTGAATAGTTACGCGAGTAACCTTGGTGATTAAGGGTTAAATTTATAAGCAAATTATCTAAGAATTCACAAATCATGGACTTAACAACGCTCCTAAGCTGCAGTGAATCCTGTATTATCTTTCTACGAAGCTCGAACTCATCTTCTTGAAATTCTGGAGGTTCTTTATCAAGAAAACAACTGTAATTTTTAAACAGGTTTCAATTGAAGGTAATCAAGCACTTGTATGCACGAGTTTACGCAAATTTGCATGCACTCTGGATCTAAATTTCACTTTTGAAAAGTTAGACACAATTTGATAACAAGAAATATGACATCCCTCATAAAAGATAATAGTGACACAAATTTTAGACTGCATGTTTTTAACAAGAAGCGCTATTGGTCTTTTATCTTTTTCCAGTACAGATACCAAAGAATTCTAATTTACATATTGTGAATTTACCGCCTCTACCAATGAGAGTCAGCGAATGGCAAAAGTTTTAAACAACTTTTTTCCTTGGCTTATCAAGTATTTCTATTCAAGTATTTTAGGTATATCTTTCAATACTCTGGAATTCTTTGGTGACTGTTCAAAACAGCTAAATATTCTGTTTAGCACATCTTGAAACTTCAGAAGCTCCAAACAGTGTTCTGTTGCTTGACCAACTACTAGAGCCAACCGATGGGCCACGCAATGCACAGATAATATATGGGGATAATTGTTTTTAAAAAAACGTTGCCATCCCAGATCGAACCCCTGTATAACGTGTGCACCATCAGTAGCAACTGAGGATCACTTACTCTTATAAATGCCATGCCTATCCAAAATTTCTACAACACATGATTGTCAGCGGACACAGTGTAAAGTAATGCGTGTACATTTTCCACTTCTGCACTATTATCACATACATGATTACGGTTTCTGTTTGAGTAATGTCAGTATACCAGTTTATCATAATTGAATACCACCTGGCTGACTATTTTCGACAGAATACCTTCAATAATTATTTTACATACTGCATCCTCCATATCATGAATACTTTCGCTATTGTGTAGATGATTTTCATAGCGGCTACTACACTTTCCTCGGCGTTTTTACAGGATGCAGCTGAGGCTTTGACAAAATTTAGTGTCTCTAACGATTCTCGAACTGAATTCTTATGGTCCAAAGGGATTTCATGCCTCCTTAATGTATCGGCTGTGACAATATGATATCCTGAATGTAAAAGAAAAATAAAGTACATTTAGTGGTCACGGATTTACTCGTACCTAGCTTAGAACCAGAAGCAAGATATACCTGTAATATATAGAATCCAAATTATTTATTAACGCAGGAATAATTTATAACTGCATTAACAAATTAATTGGGTCGACATATTTGAACCGGGAGCATCTTTTTCACGGAACCTAATTTGATTAGATATAAAGAATGGTTTTATAATTATAACTTGCGTTGACGTCTATATTAAAATGCTGTTTTAAACTGTTCTCACGTTTGTTGTGAATGTTAATACTACAGCTTACCTGATGATGACGATAAACAGTTCTTTTTCATGTTCCCGCACAAGCTACACACAAATACTGGAATTTCTCCAGAATACTGCACTTTGTACCACTTATATAACACTTTCCACTAATTGTTCATTTGGAATGCCTATTTTAGATCAGGTTTTGTTTCTTTTATGTCCAATTTTAGTTTCGTTGGCACTAGGACTTCGTTCTCTTTTCTCCCTTAAAACAAATGTACCCATCACTTCTTAAAAAGCACACGCATACACAGCCTACATTTGACAAGAACGAGTGAACCACGCAAACCAGATCAGAAATGTCTCTGTGACAGATTGTTACGGCTTGTTGAAAGGTTGTGTTTGTAGTCTCTTACAAAGAAGCGGCATATAGTTTGTTTCTGTGGCAGATTGTTGTCGAATTTTTGCGAATGCTCTTTTTAAGTTCGTCGCATTCTTCGACCTCGAGTAGCAAAAGCGACTAACGTAAACCCTTTTCCTCGGTCCCTACAAGTGGCTGTGTTGGATGTGAAATTGTTTTAAAGTAATTTGTGCTGAAAAATTTTAATGTGCGTTCTGCAGTAAATTAGTATTTCTGTTCCTGAAAACAGCTATGCTATTTTAACTTATTTCAACTTCAAAGTATGTGTTTTTGCAAGTAAATATTACGCTAATAAGGTGTTTTCGATGCATGTTCAGAAAGCAACACGTGGTTTGTTGTACAGCTGGTGTGGACCGAGTGACCGACCGACCAGCAAGTGCGACCCAGATGTACCGGGTAGACGCTGTGAGAGGGGAAAAACTACAACAATGGCTCCACAATTTTCAACGTGCATTTGTGAAAATGAAAACATTTGAAATCGTAGAATTGGTTCTCTGGACTTTTTAGAGAAGAAATGAATAATCGAAGTATGGCGACCAATAAGTGCATTGCAGTGGCGTAGCATGCTTTTCAACGTGGGGAGACACCGCAGTTACCATAGGGAGGCAAAATACTCCAAGAAATGAACAAAACGAAACACATATTTGACAACAAATAACAGTACTACTACTACTACTACTACTACTACTACTACTACTACTACTACTACTACTACTACTACTACTACTACTACTAATGATAATAATAATAATAATAATAATAATAATAATAATAATAATAATACATTTTAAAATCGAGCTGATATATCAGACTACTGTGCACGTATTAACAACCTGCGTAAGAAACGATGATAAATTTGAAGAACTCCAACCACCAGGAACAAAGCATTTATATTTTCTTGTACACAAGCGTAATGCACCTGACTTTTATTTTCCACGGAAGTGTCTATAACTCGTTCTACAAACATCTGATCACTGGATAGCTCTCCAAGTTTTTTTCAATTGCTAACGTGCTCATACACGACAGTCGCGTGTTGGACGACATTGGATTCCTTAAATAATTCTTCACTCTTTTAAGAGCACTCATGCTTCGCTCATTGCTTGCTGTAGTTGCGGGTAGCGTCAAAACCAAACGCAGTAACTTTGTTGCTTCCTTTTAAACTGAATCTAAATCATTGTTAACAATGCATTTTAGGAGCTTCCGTGGAGATATGTTTCTTCTCATCAGCGTAAATGTTACACCGTTCATTTTCAAGTTGTTCTTAATTAAAAAAGGGATACGGTTCTAATAAATTAAGCAGTTTCAGCTTTGGGAATCCCTTTTGGTAGTCCGGGAGAGACCTTTCATTCAGCAATTTGAATTTGGGGAAAATCTTAAAATCTTCTTTCCATCTGAACAATTTGTGAATTCAGTATCTCGTAAGTTAATACCCTCAGCCTTATTTACTGATTGTCATATATTAAACTGACATTCAAACCCAAGCTTGTATTTAATGCATTCTTAACTCTTGAATCTTTCTCAACACAGTTGTAGCAAGCAGTTACGGCGACAGTAGCTTTTGACTGGAGAACATTAAAGAGATTATCAACATAAACAAAGCATACTCGGTATAAGTAAAGCAAGTAGATAAACACAGGATCATCCACCCGTCTCTTCAATCCCACAGCACAGTTCAACGACTCTGGGTCCCACTGAGAGTCTATATCGTCAATGCTGTCATTAAAAACACTGTATAGTTCTGAGAAATGGTTTGATATTGTTGGAACTGCCCTGAAACGAAAATTCCAGCTAGTATTGGTTGCATGTGACAATTTAAATTTCAGTTAACAATACACTTCGTTTTGATGACTTGCTGAAAAAAGAACGAAATGCAGTAAGATCGCTTACAAATATATGACGTACTTGTATGGTTTTAGAGGCATACGATAGTACCAAACTTAATTGTTGTGCGTAACAATGAATAAATAGCGCATATGGACAAAACTGCTTCACGAGTTGTAGTCCTCTTTCTCTGCCAGTTATTACTGTTACTGAAGCGCCGTCATATGTTTAACTAATCACCTTTCCTTCCACATTCTATTCTTTCGATACGGCCTGCATAATTTTTTACAAACCTTCAGCAGTTTCATCTTCGGATACGTTGTAAAATCCAAGGAATCTTTCTTCAATTCTATTTTCAATACAGCATTCAAAATTATACTCAGTTGACTCTTACACGACATGCCAACTGTTTCATCAGCTCGAATCAATAAGAAACTGCAGTCTTGAATTTTAGCCTTTAGTTTTTCATTAACTGACAGATTTATAATTTCAATTAGATCATTCTGAATATCTGGAGAAGTTCCTTTAAAAGCTGAAGATGATGATAAACGATCTCAGATTATCTGCTCCTTTGAGCTAGCAAATCCAACAATTCCAGTAATTATATCTGTTGCTGGAGAATTCGTCTTCATGATGGCCACGAAAGGCTAGTTATTGTTTACAAAGAAACACAATTGCTTGAATAAGACGAACCAATACTCTCCTGTTGGGTGCAACTTGTTCGTTATGTTTCACTGTTGCCAGACGAGTGACTTCAGAAAGGGCGTGTTCAATTAGGCTTTTGGCTAATATCTGAAAATATTCTTTGTTCTGCAGGTGACGTTTTGATTGATGCTTTTGCGCTTTCCTGTCAAAGAGTCGTCCTCAGTGGACTAGTGGTACCGTGCTAGCCTCTAGTTCCCAAGGTCGTGGTTTCAAACCCGGCGGAGAGCGATGGCGTTTTTCGGGCGCAAAAATCCTCAGCTTGGCGTCCTTCGGAAGGGAAGTAAAGCCGGTGGTCCCGTGTCGTAGATTTACGGCACGTAAAAGAACTTCAAGCCTGACAGAGGCCTCTGAGCAAAATTACCGGTCTTTCACGCCCAATATGGAATAGGACGCTAAGAACCATAGAAGTTAAAGAGCGTCCATAAATAAAAATCAATTTATTTATTTATTTCCTGTCAAAGTTCTTTATTGTATAAATGCCTTCATTGCACCATTCCTTTTCACACCAAATAAAAGGCACATATAACAATACAACTTCTTATTAACAGCTATCGCAGTAGCCTTTATACTTCTCGTACCAGCCAGTCTTCAGACTGAATGTAGGAGTTAAACTGAATGTAGGAGTAGGTCTTGTGTCCTTTAATTCGCATTTTTTACATAAGTTAATAATACAAATTCTACAAGGACTTCTTGGGTCACTCATGTTGGCAACACAACAAATGTATGCACTAAAATGATACAAAGGCTTATCTTGAACACAAACAGCGCTTCGCTTAACACAGGTTTAAAAGGCAACATAGAAATAGCTGTAGTCTCGGTACGCTACAAGCGCAACGCATTGCCGGAAGAATGGTCGAGAGGGGAGTCAAGAGTGTTGCGATACGTACAGCCAGCCGCAGGGAGGGAGGTAGAGACTAGGATCAGTATGAGGCTAACACGAATACAGTGGCTGCGTACGCACTACAACTGATGTGTTTTGGTGTATTTAGAGCTTATATTTAGTGCTGTTTAAGTTATATATTGCGTTTTTAAGCGTATATTGACAGGGGAGAGTAAGTCTCAAAGTCTCACGCTACGCCACTGGTGAATTGAAAGAACTTAAAGCAAAAAATAAATAAAAATAAAAAAGCATACGTAAGAAAATTTAATCACAAGTAGTATGCAAAAACAGATTGGTTATGTGAATGCCGTCATTTAGGCAAATTATTTTGCTGGCCAATCCTATTATTTAATAATGATAAAAATGCTTGGAAGCAACTGGTTACAATGATATTAACAGCCTTCACAAGACACTGGAAACACAAGAAATATCACAATCACATGTTTCAGCAATACAATTAGCGAAGCTTGCGGAGTTGATAATTGATTTTCAACTTGACAATCAAAAAACGTCTGTCGGTGTTACAACAAGGTGAAAGAAAATAGAGAAATTCTTAAACGTCTCATTGATATTGTTTATCATCTAGGAAAGAGGGAACTGGTTTTACGTGAAGGCGATAGTTCTGTTAGTAGGGTTAATTATGTGAAATTAGTTCATTTACTAAAGAAGTATGATCACGTGCTAAATGCTCACCTAAAAGCTCGTCTAACAGAATTCAAAATGAGTTAGTTGAATCCGGTTAACAATGCAATTATGGCTGAAATAAAAAAAGAAGTTCGGAATGCTTTATTTGTTGCAATCCTGGTGAATGAGACGACTGATATTTGCAGCAAATCACAGCTATTAACTGTCCTTAGACATGCAACTAGTGACGGAGAAATACAATAACTTTTTTTTGCGATCTTTTGATTGAACTGCAACGTCGTTGGCCAATCACATTATAGACTGCAAGTCAGTATGATTTTGGTAGGAAAATTGTGGCTGAAACATATGACGGTGCGGCAGTCATGTCGAGTGAAATTAATGGTTTACAACCTTAAGTCAGAAACGTGTTTCCGGATGCACTATTCATCCATTGCATGGTTAATAAACTTAACCTTGTTGTTTCACAGTCTGTGTCATGTATCAAAGAGTGTAATATATTTTCCAAAACACTTGACGGTTTCTCGTAATTTTTCTCAAAATCATCAAAGAGGGCCCACTATTTAGACCAAGAAGTAAAAAAGAGTTTTCCGAAAGTCGCCCCAACCATGTGAAACTATAACAGTCGCCTTGTACAGACAGTGTACAAGTATAAATCTGAACTAATCGCAATGCTTGAAAACGTAATTGAACATCCCAATGCCTGGGATAACGATATCTTTATTGCTGCTAGAGGTTTCCTTTCTGTTCTCAAAGATTTCACTTTTAACTTTGTGATTAATGTTCTGAAAAATGTGAAATGTTGCAAACAAAATTAAATGACATCTCGTTTTGTATCCATAAAGTAACTGAAGCTAAAGAAAGCACAGCCAGCAAAAGACAAGACTTCAAGAAAGTATTTTCCTGAACATCTTCCGATAAAGACACAAGCGAACCGCAGAGCAAGAGATTGCGGCTATGTAAGTAGATGTTGATGCATGTTTCCGTAAGTTATATAATGAAATCTTGGATAATACTGTTGGGCAAACTGAAATACGATTTCAAAACTTGGAGCAGTTAAAATTCCCTGAATTGATTAAACCAAGCCGTGACGACAAATACGAAAGGTGTTTCCTTATTGTGCTTTTTCGTCCCTAAAAATGGCCCATGGCCAACACTTCGATTTTTCTCGTTTAAGAACTGAATTGATTTTTTGTGATTCCAAGGGAGACTTGAACAAATCAGCGAGTGACCTAAGTTACTTGAAAGAAGTCTAACAGACAAAGCGTTACACCAACTTACACAATTATGTGGACTAATTTCTAGAATCCCTGCAAGAAGTGCTTCAGTTAAACGCTCCTTTTCTGTAGAGAAGAATCAAAGCCTACGTGAGGAATTCTCAGAAGGAAAAAAGAATGTCCAGGCTGCCATTACTCTACATAGAGAAGAAATTACTGGAGAATATTCGAAGAAATCAAGATTTCTATGACCAAGTTCTTGATGATTTTGCTACTAGGAACAAGAGAATCAATCGATCTGTATTACAAGAAAACTTAGGTGAGTTGACTATCAGTTTCGCATCATTGACATTTAATTTTTTTTTTGCTTCCTCCGTCTAAAATTGCACCGCACGCCACTGTCAACATCAAACTAAAAATTAGAATTCCCATGATTTACAGGTGAATCTCTCTCATCATGGCCTGTAAGTGGAAGTTCTTGAATGCTTAAGTATAGGATTTCCCTAATGATTAGTCCGAAGATTTGTTTAAAAAAAAAAAAGCGTTTGTTAAATCGAAGGATGCACATTCTTGTATCTCCCTTAGAGTATCTGTGATTGTGCTATGATTTTTTGAAAGCTTTCACTTGCAATTGACACTTTAAATGATCCTCAGAATCTTTATGATTACTAAAAGCACACATTTTGGATGTCACAAAATCCTTGTGCATTCTAGACAACATGGCATGGCCAACAGAAAGCTTTTGTAATGTCTCACCACTGCATAACCATGGATATTGTTGAAACCACGAGTCCTTAAAATGAAGGTTATATGAATTCCCTTTTTTTCACTTCTCTTCTAACATTTAGTTCTGTTAAATCCACTGGCCTTCAATAGTTTAAAAGGTGTTTCTTGTCTTCGTCCTTCCACCTACTAAATTCTCTCTCATAACATTAGCAGTGTTCCTAAATGGATACTTATTTCACTTAGATATCAAAAGAAAAGTACTTCTATATCATCACACCACTTCTACACCATCAAATCACATTGACGTCAATTTTGAAACTATGGCGCTCGTTGTACTGTAACATGTTAAGAAACCAAATACACAAAATATGTTAATTGCTTTGATCTGTAACCTCTGTCCGCTAAAGTAACTGACATGTTAAACAGAAATGTTCATCTATACACTTCATTGCAATTGTATTCTGAATATGCTGGAGTTTCTAAAAACAGAATCTCACCAGACTACGTCAGTGTTGTCATAGTAAACATGAAGAGTTGGAAAATAATTTATCAGAGTAGTTCAATGCCTTACTTAAAATTGTAATTTCATTCACTGCAGACATAGTGCACAGAAAGTCAACTCTTAGATGCGTGAATAGCACACTCAGCAACAGAAAAAAAGCAGAGATCGACAGCAAGATAGTCATAACATTGTCACAAACAGAAATGTTTGTGTCATTCCTGACACCTGTCCTTTACTTTGTCCATTGGTTAACTGCAATAATATAACAA
Source organism: Deroplatys truncata (assembly GCA_030765065.1). NCBI lineage: Eukaryota > Metazoa > Arthropoda > Insecta > Mantodea > Mantidae > Deroplatys > Deroplatys truncata. Next base: position 289,818,192 of record CM060981.1, read on the forward strand.
TTGTAAGGTCAAGTAAATGGTTACAAACTTTGATGATGATGGACAGAGAAATAAACAAAACAATTTTAAGTCATATCTCTGGAAAGGTATATAAATGTTATGCACTCTTATACATAATGGGTTACCATACACGATTCAGAATTCCCTCTTGTATCATTTCTATACTGGTGATTTCATACTTCCTAGCTTGGTTTTCACATTTCATTGCTCCTCATTTCTTCTGTTTTATATCTGTCCACTGCTGTAATCACATTCTGGAGATATGCTGGTAAGGAGCTATTCATTTCCTTGTAAGTAATCAACTCTGTAAGTTTGTCCTCATTGTTTAGGGCCTCGTCTTTATACTATACTTTATACATACTACACCCACTTTTCTGTTACCTCAAATTATAAAGAAGGCTGTGAATCATAATTTTTGTTATCCAACATCTCATATTGTTAGAGTAATAATTTGTTGGCAAAAGCCATGATGAAAGGTTTTAACTATTATTTGCAACCAAATCCACGGTACCGACTAATGATCACACAAAAACTGACAGTAAGTGGCATCAATTTCTGATATGCACAGAAACTTTTATCAGACAGGGTTATAACCATAGAGCTCAATATTTAAGAAGCTGTTGGATGCCAACGTCTAGTACCAGTGAGCTGAACTGTGGCGATTCATGATTATTTTTTAATTTATTTATTGGTGGGTTCACATCCAGTTGTAAGGTTAATGTTGTTGAAAGTGGAAATGGGGATATACATTTTAAAAGCCATATAATCAAGTTTATAAGTATTAATTCTATAGTAATAGTGTTGGTGGTGATAATATCTACAGAACTAAACTCAGCAAGTAGTAGCATCACTTATGTATTGGAGTTGAGCATATCTGTGCTTCTGCCTGGCAAACATATTGACAACCCTGTTGAAGTTTGAAAGTTAATTAATTTCCTCCTTATGAATTGAACAAACTGCCAGTGAATTCAATCTTCTTGGTCCACATTGTTCCTAAGGAAGCTTTTAATTTTTTTCAGGGTACTGTAATATCATTCTACCTCTGCTGCTGAAGCAGGAATTATTTGTGCGGTTTCCTGTGTTTTGCATACTTAAAATGATTCCTGGAAGGAATGTTAGATGGAAAAATGGAACAGCTCACAGACTGAAACGGATTTCTATTATCATTGAGATAGATCAATGTCCTTGAATTTAGTTAATCACGTCTTTGGCAACTACAGTCAGGTTTACTTCCTAGCCATGATTGGCCACTTTTTAGCAGGAAAGAACAAATCTCTTCATCAATGTGATGTCTTCCAGTGTTCTGTCTCATTTCAAATGCTGTAATGATTGGTAAGGTAAGTGAATTGGCATTCTGCATCTGTATTGTACTAGGTGTCAACATGTTTCATTATATCACAGGAGAAATTTAGAAAAAATGCGAATTATTAAGCAATTTTGTAAAACAAAAAAGCTTTCTTCACTGTTACATCATCCCATCAATCTTCTTCTTGGATTATCTCAAAGCATTGCAACAAATTGGATTTGTTTTCATGAACACTATTCATAACCCGAGATTGAAAATTCCATCTTTTGGTGCTAATGGTTGGAATTCGCTTTAACACGTACACTGGGCCGACACAACGTGGCCCCAAGTATTGTTATAACCATGCAGTTGCTAAGTGGAACACAATTGCAAAGAGAGGCAGTAATACCGAACAAACTATGGGGAGAAACTTGAGGGGAGTTGAATTGGAGGGGGTGCTTTTCATGCTGGCACAAGCAATGACAATTATATGTATCATTATGAGAAAATAAATAATAAAATTATGAATAAACGCAATCTAGTTACACCTTATATTTGGTGGGGGCATTGGCTCTTAATCAGGATCGGATTTAGGTATTTTGCCACCCCCAATTTTTCCCCAAACAATATAAGCAGCTATTATATAAGCCATTTTGAGTTGAAATTAGTTTTAAATGAGACAACATTAAATGAAAGTTACAACTCGGAAAAAAAACTATTTGGATTAAAAATACATGCATCTTACTTGTAAATTATAGCGAATTCCTTCCTACTGTTTTCATAGAGAAGGCATTGATGACGTTATCGAAGTCGATCTGACGAAGCACATCAGACTTAATGCAAAGAATTGACATAGTGTTCAGTTTCTCTTGGCATGTTGTTGAACGAAGATTATTTTTAACTCTCTTGAGCATTGAAAATCATCTCTCTGCCGAACAATTTGCTATAGGTGTACACAAAAATATATGTAGCACTACACCTATATTAGGATAAACATCCAAGAGGCCTTTCTTATGGAGTGTTTTGTATAGACACAGCAATGACATTTTTTTATCTAAATTGTCGTCATTCATATAGCATCGAAGGTGAATGCATTCATTGTCGAATTCATCCTCTATGTCGTCCGAGTAAGTCGCTCTTAAAGTTTGAGTCCGTACAGACTCCCCTAGTTCCTCAACCTCACTCAGCTCCCCTAGTCCTTCCCCCACCCATACTTACGCACAAGTTAATGCTACATCTTCACCTCCGCCAAATCCTAATCCCACTCCTACCTAAACTCAACCGACAACGCAGCATCAGCCGATCTACATCAGGAGGGACCAAGGTCAACTTGGAGCACTTCTCTTGCGGTTCGACAGAATGCACCGCCCATCTGAATATACCTGCTCGCGGGCACCAGTGTCGGGGAATTTAATGGTGCGCGTCTCCTCCATTAGGGATTATCGCAATCTATGCGAATTCCTGGAAGAGAGGGGCGTTGGCTTTTCCCTGACCAGGAGGCAAGGCGATAGAACCCACGGCCTGGTGGTGAGAAATCTCCACCTAGACGGAATTCAAGAGGAACTAAAGTCCAAACTCCAGAGTGCCGGCGTACAGGTGCAGAGGATGGCACAGATGCGGCGCTTTGCCAGGGATCGACCACCTCTCCCCATGTACATGGTTGAAGTGAAAATACATCAGAAGACCGACTGCTCCTTCTTCAGATTAAAAATCTATATCACTTTCAAGTGGACGTGTAGGATTACCAACATCCGCTCAAACCACAGCAGTGCAACCGATGCCAGTGTCTCGGTCACTCTATCCAGGAGTGCATGTCTTCACACCAAGTTTGCTCCAAGTGCACGCTTGGCCATGACTCTAGATCCTGTGATGTACACCTGGAGCAAAGGAAATGTGCCCTGTGCTTCAGGACGGGGCATGGAGCACGCTACAAAGCCTGAGAGGAATACAGGTGCCAACCGGATCACCTAAGGATGGGGTGCTGCCTCTCGGCAAGCCTGTCCTGTGGACGAATCCAGCATTCCTCGTACGGCGCGCCCCCATCCTCAAGTACAGGCGCAAACCCCCAGAAGGCAAACCAACATCACAGGATATCGCATTCAGGAAGGACCTCGAGCTGATGTGGATAACCCGAGTTCCGGTGCTGGTCCTTCTTCCGCTTCTTTTCCTACCCACACTTCCAATCCTCACATTCTAAGCACCTCTTTACCCAACAATCGTAACCTCATTCCTCCACCAACTCGTACAGTCTCCGAACTTCAACAAACTCTATTTTCTTCCATGAATGTCCTGTTTCAAAGCCAGACATGAGGCTATCCACATCCTATCACTCTTACTGTCCAGACCTTCTATGACGCACAAACTTTTGTCAGCATATTCTGGATTCTTTGCTCTCTTTGTCAACCCTTCAAACTTTTATGATGACGAGACCCACGATTAACATAATCACTTGGAATGCTAATGGAATACGCAAACGTAAACACGAACTCATTGACTTCCTTCAAACACACAACTCCAAAATCACACCTATCATAGAAACTCACCCAAAACCTAACACCCGATTCAACATTCCTGCATATAAAATTTTTTGACCGCGACCTACTGCCCTACATACATCTAAATTCTCACATTATTTCAGAACAAAATTCTTTGCATTGCAGCCAAAGTCCCTTCTTTTGGTCTAGCTTCTAAATTACACGAACTCCACATACACACGCCTGAAAAATACATCAAAATGCTCGCTCACAACCTATACAACATGCCCAACCATTACAATCCACTCATTAGTCCCCTAGGGAACTATGACACAGACAACTTACAATACAAACGTCCACTACACCTTTCTGACAATCCACTCATTAGTCCCCTAGGCAACTATGACACAGACAACTTACAACACAAATGTCCACTACACCTTTTTGACAATCCACTCATTAGTCCCCTAGGCAACTATGACACAGACAACTTACAATACAAACGTCCACTACACCTTTCTGACAATCCACTCATTAGTCCCCTAGGCAAGTATGACACAGATAACTTATAACACAAACGTCCACTACACCTTTTTGACAATCCACTCATTACTCCCCTAGGCAACTATGACACAGACAACTTATAACACAAACGTCCACTACACCTTTTTGACAATCCACTCATTAGTCCCCTAGGCAATTATGACACAGACAACTTACAATACAAACGTCCACTACACCTTTTTGTCAATCCCCTCATTAGTCCCCTAGGCAACTATGACACAGACAACTTACAATACAAACGTCCACTATACCTTTTTGACAATCCGCTCATTAGTCCCCTAGGAAACTATGACACAGACAACTTATAACACAAACGTCCACTACACCTTTTTGACAATCCACTCATTAGTCCCCTAGGCAACTATGACATAGACAACTTATAACACAAACGTCCACTACACCTTTTTGACAATCCACTCATTAGTCCCCTAGGCAACTATGACACAGACAACTTACAATACAAACGTCCACTACACCTTTTTGACAATCCCCTCATTAGTCCCCTAGGCAACTATGACACAGACAACTTACAATACAAACGTCCACTACACCTTTTTGACAATCCGCTCATTAGTCCCCTAGGAAACTATGACACAGACAACTTATAACACAAACGTCCACTATGATACGGTAATTTGTATCACAAATTACTCAAATGTAAATAACGATTGTAATATGAATATGTATTTTTATGTGACATTGATTTCAGAGGTTTATTAATTGTAATTATTATTGGTAAATAATAATATACGGCTTTACTGAAACTGTCAACAATAACGCAATAATGCAGAGAGGGGATGAGTTGTTTATCATTACCGGGAACCAGGAAGTTACGTAATGTTTCGCGCCTTTTCGATAGAAGCTTCTGGAATGTTTTCTCCCTAAAGAATATGTATTCGTGGTTTTCATTGGATAGTAAAATAGACGCTAATGTTGGCGCGTTTTATTAGCCAATAGCAGTTCATTTATAATCTTTAGGCGTATCTTGAGGCAGGCCTATAAATAAGCCAGGTTCGAGGTAGCATTCCCCCAGTGCAACAAGATTCTTAACACATTACACATCGTCCCCAGTTCAACAGAATTCTCAGTACTATACACGTCGGTCTCTCAGTTCATTTATTTCGCCAAGTTACGCGCAGCAGAATTCCGAGAATCTAAATTATTATAAAGTTAATTCTACACAAAGTTGAAGTATGCAAGTTAAAAGTGATAAGAAGTTATTAAAAACAGTTTCAGTTTGGCGAGTATCCAGATTAATTTGTAAAAGTGTTTGTGAATGTGTTCAGCAATAAAAGTTATAAAACCAATTTCTTCGTCAGTATAATTTCTGGATAAAAGATTCCTTTCTGATTCACACCCTGCAAGAGATACAAGTTCTACCAAGATAAGATGATAGCTAGCCGGAGGACAATATACATAACCTTAAATTCTTTCAGAAACTAATTGATACAAATTGCTACGCCAGAGGGAGCTACGAACCAAACAAGGAGTGACGTCACAAGGAGGCTTCCACACACGTGATGTAAACAACATTACGTAAAGCAGCAACCCCAGCATATTGGCTCCACAACGTGGGGCTCGACAACAAAAAGACATTACGTAAAGCAAGTTCTCTCGCAAATATGCGTAAAGTAAACACACATACATAAACATCACAAGCATTACACATATGTAACATTAACACCACATCATATTGGCTCCCATACGTGGGGCAGTTAAAGTTATGTAAAAAAACATTCATATACAACATTAATACCGCAGCATATTGGCGCCCAACGACGTGGGGCGAAGATGACCAGGAAAGGATCAAAATAACCAGGAAGTAGCAGAATTAACCAGGAAAGGATCAGCATAATCAGGACGTGGAAGGAAAGCAGCAGTAAAATGATCTACAAGACGCAGATTCCAGAAACAAAAGGAACGACAGACTATACGGATGATTGGACATCGTAATTCCGAGATCAACTACAAGACGACGTAGATTCATCACAACACAACGCAGAAGCGACATACAAATCTAGGAGAATGGGGCAGAACGCTGGACATCAAAGCTACATCAACAGAAAGCATCACAAAGGTATCGTAATTTTTTTTTAGAAAACAAAAACAATGGCTGCTAGTAATACAGAAGAAACAATGATGGAAGGGGATAGTGTAACGGTTAGCTGTAAGTCAATACAGGTTAAAAAAAAAAAAGGCTCAAACAATGTAGTTTTTGAGGGAGGAAATATTAGTGCAGAAACTAAGAATAGAATAGCAGGAAATATTAATATTGATGCTGGTATGATGATGGAAATGTTTAGAAATTTTGGTGAAAAACTAGATCAGAATAAGAGAGAATTGAGGGAAGATCTTAGTAAGAGTATTGTAGATCAAGTAAGGGAAGATATGCAAAAGAATAATGAGAAATTAGAAAAGAAAATAGATCAAAACAGGGAAGATATGCAAAAGAATAATGAGAAATTAGAAAAATTAACTCAGAGTAATGAGAAATTAAGGGAAGATATGCAAAAGAGTCATAGGGAATTGAGTGAAGATATTATTAAGAGTGTAGAACAAAAAGTAGATCAGAGTTTTGAGGAATTGAGAGGAGATATAAAAAAGGATCATAGGAAATCAATTGAAAATATTGGTAGGAGTAATGATATATTAGAGCAAAAAGTAGATCAAAGCAGTGAAGAAAGTGAAAAGAAAGTTACGAAGCTAGATAGTTGTATGCCAAAAATGAGAGATGAAAATGAGGAAGTAATAGCAAGTGAGATAGGAGAAATTTCAAAGAAAATGCTAGACATGAGCAGGGAAATAGATAACAAAGAAAGAGAGGTTAATACTAAAAGTGAGGTTAATGTAGAATGCACAGAGTTAGTAAATCAAGTGAGTAGTATTTCAAGTGAGATAATAGAGATAAATGAGGTTAGGAATGTAGATGTAAATCAGGCGCAGGTTAATTTCAGTGGGGAAATATCAGAAATACAGGAAGAATCAGAAAGGCAAGGAAATAAATTGTACCAAGATGTTCAAAATGAAAACTCCAGTCCAGTACAGTTTGGTACAGATTTGTTAGAGTACTTTCAAATTAATGAGATAGTAAAAGAATTGAAAATGAAAGTTGTTAAAAGATGTATTGTTCGAGAAACTGTAGATTGTTTTCAAATGTTATCATGTGACGAAATTTCAAATGAATACAAGAGGTTATTCATGAACAATAATTTGAAGGTTAGGTTACGGCTACGAGTAATGTTTAGCCATACACAATTTGATCCAGGAGGGTAAATAGCAATGAGATGAAAAGTAAATGCTGGATAGGTAAAGATGACTTGCAGAGAAATGTATTGGAACGTAAGAGGGTTAATTATTTATATGTCATGAGAAAACAGAAATAAATTCAAAAAAAAAAAAAAAATATAGAAAAATAAAAAGAAATAAATATTTAAAAGAAAAAAATAACATTTTTTAATAACTGTAACAACATTTAAAAATTAAGAATGCAAAGATTGAAACTTAATATGATATTAAATTAAAAGTACGTAAATACAATTCCAAAAGTATTGTTAAAATAATAATAAATTCAGAACAAAATAATTGTTAAAACTAATTAAAAACAAATATTTATGTAGTAAATAGAACATGTGAAACAGTGCCTAGATTTAAGAGATATCAATATTTATGTAAAAGGTGAATATTTTGGTAAATATGTATAATAATTAAAAAAAAATCTTAAATGTATAAATTTTTGTCAACAATGTAAGAGAGTAAACAATTTGGTAACAGTGATTAAATAATTTAGGGTACAGTATTTGCTATAAAAAAATTTTTGTGATGTCAGATTAATATCTAAATTAATTAAACCAAAGCCAATAAGTAGTGGCGAGATAATAAAAAAAAAAACATGTCGTGTGTTAAATGCGTGTGAAGTGATAAGTGAAAGTGATAGCGTGTGTTCCAAGATTTAGGAGACTAAAAACACAATATTAAAATTTCTAAACAAGTTATAAATATTTATAATTATGTTTCTAGTGGGGCATATGATACGGTAATTTGTATCACAAATTACTCAAATGTAAATAACGATTGTAATATGAATATGTATTTTTATGTGACATTGATTTCAGAGGTTTATTAATTGTAATTATTATTGGTAAATAATAATATACGGCTTTACTGAAACTGTCAACAATAACGCAATAATGCAGAGAGGGGATGAGTTGTTTATCATTACCGGGAACCAGGAAGTTACGTAATGTTTCGCGCCTTTTCGATAGAAGCTTCTGGAATGTTTTCTCCCTAAAGAATATGTATTCGTGGTTTTCATTGGATAGTAAAATAGACGCTAATGTTGGCGCGTTTTATTAGCCAATAGCAGTTCATTTATAATCTTTAGGCGTATCTTGAGGCAGGCCTATAAATAAGCCAGGTTCGAGGTAATTCCCCCAGTGCAACAAGATTCTTAACACATTACACATCGTCCCCAGTTCAACAGAATTCTCAGTACTATACACGTCGGTCTCTCAGTTCATTTATTTCGCCAAGTTACGCGCAGCAGAATTCCGAGAATCTAAATTATTATAAAGTTAATTCTACACAAAGTTGAAGTATGCAAGTTAAAAGTGATAAGAAGTTATTAAAAACAGTTTCAGTTTGGCGAGTATCCAGATTAATTTGTAAAAGTGTTTGTGAATGTGTTCAGCAATAAAAGTTATAAAACCAATTTCTTCGTCAGTATAATTTCTTGATAAAAGATTCCTTTCTGATTCACACCCTGCAAGAGATACAAGTTCTACCAAGATAAGATGATAGCTAGCCGGAGGACAATATACCTAACCTTAAATTCTTTCAGAAACTAATTGATACAAATTGCTACGCCAGAGGGAGCTACGAACCAAACAAGGAGTGACGTCACAAGGAGGCTTCAACACACGTGATGTAAACAACATTACGTAAAGCAGCAACCCCAGCATATTGGCTCCACAACGTGGGGCTCGACAACAAAAAGACATTACGTAAAGCAAGTTCTCTCGCAAATATGCGTAAAGTAAACACACATACATAAACATCACAAGCATTACACATATGTAACATTAACACCACATCATATTGGCTCCCATACGTGGGGCAGTTAAAGTTATGTAAAAAAACATTCATATACAACATTAATACCGCAGCAACTACACCTTTTTGACAATCCGCTCATTAGTCCCCTAGCCAACTATGACACAGACAACTTATAACACAAACGTCCACTACACCTTTTTGACAATCCACTCATTAGTTCCCTAGGCAATTATGACACAGGCAACTTACAATACAAACGTCCACTACACCTTTTTGACAATCCACTCATTAGTCCCCTAGGCAATTATGACACAGACAACTTATAATACAAACCTCCATTACATCTTTTTGACAATCGACTCATTAGTCCCCTAGGCAACTATGACACAGACAACTTATAACACAAACGTCCACTACACCTTTTTGACAATCCACTCATTAGTCCCCATGGCAATTATGACACAGACAACTTACAATACAAATGTCCACTACACCTTTCTGACAATCCACTCATTAGTCCCCTAGGCAACTATGACACAGACAACTTACAACACAAATGTCCACTATACCTTTTTGACAATCCACTCCTTAGTCCCCTAGGCAACTATGACACAGACAACTTACAATACAAACGTCCACTACACCTTTCTGACAATCCACTCATTAGTCCCCTAGGCAAGTAGGACACAGACAACTTATAACACAAACGTCCACTACACCTTTTTGACAATCCCCTCATTAGTCCCCTAGGCAACTATGACACAGACAACTTACAATACAAACGTCCACTACACCTTTTTGACAATCCCCTCATTAGTCCCCTAGGCAACTATGACACAGACAACTTACAATACAAACGTCCACTACACCTTTTTGACAATCCGCTCATTAGTCCCCTAGGCAACTATGACACAGACAACTTATAACACAAACGTCCACTACACCTTTCTGACAATCCACTCATTAGTCCCCTAGGCAAGTATGACACAGACAACTTATAACACAAACGTCCACTACACCTTTTTGACAATCCACTCATTAGTCCCCTAGGCAACTATGACACAGACAACTTATAACACAAACGTCCACTACACCTTTTTGACAATCCACTCATTAGTCCCCTAGGCAATTATGACACAGACAACTTACAATACAAACGTCCACTACACCTTTTTGACAATCCCCTCAGTAGTCCCCAAGGCAACTATGACACAGACAACTTACAATACAAACGTCCACTACACCTTTTTGACAATCCGCTCATTAGTCCCCTAGGAAACTATGACACAGACAACTTATAACACAAACGTCCACTACACCTTTTTGACAATCCACTCATTAGTCCCCTAGACAACTATGACACAGACAACTTATAACACAAACGTCCACTACACCTTTTTGACAATCCACTCATTAGTCCCCTAGGCAATTATGACACAGACAACTTACAATACAAACGTCCACTACACCTTTTTGACAATCCCCTCATTAGTCCCCTAGGCAACTATGACACAGACAACTTACAATACAAACGTCCACTACACCTTTTTGACAATCCGCTCATTAGTCCCCTAGGAAACTATGACACAGACAACTTATAACACAAACGTCCACTACACCTTTTTGACAATCCGCTCATTAGTCCCCTAGCCAACTATGACACAGACAACTTATAACACAAACGTCCACTACACCTTTTTGACAATCCACTCATTAGTTCCCTAGGCAATTATGACACAGGCAACTTACAATACAAACGTCCACTACACCTTTTTGACAATCCACTCATTAGTCCCCTAGGCAATTATGACACAGACAACTTATAATACAAACCTCCATTACATCTTTTTGACAATCGACTCATTAGTCCCCTAGGCAACTATGACACAGAGAACTTACAATACAAACGTCCACTACACCTTTCTGACAATCCACTCATTAGTCCCCTAGGCAAGTATGACACAGACAACTTATAACACAAACGTCCACTACACCTTTTTGACAATCCACTCATTAGTCCCCTAGGCAACTATGACACAGACAACTTATAACACAAACGTCCACTACACCTTTTTGACAATCCACTCATTAGTCACCTAGGCAAATATGACACAGACAACTTACAATACAAACGTCCACTACACCTTTTTGACAATCCCCTCATTAGTCCCCTAGGCAACTATGACACAGACAACTTACAATACAAACGTCCACTACACCTTTTTGACAATCCCCTCATTAGTCCCCTAGGCAACTATGACACAGACAACTTACAATACAAACGTCCACTACACCTTTTTGACAATCCCCTCATTAGTCCCCTAGGCAACTATGACACAGACAACTTACAATACAAACGTCCACTACACCTTTTTGACAATCCGCTCATTAGTCCCCTAGGCAACTATGACACAGACAACTTATAACACAAACGTCCACTACACCTTTCTGACAATCCACTCATTAGTCCCCTAGGCAAGTATGACACAGACAACTTATAACACAAACGTCCACTACACCTTTTTGACAATCCACTCATTAGTCCCCTAGGCAACTATGACACAGACAACTTATAACACAAACGTCCACTACACCTTTTTGACAATCCACTCATTAGTCCCCTAGGCAATTATGACACAGACAACTTACAATACAAACGTCCACTACACCTTTTTGACAATCCCCTCAGTAGTCCCCAAGGCAACTATGACACAGACAACTTACAATACAAACGTCCACTACACCTTTTTGACAATCCGCTCATTAGTCCCCTAGGAAACTATGACACAGACAACTTATAACACAAACGTCCACTACACCTTTTTGACAATCCACTCATTAGTCCCCTAGACAACTATGACACAGACAACTTATAACACAAACGTCCACTACACCTTTTTGACAATCCACTCATTAGTCCCCTAGGCAATTATGACACAGACAACTTACAATACAAACGTCCACTACACCTTTTTGACAATCCCCTCATTAGTCCCCTAGGCAACTATGACACAGACAACTTACAATACAAACGTCCACTACACCTTTTTGACAATCCGCTCATTAGTCCCCTAGGAAACTATGACACAGACAACTTATAACACAAACGTCCACTACACCTTTTTGACAATCCGCTCATTAGTCCCCTAGCCAACTATGACACAGACAACTTATAACACAAACGTCCACTACACCTTTTTGACAATCCACTCATTAGTTCCCTAGGCAATTATGACACAGGCAACTTACAATACAAACGTCCACTACACCTTTTTGACAATCCACTCATTAGTCCCCTAGGCAATTATGACACAGACAACTTATAATACAAACCTCCATTACATCTTTTTGACAATCGACTCATTAGTCCCCTAGGCAACTATGACACAGACAACTTACAATACAAACGTCCACTACACCTTTCTGACAATCCACTCATTAGTCCCCTAGGCAAGTATGACACAGACAACTTATAACACAAACGTCCACTACACCTTTTTGACAATCCACTCATTAGTCCCCTAGGCAACTATGACACAGACAACTTATAACACAAACGTCCACTACACCTTTTTGACAATCCACTCATTAGTCACCTAGGCAATTATGACACAGACAACTTACAATACAAACGTCCACTACACCTTTTTGACAATCCCCTCATTAGTCCCCTAGGCAACTATGACACAGACAACTTACAATACAAACGTCCACTACACCTTTTTGACAATCCCCTCATTAGTCCCCTAGGCAACTATGACACAGACAACTTACAATACAAACGTCCACTACACCTTTTTGACAATCCGCTCATTAGTCCCCTAGGCAACTATGACACAGACAACTTATAACACAAACGTCCAGTACACCTTTTTGACAATCCGCTCATTAGTCCCCTAGCCAACTATGACACAGACAACTTATAACACAAACGTCCACTACACCTTTTTGACAATCCACTCATTAGTTCCCTAGGCAATTATGACACAGACAACTTACAATACAAACGTCCACTACACCTTTTTGACAATCCACTCATTAGTCCCCTAGGCAATTATGACACAGACAACTTATAATACAAACCTCTATTACATCTTTTTGACAATCAACTCATTAGTCCCCTAGGCAACTATGACACAGACAACTTATAACACAAACGTCCACTACACCTTTTTGACAATCCACTCATTAGTCCCCATGGCAATTATGACACAGACAACTTACAATACAAACGTCCACTACACCTTTTTGACAATCCACTCATTAGTCCCCTAGGCAACTATGACACAGGCAACTATGACTTATAACACAAACGTTCACTACATCTTTTTGACAATCCACTCATTAGTCCCCTGGCCAATTATGACTCAGACAACTTATAACACAAACGTCCACGATACCTTTTTGAGGCAACTATGACACAGACAACTTATAACACAAACGTCCACGATACCTTTTTTGAGGCAACTATGACACAGACAACTTACAACACAAACGTCCACTACACCTTTTTGAGGCAACTATGACACAGACAACTTACAACACAAACGTCCACTACACCTTTTTGACCAATTCCTCACTACCGACAATTCTACCATTGATGCAGTGATACATTTATATAACTTAACACATAACTTAAACATTTGATTTTTCATTTTAGAACCCTGCAATAGATCCACAGAATGCTCATCATAGCCTTGAACCAGTACATCAGCACCACCAATAGTACCACGGGTCCGCACCTACACTTTAGGTAGCTGTGAGTACTACCATACTACAGCTCTCTACAGTAAGTTAAAACCAGGAATACATCAACATCCTCCCCCACCATCCACCACACACTTCCTCATGCATTGTGTCAGTCAGTTCGTCCCTGTTAATGCAGTACATCCACTAGTCCGTCTGTCAAACCACTACAGCACTCAACTGCCCTCACTATCACTCATTTCCCCGGGGTTCTACACAGACTCCGGTATGTGCAGAACCCGGGTAATCATTGCTCACTTGCATGCAATTTGCAGGTCATCCTGTCCGTCTGTACTTTCCGGGGTGCTCAGTGGAACCTGGCTTCCACGCATGCACTTCACCACTACCTCTCCCCTGTTTATGCTTAGATTGCATGTTGCATGGGGAGGCAATGTAGCTCCTGCGGATGATCGCGGATGGGTGTGGGGTCGCCCCTACGAAAATAATAAAAAAAAAAATTTGTTTTGTGTCTAACTCACAGAGCTTAGTAAAAAAATCAAAACTGGCAAACAATCTTTCATTCGTATTACATCTACGTTTCAGTTCTTGACATAGCCTGTCAATAATAACATTGGAAACATTAATTCTGCAATTGTCTCTGCCAGAAAATGCAAAATTTTCTTTTTGCTCACCAAGTTGCAACTTACGTCTATTTCCTGGTGCTGTCGTATGCATTTTCACCCCACAGGTTCATAGCCTTTTCCTCGTAAAAAGTCTGGTTTCAGATGAGATAGTAAAAGTTTCCACCTGTTTGTAGACACTGAGAAAAAGTTATATAGCCCCTGAATAACACCAAAGAAGTTTACAACATCCCACAGCAGAAGAACCAACAAGATTGAATGAGCCGAGCATGGAACATACACAGCAAGGGGATTTAAATCTTTAATTCGTGCTTGAAGACCTGAGTATGTGCCTGACATATTACTAGCATTATCATAGGACTGAACACGGCAATTTTTAATATCAAGACCAAGCTCATTCAAAGTTTCCATCACAGCTGTTGCTAGGCTTTCAGACTTATGACCACAGTTAGGCAGGAATTTCACAAACCTTTCTACTGGTGAGCCACATTCAGTTACATATCGAATAATGAATGCTAATTGATCTGTAGGTGCAGTGTCAGGAGTTAAATCTAAAATTATAGAAAAGTATTTAGCTGCTTTTATTTCATTTACTATAAAATTTACCACCTCCAGGGACATTATTTTAATGAACTCATCACAAATTTGTGATGACAAATACGATGTTGTGCCACTTCCTTTATTTCCATATCTCTTTATATGCTCGGCGAGAAATGGGTCGAACTGTGCCATCAATTCTAATGACATGATATAATTTCCATTATTGTTTGAACCAAACTTTTCATCTGTGCTTCTAAACGGCAAACCATGCATAGCGAGGGATTTTACTGTTGCTACTATATGCTTTAGAAAACTTCCCACTTAATTTCTTCTTCTGTTTGAAGTAGCAAAGCCCTATCAATTCTTTCAACCATATTTTTTCTTGCTAACATTGTTGTAATTGCACATTTATGTTCATAGGAATTTTCATGTTCTTCCATACGTTGATTTGCGTTTTTCCAGTCATTGTAACCTTCTGTAGTAGCTAAGGTAGATGTCTTTCCAAAGAGCTTACAGGGGGCACAATAAACTGCGCATTTACTTATTGAAACCACTAACCACGATCTAGAACGCGTTTCACCATTAATTAAAGTTTGGCTGAATAGTGAATGCGAAAGGTATCTGGCAGTGTCTGAATACACCTTGTGCACTCAAAATTTTTGTCGATATTTTATGTTATGCCATGTCTTAGTATGTAGTCTCGTGTTGCATCATTTATAACTCATTTAGCGGGATCATTACATGGTTGAACAAATTCACTATCTTCATATCCTCTTGAATCACATGCACTGAAATTACTGTTGTCACCTCTACTGGTATTTTCACCTGTATCACTACACTGTCCAAATTTACTTGTTTCCATTAATTCTTTATTAGAATCTGTATTAACAGCAGCACCATCAGTGTCTTCGATACTTTGCTTTGTTGAGCAATGTTGTAGAAAGAAACTGTAACTTTTTACTCTTTCCAATTATATTTTTTTCTTGCTTTACTTTAGCATTTTTTTACTTTTTATGCGATTCAGGTTCACTCATTTGGAAGCTGTGATTTACGAAATGAGTATTAAGCTATTGATGATGATATAGGCCTATATTGAAAATGTGTGTGCGTGCGTGTTTTTTTTTTAATTTGCCAAGAGAATTTTCTTACAAATTCATGGCTTCGTCAAGATTTAAGTAATATAGTGAGGAATATATACAGGATATATACATTTTACAGTGTTATATACAGAGAATACATATTAATTAATGAATAATAATAATAATAATAATAATAATAATAATAATAATAATAATAATAATAATAGTAGTAGTAAGTTAACTTATTAGTTTTTGAAGTATTCAAAAAACTCTTCCATACTATAAAAAGTTTGCTTAATTACGAGGGGTGTTTTAAAAGTAAGGTCTGGTTTGCAATAAATTACTAACTACTTAACATTTTTTGATAGTTATTTTTTACTCAAGCCTTCTAACCTTACACTAATTTTCTACCAGTTATCAAAGAATTTCGAGCATTTGTCTTATCATAGCATAATTATTTTTAGGACCTGGTCAGAGACTTCCGCCGCCAATCCATCTAGGAAACATGTAGCTGTTTCTGGAGTAAAATTTTTCTGTGTTGTAAATGAGCTGTGGGAATCTCTGGAATAAATTTGCAGGACATGTACGAAAGCTTTTTGAAGTACATAAATAATGAGTAGTGTGTTTTTGACTAACATAACACTAACTTGCATATTCGCAATTGTTTTCTTGGAGCTACTCTGTGATAAACGATCTGACTTCCGGATCACCAGTTTGAATCCCTCTTCTGAAACCAACGATACCAATAACAGAGTTTCTTCTGCCACGGAATCTTAGCTAAGAAAAATTAATCTCGGAAACTGTAGAATTATTTTATGGATTAGCGGCGAACTACTATTAAGAAGAGCCACTAAACTTTATTCCTCACCAGAATGAGA